>JABWTJ010000942.1:199338-312032 GCA_016801875.1 Solanum sitiens | reverse complement strand
GCCTTGGCAGTGTCAATCGACTGAATCAAACGATGCCTAGTTGGTCAACCAACGGCCAGTAGGTGAGGTATAGTCGATTGAAACTTAGACTGGGAAGGTATTAACCCAAAAACAGGACTAGGACCATTCGACGGAAGCCAAAGGACGTCCTGTCGATTGAACAACGACCAGTCAATTGTGGTCCGTCGATGGTGGCCTGCAACACTGTCTTGCGCACTATTTTATTTAAAGGGTGAATAGGAAATTCACCCCACGTCCTAAGCTGACTCTAATTGATTAATTTACCTATTTTTGGGTGTATTTAAGGGATCAAACACGTGAACAACCCATTCCCAATCCCTTCTCACGAAATTGAACCTTCCCTCCAAAACCAATTCTCTCTAGAAACCTCCATTGTTGTTGAAGCTCAAGAACAACTTGTAGATTGGATTCTCATGTTTTTTAACCATTTCTTAGAGGTATTCAACTAGACAAAGGTATGATGATCCTTCATCTCTAGTTATCCTTCCATCTAGGGAGTTAATCTCAAAGTTTCAAAAGAGATTTTATGATCAAAGCTCTTCTTCTTCAATCTAGCCATTGGTTGTTTTTAAAAACGTTTTAAATGGTTAAATCATGATTAATTGATGTTAACATATTTGTTTGAACGTGATTTTAATAAAATTTCATGATGAACACATGTTCCTTCCCTAAATCGATTTAGTCCTTGCATGGGCTTTGTGATCATGGCTTATTAATGGTTGAATTGTTATTCTATCTACTGTCATTTACGTGAATTAATGATGAATTGATGATTAGGAGTCCATGTGTATCAATGTGTCAAGAATTGAATATAACTAACCTAGATTCCTATAGGTTCACAGTAACTTGCCTCTATTAAGCATAAATGTGGAATTCAATTATGTAAGGATAGTTGTATCTACTGCCTTACTTAGATGATATTGATGAATTGTAAATAAGTGATTCATGTTGATCAAAATTAATTAGCCTATGATTCTTCTATCTTGCATTGACTTCTAACGTAGCATGTTCACTGTAAAATGGAGGTTATGGCGATTCTAGAAGTATCTCGTTTAGGTCATGTTGTCCTTAACTACTGCCTCATGTTTATGTTATTAATTAATTCTGGATATGAATTCTCGATGCTCAAAGTAAAGGAGTCTTGTCATGAATTAATCTAGGTTATTCTAGCCTATGAATTGAATGTTGTGTTGAACATTATGTGACCTAAATTATAGGGTAAATAAAGTATGAATTGGACTTCTGTATGATGTCTTTAGCTAATGCCCTAGATTGATGTTATTAATGTAATATAATTGATGATCAACACAAGTGAAATTGGTTAAAGATCTATGTTCTTCTAATTTCTAGTATATATGTGATGTATTGTATTAGATTGTTATAGTATGATCTTGTAGCGACTTTTACATGGTTTATTTTATGATTAAATTACATATAGATACTGCCCTATATATGAATTGTTGATGAACACGGTGTAATGATCAATCATGATCAAAGGGTAAGAAATTGGTAAGAATGCTTATCTCTTCTATTTTCCTTATAGTATTGTAGTTGATGAAGCCTTGTATGGCATTGCGTGGTATGGTCCACTCATGGTGGAGGTGTTTACTTATGTGATTATATATATGTGTTGACAATGGCCTTAAAGGCAAATTGATGATTATATGAATAGGTGGTTATGATGATCACTTTTTGTGTAACTTGTTCCTAGCCTTCTACTTGAGTTGTGAATCTAGGTTATGTTACTATTGTTATGAGCATGTAAACGGTTATGTAATACCGTGTGTAGGGGCTTCCATTAATGAAGTGTTAAAGATTGATGACCCCTACCCATGTACCCCTATGTGAATGTGTGAATAGCTAATGTTAGGAGCCTTAAAGTATAATATGAAGATTGACTTGTCTCCTATTCTAAATTGTGTTGTGTGTTCTATACTTGAAAGTGTAATGTGGTCTAAGAGGGTGGCTGCCTCAATGATTTGTTGATGTCCATTATGTGATCATGTTGACCAATGTACACACACACTCACACTTCTTGCATGCTTAAAAAGTAGTAACGGTTCATGGTGTCTAAATGAAAGGTAGTTCTCATATTCACTAGTGTCTATTACTATGCATATTAAGCTTATGGGCATGATGAAGTATGAATGTGCATAGAGTCTTTGTGGGTTTATATGAAAGGATTGCTCATATAGTTATACCTATAGACTTATGCATTGATATATGGACATGTGTGATAGTTATGTGTTATGTGAAAGATTTTCTCACATATATGTACACACACACACATGAATGAAAATCTAGTAAATAGAGGGTCCTTTAGAGGGGTGCCCAAGAATACTCTAAAACTAGATAGGTGCTTGAACAAGCTATAATTATATGAGGAATGAATATCTTAAGCCTATGTTTTATGAAAATGTAATAAAGGCTTTTCAATAAAGGGAATTTAGATTCGCACCGAGTGAACTTTACATTGAGAGGTGTTGACTTCCCTTGGAGGAAGATTCACCATTTGTCCCTTATAGACTGTTGACTTCCCTTAGAGGAATACTCACCTATGGACCCACATGAGGTGTTGACTTCCCTTTGAGGAAGGATTCAGTTTTCTCATGAGATGAGGCCCCAATTCCCCAATGGCATATAAAGGGAACTAACTATCTCTTAGTTCCATAAACTATGCTTGCCACATAGGACCTAGAAAAGTGAATTCACTATGGATTCTAGGATGTATGTTAATGTTCTACCTTGGATAGGTAGGAACACCTTCCATTGGTGTAAGGCTCTATAATACCAAATTCCATGTTTACCACCCATAGACTTAGTGTCGGTCAAGGCTATAGTTTCCCTAAAGTAAAATGGAAAATGGAAGTAAAGAACTAGGATCCTAACTAGGATGACTTAAGAGAGGTTACTTAGTATAGGTGGAATTAATGAACCCATATAGACATTGCACAAGTAGCTCCTTAGGAAGTCCTAGGAAGGTGTCCTAATGTATCTGATTATGCTTATGTCTTTATCAATGATATTGTAGAAGTTGTTTATATGTTATGAAGATGTGCATGGTATGAATCTATGTAATATGATCTATCCTTATATGCACTATGTTGGTCTAAATGACTATATGATGAAGGTCTTATATTGACATGAATGAAGTTGTCTTTACTTGTTATAAGGATGTATGAATTGTACGGTAAGGTTTGTGGTCTCATGAAGAGTTTACTAAGTATGTGTGGGGTTATGGGGCTTCACATGTACATTGCACTAGTAGAC
Organism: Solanum sitiens; assembly: GCA_016801875.1. Classification (NCBI taxonomy): domain Eukaryota; kingdom Viridiplantae; phylum Streptophyta; class Magnoliopsida; order Solanales; family Solanaceae; genus Solanum; species Solanum sitiens. The sequence goes on along the minus strand of JABWTJ010000942.1, from coordinate 308,741 downwards.
TATGATTGGAGTCATGAATGAGGTCTTATAATGATTAATATGAAAAGAAGTAAAAGTATGTGTAAGTTGAATGTAGCATACTGTAATAGTCCTATGGTATTAGCTTAAATGTATCTTTGATATGTTATGATTATATGATGATATGTGTTGGCTTATGTAGGTTATATGCATGTTTCCTAGTTGCCTTAATGTGATGCATTGCACCAAGCATCACTAGGGGGTTACTTGGGAGGTTAAGGAATAAAAGAAAAGAATGCTCACTGTAAAGAAAGAAATGGTTCACTGTAATGTGACTTGAAAAAGTCATAAATCCTATATGTTATCTTATGAAGTGTTTGGCCTGTGATTGTTTTTCTACGAAGTATGTGAATGATATAAATTCTTTTGGATAAAGGTTTTATGGAGATTTACTCAAAAATGCATGAAGTATGATTACAAGAAATGTCCCTTTTAAAAGCATGTTTTTTGCATGGTTGCCATACTTAATACATTCTTGTGCTAAGTCCATTCTTCTCTACTTTTTATACAAAGTGTAGGTTATGGATGATTAAAGGATGTCTTGAATGGTGAAGAGCTTGATAGATGATTCCCAAGCTCAATGAAAGGAATCCTTAAGTTAAGGATCTCCTAAACTATTGTTTACTGTAAAGTGTATAAACTATTACTTATGTTTATGTTTTAAGGGCCGTGTCCCTAATGTATTCTAATGTTGATTGAGTCTAAGATGTCAAAGAGACTTAAGGTCTAAGTATGTAATATGATATTTTATATATGTATATGAAGTAAACTTTCTAGCATATGATGTGCTATGAAAAGTTTTAAATTTTCCGCAAAATTTACTATGTCAATGCGATGAATGATATCTATGTGCTTGTATAAGACCTCCGAGAGGTCAAGTACGCCATGTTACTTCTAGGGGATGCTCCCCGGATGTGACATGTCATACTTATAGAGTTGGGTGAATTTGAAAGAGTGCTCTTGCACACTCAGTCCCCCTTGACAAAGGTTCATGAATTTAACCATCTTCTTCTCCCTCCACTCTAAGGTAAAAAACCTATCTAGGAAATCCTCTTTGAATTCCTCCAAATCAATCGGACCTCTTTCGAAGGTTCTCTCACCCCTCCATTTCTCATACCACACTTGACCCACCTCCTTAAGTTGGTAAGTGGCTAACTCCGCTTTCTCCCTAGAGGTAAAACCCATAGCATCTACCACTTTGAGAACCTCATCTATGAAACCTTGTGGATCTTCATCCACCTTAGTGCCATGAAAAGTAGGAGGGTTAATCCTCATGAAGTCCCAAATTCTAGAAGCGGGAGTACTAGCATTTGGTTGAGGTCTATCTCCAGTGATTATTGACGACATGAGCTTGAGCCATCATTAGTTGGGTTAAGTTCATTAGGACAGCCCTCAACTCCGCATTTGTTATATCTCCTTCAACAAAAAGATCTTGAGGCATATGAGGAACTTGAGGCTCTTGGGAATCGGGAGGCATTTGAGATTCTTGAAGGGGAACCTCCTCATTCTCTTCCGCTGGGCCAACAATAGGAACTTGGTCAACACGGGGAGGGATCCACTCATTAGCTACACCTCCCTCCTCCTTTCTAGCGGTTGATCTCCTCGTATTCATGTCTTATAAGCACAAATAGTTTGAGAAAAGACATCTTATAGAACTCAACTCTAAGGCACGACATTAGAATTTAGAAGAAAGTGAAACTTCTATCATCCTATAGCCTCTTGTCCATGGATGTGTCGGAACTCACACCAATGACCAAGACTCTACTAGAAGTGGCTTGTGAGACTTTTAGACCCTAAACCATTTCCCATAACTTTATGCTCTGATACAAAGTCTGTAACGACCCTCAAGTATTCCTTAGAAGGTAGGGAGAACCCTTGGGTCATGACCGGGCGTACTTGACCCTTTGTGGTTTTATACAAGCCCTTTAACTATCGTACATTACATAAGACATGAAAAGTAGTGAAAAATCTAAACCTTTTCACGAATAATTTAATACAAGGAAGTCTTTCATAAATACTTAGAGAATATCATCGTCACAAGAAAAACATAAAGACACGACATAATATCTTAGGGACACTGTAACGCCCTAAAATGAACTAAGATGCACTAGAGCTTTGTGGTTGTTACTCGAGTTAATTATAAGTTAAAATGAGCTACTTTAGTTTTCTTAATAAGTGTGTGAAGTTTGGTTAAGTTTGGAGTTCAATCGACTAAGAACGTCCATGACGTTTGGAAAATATGCCTTAGAAAGTGTTCTTGCATATTGATGTGTTTGAGTGAGTTTGAGTGAGTTTTACGTGTTCGCTTTACTTGAAATTTGCATGAGATGTTACTAATAACTAGAAGACTTAGTTTAGGGGTTTAACGTCCGGCCACTACCCCACCTAGGAGCCACAACGGGCCCTAGATGAAGGGCCCAAGACTTGGACCAACACTACCAAAACAGTGTTTTATTGACGAGCCAATCGACGGCCAGTCGACCAGGCAACGGCCCGTCGACCTGGTCCGTCGTTTGGATAAGAACCTATGCAAGTTGTAGAGTTGCAGCCTCAACCAACAAGACCTCACCAACGGCCCGTACCTTGACAAACGGACTGTTGGTTGGTCCATCGATGGTGGCTATCCCAAAAAGCTACAACACTGCCTGTTAAATCTAGGGGTGTTTTGTAAATTCACCCCAAGTCTTTTATGACCCTAGGCTGATATTTTTAGTTTTTTTTAAGTTATATTAAGTTAGTTTTAAGCCCTATACATAGACAAGACCCCTCACCTAAAAATTAAAACTCTCTTTCTAAAGACAAACTCTCTCAAAGTCACCATTGGAGCTAAAACTCAAGGAGGACTAGGAGGGCTGTTGGTGGTCGACTACTTCACCAAAAAACTTTGGGATTACCCTTAGCTAAGGTATGATATCCATCTTTGAACCCTCTCCTCTTCAAGGTGTCAATTCCAAATGATTTCAAAAAGGGTTTTCAAACTCTATTTTCTTCTATCTTTGATTGTAATTATGGGTCTTCTTGTAATAGTGTTTTAATGATTCAAATGTGTTTATTCTAGCATTAATTGATGATTTTAATGTCAAAAACCTTATGAACTCATGTTTATGCATATTTCAAACTTTTAGCTAGAGAAATGGGTTAAGTGAGCTTGTTTATGTCGAGAATGAACTTTGGTTTTCTTGTGTTGTAATGTTGGTTTAGCTACTGACCTAAGGGACTTAAGATGATTAAATATTGAGAAAATGTCGATAGGTTGTTATGTCTTATTAAAATGAAGAGTTGGTTATATTGTATCGTTTTTACTATAAATTGATCTTGAGTGGTATGGTCCATCTTCTTGGTGGCAGTGTTTATTTGATGAATTTCTTTCGTGTAGTATGTATTGAGAATGTGATCTTGAAGGGCTAATATGTGAAATGAAGATATATTTGAAATGGGTCTTTTAGTGTGTTTTGGTGAAGCTTGAAATGTATGTTTGATCTAGATTAGGTTTAAATGAAGAATGTGATTATGTGAAGTATGTAAGGTGTGTGAGTTGATGAATGAAGATTTAAAGCCATTTTAGAATTAATGTGCATGAATGATGCTTATATGCAAGGTGTGCTCACATGTACACACACACTTTAAGTGAATGAATGAAGCTAAGTTGAGTAAAAAGGGGATTATTGGGGTGGACACTCTTCGTGACTTGAGATGAAGTGTCTAGTAGCAACCTCACTATTCCTAATGATCTTTCCAAGATAGGTCGGAGGATGAATGCACTTCATGAGTTGAGATGTGGTATTCACTAGTTATCCTTAACCTATAGTCTATAATGTTGAGAATCCGTGGGGAGTTATGCGTAGCACCGAGAGGATATGAAGAAGGGGTCGTTACACTTCGTGAGTTTAGGTGTTATATTCCAATGTACCTCTGGAGGTGAGTACTCCTCGCTAGTAGAGAATGAGTTATGTAGTAGAAATTTCCTTATCCCTTAACTATGTGCCCACATAGGTGTAGCTATTGGGAAAGCCATGTAAAAGCAAAGAAGCATGACCTTACTCTAGGCAAGTGAGGATCCCTCATCCGATAGGGGTTAATATCGGGATTCCATGTCTAGCTCTCATGGTCTTTGTCGGTTAAGCTTACCCCCCACAAAAGTAATGAAAGTACTAAGTTATATAAAATAATGTGATACCTATGTGAATTCATTGCACTAAGTAGGACCTTCCGAAAGGGAAGAGTTGGTGCCAAACCTTCTAATAGAGTGTACTACTTAGGGTAGGTGGTTCTATGGGACACTAGCCTACTCATTGCACTAAGTAGGCATACCGAAAGTGGTGTTTTGTTGGGTGTTCTGCTAATATCTTATGATTGAGTGGTGACTTGTTCTCCCGAGGCGAGTAAGTCGAACAGGGTAGTCTTGTGGATCGCTTAGGTGTGCATTGAAGGAAGTGTTTCGACGTTTTTTTCATGTTTTACCTTGGAGAATCTTATGATTATCCTTAGGTAGGGAAACTCCTATGGAAATGAGTTTATTTCCTCATTGACAATACCTTGGAAGTCCACCATTGTTGGAGTCTTTATTTCACTATAACTGTAATGTATAGAATGAGTTCCCTGTAAAAATAGGGAAAGTTCACTGTAAGTGCATTCTTGGGTATAATTGTTGTAACGTGCTCACATCCTTGGGAATCCATTAGGAGCGCTAAGTGGGAGTGGTAGTATGGGATGCTACTCTCACATTGCACTTAGTGTGACCTAAGAGTCCTATTGGAGAAGAGTACTAATGTTTAGTCCGTATGCATGATTAGTTCACTGTAGAGTTGGTATGTTCACTGTAAAGTGAGTCTCAGAGTTAAAGTTTTGGAAATCTTTCCTTAAGTGTTAAATGATGTTTCTTATGTTGTTTTGTTCCCATGTTCTTTAATGTTTTACTTAATTGGCATGAAAGGTTATTTTATCAAAATGTCCATTTTTACATGTTTTTACATATGCCATACTTAGTACATTGTTTGTACTAACTTCATACTTTTCTATACCTTATAAGTATATGTTGCAAGCTTTTGGAAGGTTGAAGTTAAAGATTGGGAATTCTACTCTCTCAAGATTTGGTATGTCCTCATATATTCGAGGACATAGTTTATGTTTCTTAGTTTTACTATTAAGACTTGTTATGTATTTTCCTTTTTTTGTAAAGGGTCGTGTCTCTAAGATTCTAAGTCGTGTATAAGTTGGCTTGTAACGATGAGATTCTCTAAGTATTTATGAAAGACTTCCCTTATTTAATTAATCGTGAAAAGTTTTAAATTCCGCACTACTTTTCATGTCTTATGTAATGAACAATAGTTGAAGGGCTTGTATGAGACCCCAAAGGGTCAAGTACGCCCAATCACGATCCGGGAGTTGTCCCTAGATTCTAGGGGGTGCTTTCGGGTCATGACAGACTTGGTATCAGAGCATAAGATTTTGGGAAATAGTTTAGGTTCCAAAAGTATCACAAGCCACATCTAGTAGTATCTTGGTCATTTGTGTGAGTCGTGACACATCCACGGAAAAGAGGCTATAGGATGCTAGAAGTTTCACTTTCTTCTCTTTTCTAATGTCGTGCCTTAGAGTTGAGTTATATAAGGTGTCTTTTCTCAACATCTTCTCTTTGTGTTTATAGGACATGAATACGAGAAGATCGACCGCTAGAAGGGAGGAGGGAGGTGTAGCTGATACGCTCAAACTTACTTCTCAAATAAGAAGTAAAGCGGTCGTATCAAGTAAAGAACCCAACTAATGAGGTTGGAATCGATCCCACAAGGAAAATAGTTCAGACTTAACTTTATTGTATTATTACTATTATTTAGCCAACTGTTTTCCAAAAAAAAAACAACTAAAAGACAAAAAAGGGGGGTTGTATTTCTAAATTAATGAGAATGATTAACTAAATAAGATCGAACAACTAACAAATTTAACTTTTGGAGTTTTAATCAAATTGTAAAATTAACTAGGGCTTTAGTGTTCCCCACAGGTTCCTAACTTGGTAAATCTAACAATAACATCTCTATACTGATATCTTGCATGTAAAGTGATAAGTTATGTATCTCTAAATCCTTGGTCCGGCATCTAGAGAATTTCACTCGGCACCTTGGTCCAGCTACGTGTGTTGCTATACTAACCCTTATCTTTACCTCACATTAAACATCGTATTCGGTATTTGACTAAGCTATTAACTCGTACCAACCAATACTAGTCTATTAGATAGTATACACTAAATCTATGTTGATAATTCTATTTCCTATTATATACCTCCTTGGTCTGGCAAGTAGCATTAAGGCGAGTTCTAACGTTGGCCACCGTTAAAAAGAATTCTAAAGGAAAGAATTATCAATACATGCAAGACGCCACTCTAGAAATTGTTATTGAAGTTAGATTTCTACCTTGTTATTCACCCATGGTTCCCACAACCCTAGCTATGAGGTTTAGTTACCCATGTTCGTAATTACACAATTCATATCGCTAATGGAAGAGTCATGCACTTACTTTTATGAAAACGAATAATTTCCCAGAATTCAACTTGATTAATCACCGAAATCCACAACAATCAATTCCCGGAAAATATCTTAATTTCCAAAATCAAGAGTTTACTAATATAATCGAAGAACGATAAACTAAAAATTATCCAGAAAGTCTAACCTCAAAAACGAGGTTTTTCCAACTATTTATAAGAAAAATAAAAACCTAATCAAATAAGGATTCTATTTACTAAAAATCTATCCAAACGCGTCTGGGTCGACGGACCACGTGACAGACCGTCATGGACACGACGGACCGTCATAGCCTCCGTCGTCCCATACTTCACATCTTCTCATGTTGCTTTCTTCATTCCCCCCGACGGACAGGTATGACGGACCGTCGCAAGCATGACGGCCCGTCGAGGGTCTTCGTTCCAATACACTTGAACTTTGGAATTTTGGGTACTGGTATTACTCTCTGATAATTACGATGAACATGCAGGACGGACCGTCGTATCTGTGACGGTCCGTCACGAACTTCCGTAATCCCACACTTGGTCAGACTTCCCCAAATTTCCTTCAGCAACTTCTTCCTTCACTACGATGCCACCTACGGACCGTCACAGCCGCGACGGACCGTCATAGGCTCCGTAGGTGGTCTCTTCTGCAATTCTTTCTCAAAAACTCTCGCGTTCTTCCTTAGACAGATTTTCTGCAAACAAAGATAAACTTATATCAAAATCAACACAAAAAGGCTCTCGACACACACTAAACTTAAGGAAAAAGTATTAGAAATACCGTGAAACCACGGTACATCAACACCCTCAACTTAAATTCGTTGTTTGTCCTCAAGCGACGCACTATGACTCACTACAAATTCTTTGTACAAAAGTATCCATATTTTAATTTCCGCAATAATTTGGCTATCAACCTCGATTATTCTCATTATGTTCATGCATGGTCTCACTATTAGGTATTGATTTGTGTAGAATCAAACCATAACCCAGATTTACTACGCAATGATGCCTATCCTCTTCAATTTCTCACCGAGATGCTAATATTTCTGGTATTACAACTCCTGTCCTTACTTCAAATAACATCCTCATTTTTCACACAATGATTTTAGTTTGAGTATAAGGATCACGTTTCGACACTCACTCTCAGAACAAATTCACCACTCATTTATACATATTGCCATAGGCTTGCCCTTATTTTCACTACTTCAAATTCCTCATACGCACTTAGGATCACAATAGGACTTTTTTAGATTGTAACATAGGCTCAGGGTCAGGTAGGGTGTATTTAGATATACTTTAGTGACTTGTTGCCCTCCTTGACATATCATTCTTATTTTGCCCTATTACTCAATTTTCTTTTCACTTTGCTGTTTTCCCTTTCTTATCCTTATGTGTAAGTGACTTTTCTCTTTTCTTGTGTTTATTTTGCTTTTTATTATTATTAAATTTTTTTTTTTTTTTAGTCACTTCTGTTTTATTCTTTCTTTCTCTTCATTCTTTCAACCCCACTTTCCGTGGTTTTCCTTATAGCAGCCACCCTCAACTCATGATTTTGCCATGAGTCAAGGTTCACAATACCCATGGTTGGGTCAGGGCCAAAACAAGGTTGCTTTCTGCATTAGCCACCCTCAACTTATGCTTTTGGCATAAGCTGAGGTGCACATGTCCTAGGAGGGACCAGGGCCAACACATTGCTCCCAGAGAAGATCATTTGGGGTAAAAAAAAATCTAGTTTAGGCTCAATTCATTTGGATCAAAAAGGGATTAACTTCATTTGGTTTTCTGTTATTTTTTTAGGCTCAAGATTGACTATTTCGAACAAGGGCCTATGATCCTTTCCTAAGTGATTGTTTTGACTCACTTTCAGTAGGACTAACCAGGCAAGTTCTAGCTCAGTATTAATGGTGGTCATTCGACTTTACCTCACACTCACATGACATTCCTTGCATTCCCAGAGTATTAGACACCTAGTTCAAATCTTAGATTCAGGATCATGCAGAAGTGTATCCTTGTTTCATGTTTCAAACCACACAATTATCACTTACTATGCCTAGTCATGCAAATGATTATCGAGATATCATATTTATATTAGCCATCATGCTTCAGATTTATACTGTGTACATAAGATATGACATGCCGGTTCAACAGTAAAAGTAATCAGTCTTTTGGGGAAAAAGAACACAGGCAAGAAAACCCCAAAAGAGGATCGTGAACTTGGGCTACTCAGAATTCACCCAAGTGTTCACTTTCCATTTACCCCACCCCCTATAAAAAATATGCAATTGTCCCCAATGCATAGAAAAGTTAAACTACGTAAAAGGGTAAGTGAAGCAAACCTGAGGCGCTAAGCGCCGGTGATCAGCAAGCTGGTGGGTCCGGTTCCCCGGAACCTGCTCCCTGCGTAGTCTGGACATCCTCAGTAATGTCCTCAGCATCCACAGCACCATCAGTAGCGCCTCCCACAGAATCTACAATTTTGGAGCTAGACGCCCCGGCAGCTACTTCTACAGCCCTCAACCTACGGGCCTCCTCATCGGCAATCGAGGCTCTCCTCGCAGATTCTATCTCACGGCGCTCTTTCTTACTTGCCCTAGCCTCATCCTCCTCTCGACCCCTGCATCTCTTAACATGCTCTTGTGGGGGAGGTGGTGGAACATCAGAAGTGGTAAACAGGGCGGCCATCACGGTGTCATCGGCAGGCTCCGCAGAAGGTGCCTCAGACTCAGGCACCCTTGCCTCTAAAATCATATCAAGATCCGCCCGCAGACTCTCAACCGCAGCCTGGAGAGTCGACATGTCCACCGGAGGGGCTGGTAGGGCTAGTACTCGTAATTCAAATGCGTCTAAGCGCTGGTGTACCCCGGCGATCTGCCTCTCTGTGTACTGTATCATCTTCCACTCTATGCGCTCCTCCGCCTCAGCAATAGTCTTCTGCATCCACGGCTGAATGTGATGCAGAAGAGTAGCCATCTGTGCCTCAAGTTTCTGAACCCGAGCAAGTGGGACAAGAGTGGCAGAAGGAGCCCAGCGAGAGGAGCTCGGGGCAGTGCTACTACCCGGGATAGACTCGACCGGAGTAGTGTCAGTGTGTGCAGAAGCAGCACGGGAAGCATCATGAGCATGCTCTACGGTGTCGGCCAGGTTCTCACCAAATGTGGCCACCTCTGGATGGGGCCCTCTGTGTGGGGCCAACTCATTGGCCTCATCCCTGATGAGGCCGATGTCAATATTTCCTGGCGGGGTCTTGAGCTGGTCAATGTGCAAAATGGGCACACCTGCTGATCTGCACAAAGAGAAAATCATGCAAGGGAAAGGGTAAGTTGTGGTGACCTTGAAGGCCCTCTCGTGCATGACCGCTTGGAGAAGCCAAGCGAAATCGACCTCGAACCCTGCCATCATAGCAGCCATCAGCACTGCACGATCCCAGGTGACTATGTTATCCGCAGCAGTGGGGGAGAGACAATGGCGGACGATCAACCAGAGAAACTTGGCCGTAAAGGTCAAGTTGGCCTTCCTGATGGCCCCCTTCGGCTCCATCACCCAATCCGCAGCCTCTCCATAAATAGATAGGTGCAGTGCCATCAACCTCTTGGTGGTCTCTCTCAGTGAAGGCTCACATAAGAACCGGCCCTCTTTAACAATTTGCCACCGGTAATCAAACTCGGCGGTGAGAGGTGTGCTGGTGGAGTCAGAATCCGTGCCGTACAGATATCGGCGGATGGCTAGTAGGGAGATGTCAACCTGGATGCCTCGTACTCGGACGTGCTCAAGTGGGGCCTGTTTGGCGGGGGCAGACCGCCTATCGATCTGCGAGCGAAGAGTAGCCACATAAGAGGCATAGAACTCGCGGACTAGCTCCTCACTGTAGCGACCCAAAGAACGAGCCGTCCACTCTAGCCGGTGTCTGCTAAAGAGGGTGTGAATATCTGGCATGGTGGGGAGACTTCCCGTGAGGACCCGCCTCTCCAGTGTAAGAGTCCGTGTCATGACGCCTTTGTCATTGAGAACCTTGGCGTCTAAGTATACCTTGTATTGCCCGTCAACACACCACCGGTTGGGCTGATCGGCAACCGGGGCAGGGACTCCTGTTGGTGAGCCAGGGGTGGAGTCGGTGCTGTCAGCCTCATCATCTGAAGCAGACTGTGTAGCTGTGGCAGGAGCAGAGGCGTCGGCAGACCTAGAGGCTTTCTCTGACCACGAAACTCCTAAGGAGCCAGATGCTCCTTCGTCTTGGGCAGCTGACCCAGAAGGAGTGCCGGTCAGTGTGCGCTCCTCATCAGACTGGGAGGCAGTGACTACGCCGGGCGCCACCTTCTTGGGCGTGACTCGCGGTACACGTGGAGCTCGTGCTAGAGTAGCAGTAGGGGGAACATATTCTGGATCATGCTCATCATCAGAGCCTATCACCAATCGGGCAGACGGGGCGATAGATTTTGAACTCCCACGTGCGTAAACGCGATCTTGTTTAGGTGCCATGATAGGTAGTACCTGTAACGAATCATCATTAGTACTTGAAGGATGAAGCATGACACAAAAGAAATAAACATTTGAGACAATAATACTCAGACACTCAAACCAGTAATAACAGCTCTGAAGTAGCAGTAGGGCACGACGGACCTGGTGACGGACCGTAGTGCGTATGACGGATCGTCATGCAGTCCGTCATGTAATACTTGGCAACATAAAATATCAGAGGGAAAGTCTCAGACCGATACGACGGTTAAGCAGGACGGACCGTCATGGGTATGACGGTCCGTCGCAAGTGTCCGTCAGAGGACACTTAGAAAAAGTGTTGAGACCCATAGGATAGGGGTCTCTGACCGTCACGACGGTTGTGCAGGACGGACCGTCGTGGGTGTGACGGTCTGTCACATATGTCCGTCAGTGGACACTTGGAAAAAGTATTGAGACCCATAGGACAGGGGTCTCTGACCGTCACAACGGTTATGCAGGATGGACCGTCGTGGGTATGACGGTCAGTCGAAAGTGTCCGTCAGAGGACACTTAGAAAAAGTGTTGAGACCCATAGGACAGGGGTCTCTGACCGTTACGACGGTTGTGCAGGACGGACCGTCGTGGGTATGACGGTCCGTCACATATGTCCGTCAGTGGACACTTGGAAAAAGTGTTGAGACCCCTAGGACAGGGGTCTCTGACCGTCACGACGGTTGTGCAGGACGGACCGTCATGGGTATGACGGTCCGTCACATGTGTCCGTCAGTGGACACTTAGAAAAAGTGTTGAGACCCCTAGGACAGGGGTCTCTGACCGTCATGACGGTTGTCCAGGACGGACCGTCATGGTCCGTCATCGGGTTGTCGTGCTGTGAAACAGAGACAGAACTGAGGGGTGCCAAGTTTTACCCCATGTGAGTCAGAATGACAACCCAAATTAGTAAGTTTTAAAGCCCCAATTTCTCTAGTATTGTCCAGGCAGTTTGTGGAATTACAGACCTAAGTTAGATAATATCTAGGCAAAAGCAGAAACCCATATGCAATCAATAGGGAAAAATAGTAAAACAACCAAAAATAGTAAAGGGTAGAGTTTTAGGAATACATACCTTGGAAGAGGAGACAATAATGCACAAATGATGGCACTCAAGTTAGAAGGCTAAGAATCACTGCAGCAAATTCCGACCAAGAGGGAAAATTTTGGGATGAAAAATGGGAGAAGATGGGGAATTTGTGAAGTTTGAAGGGGAGAAAATGGAGGGAAGATTAAGTGAAAACTGATAATTAAGGGGTGGGGGGGTTTAAAACGTTTTAAACTTTTAAAATTCTCAAGCCGGGTCGGGTCGGGTAGCCGGGTAATGGCGTGACGAAACCCCGATGACGGTTTATCGCAGTTGTCACGGTCCGTCACACGGTCCGTCGCCTGTGCCCTAGTTTTTCAAAATTACAAGAGAGCGTACCTGGCACAATGGAGTCATGCGACGGTCCGTCACAGGCGTGACGGTCCGTCGATGTATCCGTCAGTGACTGATGTAGAGTAACTTGTCTGCAGTACTTCCTGTAGATGTGCTACCTGAAAATTTACAACCCATAAATAGAAAATGCTACTGTTACTAGAAAGAGAAAAACACAAAAACTATAAACGTGATTAGATGATAACTATTGGGTTGCCTCCCAACCAGCGCCTGATTTAACGTCGCGGCACGACTGAGGACACTTGATTACTCAGACTTCATCAAGATGATATGCCTCAACCACCTCATTCGTCGATTCCGCATGACCAATATAGATTTTGAGACGTTGTCCATTCACCTTAAACCGCACACCTTCCTTGTTTTCCAATTCAACGGCTCCATGAGGGAATAATTTGGTGATCAAGTACGGTCCAGTCCATTTAGACTTTAGCTTGCCCGGAAACAAGCGCAATCTAGAGTTGAATAAAAGCACCGAATCCCCAATCATAAACTCTCGTTTCTCGATTTTTAGGTCATGGTACTTCTTCATCTTCTCTTTGTAGAGGGCTGAGCTTTCATAAGCCTTAAGGCGAAATTCATCGAGTTCATTTAACCCATTTAATCGTTGTTCTGCAGCTTCGTTCCAGTCCATTTTTAGCTTCTTCATAGCCCACATGGCTTTATGCTCTAATTCAACCGGAAGATGACATGCTTTCCCATATACTAGTTGGTATGGGGACATACCTATGGGAGTCTTATATGCTGTCCGGTAAGCCCAAAGAGCATCATCAAGCCTCCTTGACCAATCTGTTCTACTAGCGTTCACTGTTTTCGACAAAATCTGTTTGATTTCCCTATTTGATACTTCAACTTGCCCACTAGTTTGAGGATGGTAAGGAGTGGCCACATTATCAAGATTCATTATCACTGCCGCCAGTGCTTCTACACCTAGTCGTTCTTCTATTTGTGTCTTGGATGATTCACCAATTTTGTAGGATATGGCAGATACCGATTGGAGCTCACCACTCTGCCGCATGGACCTACAAATGTTGAAAGTCACTTCTTCATTGTTCAACCGAAATTTCATCTGCCCTTTTTCCATATCAACTAAAGCTCTACCCGTAGCAAGGAATGGCCTCCCAAGAATAATAGGCACCTCAAAATCGACTTCACAATCAAGAATGACAAAATCTGCTGGAAATATGAACGACTCCACTTTTACTAGCACATCATGGAGTATCCCTATAGGCCTTTTTACTGTTCGATCGGCCATCAGTAGCCGCATCGCAGTGGGCTTTGGGTCACCCAAACCCAACTTCTTATAAATCGAGAGGGGCATGAGATTTATGCTTGCCCCCAGATCACATAATGCTTTCGCAAAATGTAATAACCCGATTGTACAAGGAATAGTAAATGCACCCGGATCTTCTTTCTTTTGCACTAACGACCTTGTAGCAATAGCACTACAATGCTGCATTCTGTCATCATCCTCAAAAGTGACCGATCTTTTCTTTGTAACCAAATCTTTCATAAACTTGGCATAACCGGGCATTTGTTCAAGAGCTTCTACCAAAGGAACATTGATAGAAAGTTGCTTCAACATTGTTATAAAACGCCGATATTTGCCATCTTCGGTCTTTTTCACTAATCTTTGAGGAAAGGGGGGTGGAGGTCTAGGCATGGGAGTTACCTTTTTAGGCACTTCAGCAACTTTCTCAGTGTTATCTTCTACTTCATCACTAACCTCTACCACTTCATCATTATCTTTCATCACCTTTTCCACAATAGACGGCATAGGTGGGTCAATAGTTTGTTTACCACCACGAGTAGTAATTGCCATGCAGTGTCCATCATTTTTCAGATTTTGGACAGTGTTGCTAGGAAGAGTGTCCGGTTGCCGTGTGTTCACAGTTGCAGATAATTGAGCCATTTGTAATTCAAGCTGCTTGATTGATATGGCATGTGTATCAACTTTCTGTCCAATACCTGCTACATCACTCCTTAACTCTTTGGTGTGCTCATCACTAGCATCGAACCTCATCATCATCTTGTGCAACATATCCTCAACTCGCGCCATACTACCTCCACCATCCCTAGGAGCAACTTCACGATTTTGAGGAGGAACATAGGGCCCACTCCTCTCATTTTTGTTACCATAGTTACCCCTGTTGAAGTTGTTGTCGCGGTTGTAATTTCCATCACGAACATAATTACCCTCGCGGGTGTAGTTACCAGAGTTCCGACCTTGATTTCCTTGACCTTGGTGCCAATTCTCCTGATTGGAGCCTTGGGCATTTGGTCGGAAACCCCCCGTCTGATCATTTACTGCATAAGAATCTTCCTCATAATAATAATATTCATCAGTTGGTGGTGGTGGTTTAGACAAGTAGTTCACTGCGTTTATATTTTCTACACCCCCAGTGACATGTTTTAACACTAACCCAAGCTCAGTTCTCATCTGTGCCATCTCTTCACGAATCTCATCTATGGCTGGGTTGTGTGTGGATTGCACTGCAAAAGTATTTCTCCTAGTATCTGTCTTTCTAGTACTCCATGCTTTATTATTTCGGGAAATTTTCTCTAATGTTTCGGCAATTTCAGCATAAGGACACTCCCCATAAGAACCATCTGCTATGGTATCCAATACCACTTTATTATTATCATCCTGTCCCCAGTAGAAGTATTCATTGAGTGACTCATCATCTATGCGGTGATTGGGGACACTTCTCAGAAATGAAGTGAACCTATCCCAAGAACTACTAACTGATTCTCCTGGTAGTGCCACAAAGTTGTTAACTCTATCTTTGTGATTTAGTTTCTTGGAGACCGGGTAGTAACGTGCTAAGAAAACGTCCCTTAATTGGTTCCAAGTGAAGATTGAGTTATAAGGAAGCTCAGTGAACCAAATGGCAGCCTCTCCCGTCAGTGAAAGAGGAAATACTCTTAGCCCTATTACATCCAAATTCAAATCAGGCCTCCCTACACAGCTTTTACACACTGCCCTCACCTTAGCTATATGAGCATGTGGATCCTCGGACGGTAGTCCGGAAAACAAACCTCTAGCAGTGAGCATTTGCATTAGACTACTAGTGACTACAAAGGTATGACCTTCAGGTAGAGGGGGCAATACAAGTGGCCCATCAGAATCTGCAATATTGTCATAGCCTCTGTAGTATTCTTGAGGACGTGGTGCGGGACTTTGTCCCCTTTGTGCACCTGGATCACGATTATCAGGTAATAATCGACCATGAGCATCAACCGGAGCTGGGTTGTTCAGGTTTTGATCATCATCATTTATACCCAAGTTTCGATTCATTCTTCGTAGTGTACGCTCTAACTCGTGATCGTAGGGGAACAAGGGTTCTCTTCCTCTCCGTGTATTTGGCATACAAGGACGTCAAACCTAGCAAAAAAATCAAAAACAACAGAAAAAGTAAAATCAGGAAAATATTAACTAAATTTTAGTAATAAATTAAAGTTGATCTAAAAGCTACTTTCCCCGGCAGCGGCGCCAAAATTTGATACGCTCAAACTTACTTCTCAAATAAGAAGTAAAGTGGTCGTATCAAGTAAAGAACCCAACTAATGAGGTTGGGATCGATCCCACAAGGAAAATAGTTCAAACTTAACTTTATTGTATTATTACTATTATTTAGCCAACTGTTTTCCAAAAAAAACAACAACTAAAACACAAAAAAGGGGGGTTTTATTTTTAAATTAATGAGAATGATTAACTAAATAAGATCGAACAACTAATAAATTTAACTTTCGGAGTTTTAATCAAATTGTAAAATTAACTAGGGCTTTAGTGTTCCCCACAGGTTCCTAACTTGGTAAATCTAACTATAACATCTCTATCCTGATATCTTGCATGTAAAGTGATAAGTTATGTATCTCTAAATCCTTGGTCCGGCATCTAGAGAATTTCACTCCGCACCTTGGTCCAGCTACGTGTGTTGCTATACTAAACCTTATCTTTACCTCACATTAGACATCGTATTCGGTATTTGACTAAGCTATTAACTCGTACCAACCAATACTAGTCTATTAGATAGTATACACTAAATCTATGTTGATAATTCTTTTTCCTATTATATACCTCCTAGGTCCGGCAAGTAGCATTAAGGCGAGTTCTAAAGTTGGCCACCGTTATAAAGAATTCTAAACGAAAGAATTATCAATACATGCAAGACACCACTCTAGAAATTGTTATTGAAGTTAGATTTCTACCTTGTTATTCACCCATGGTTCCCACAACCCTAGCTATGAGGTTTAGTTACCCATATTCGTAATTACACAATTCATATCGCTAATGGAAGAGTTCATGCACTTACTTTTATGAAAACGAATAATTTCCCAGAATTCAACTTGATTAATCACCGAAATCCACAATAATCAATTCCCGGAAAATATCTTAATTTCCAAAATCAAGAGTTTACTAATATAATCAAAGAACGATAAACTAAAAATTATCCAGAAAGTCTAACCTCAAAAACGAGGTTTTTCCAACTATTTATAAGAAAAATAAAAACCTAATAAAATAAGGATTCTATTTACTAAAAATCTGTCCAAACGCGTCTGGGTCGACGGACCACGTGACGGACCGTCATGGACACGACGGACCGTCATAGCCTCTGTCGTCCCATACTTCACATCTTCTCATGTTGCTTTCTTCATTCCCCCCGACGGACAGGTATGACGGACCGTCGCAAGCATGACGGCCCGTCGAGGGTCTTCGTTCCAATACACTTGAACTTTGGAATTTTGGGTTCTGCGATTACTCTCTGATAATTACGACGAACATGCAGGATGGACCGTCATATCTGTGACGGTCCGTCACGAACTTCCGTAATCCCACACTTGGTCAGACTTCCCCAAATTTCCTTCAGCAACTTCTTCCTTCACTACGATGCCACCTACGGACCGTCACAGCCGCGACGGACCGTCATAGGCTCCGTAGGTGGTCTTTTCTGCAATTCTTTCTCAAAAAATCTCGCGTTCTTCCTTAGACAGATTTTCTGCAAACAAAGATAAACTTATATCAAAATCAACACAAAAAGGCTCTCGACACACACTAAACTTAAGGAAAAAGTATTAGAAATACCGTGAAACCACGGTACATCAGTAGCTAATGAGAGAATCCCTCCCCGTGTTGACCAAGTTCCTATTGAGGGCCTAGATGAAGAGAATGTGGAGGTTCCTCTTCAAGAACCTCAAGTGCCTCCGGAACCCCATGGGCCTCAAGTTCCTCCTACGCCTCAAGTTCCTTTTGTTAAGGGGGATATGACTAATGCGGAGTTAAGGACTGCCCTAATGAATTTGACTCAACTCATGACGGCTCAAGATCATGTAGTCAACAATCGCTTTGTGGGCCAAGCTAATCAAGGAGATATGCCACAACCAAATGCTAGTACTCCCACTTCTAGAATTTGGGATTTCATGGTGATGAACCCTCCTACTTATAATGGCACTAAGGTGGAGGAAGATCCACAAGGCTTCATAGATGAGATTTTCAAAGTGGTAGATGCTATGGGTGTGACCCCTAGGGAGAAAACGGAGTTATCCGCTTACCAACTTAACGATGTTGCTCAAGTGTGGTATGAGCAATGGAGAGGTGAGAGACCCTTAGAAAGAGGTCCAGTTGATTGGGAGGAATTCAAAGAGGCTTTCCTAAATAGGTTCTTTCCTTTAGAGTGGAGGGAGAAGAAGATGGTTGAATTCATGAACCTTCGTCAAGGGGGAATGAGTGTGCAAGAGTACTCTCTCAAATTCACCCAACTCTCTAAGTATGCCCCAACAATGGTAGCCAACGCTAGGGCTAGGATGAACAAATTTGTGATGGGAGTGTCTAGCTTGGTGGAGAAAGAGTGTCGTATGGCTTAATGACATGGATATCTCTAGACTCATGGTTTACGCACAACAAATTGAGGAGTCCAAAATAAGGGAGATAAGGCAAGAGGGTAAAAGGCCTAGGTCGGATGATTCTAGTCACCAAAAGCCTAGAAAGAGGTTCTATAACCAAGATTCTTCTATGGGGAACAAGGATAGGGCTCCAAACCAACATTCTCAAGGTAATCACCACACTTATGAAAGGGCTAGCTGTCCTACTTATGGAAAGCAACATTCGGGTAGGGGTCTTGCCGGGACGGATGGTTGTTTTGCATGTGTAATAAAGGCCACAAAATTAGGGAATTCCCTAACCTCAAATCAAGAGGGAAAGATGTCAATCGAGCTTCCCTAGATCCTAATGCTCCCAAGAAGAACCCTCCCTATGGGATGTGAGCTAGGAAGGATAACTAATCTGGATTTGATGAACTTGGTAAGTCTTAACCCTATATAATTGTTATTTTTTTATGTTATGAAATGATTTTACGTTGTTTTATAGTTCATGTAATCATGTCATCTTGATGAATTTCTCAAAGAATGAACTTTTTTAAAAAATGAATGTTTGGGGCAGTGGCTACAGTGATGCTCACAGTGAAATTTTGCATTTTTGAAAAAACATTTGCCTTGCCTTAATTGAAGTTTCAATGTGTGAAATAGTGTTGTATATGGGCATGTTTAATGTTGGAGAAGGTAGTCCCTCCATAAAAGAAGGTTAAGAATGAGTTTTGGACTTTGTGAAGTTGGTAAAAGTTGCCTATGTTGCTAAGTGTTTGAAAGTGTGAAATGATGCTTCTTGTTAGTTGATGCTTTGATTTTTGATGTTTTTATCATGATTGTAATGTGTTATGTGATGCTAAGTAAGTCCTTTATAGTCCTAGAGTTTTAGTGTCATTCGAGGACGAAAATTATTCCAAGTAGGGGAGAATGTAACGCCCTAAAACGAACTAAGGTGAACTAGAACTCCGTGGTTGTAAGTTAAAATGAGTTACTTTAGTGTTATTAAGAAGTGTGTGAAGTTTGGTTAAGTTTGGAGTTCAATCGACTAAGAACGTCCATGACTTTTGGAAAATATGCCTTAGAAAGTATTCTTGTGTATTGATGTGTTTGAGTGAGTTATACGTGTTAGTTTTACTTGAAACTTTCATGAGATGTTCCTAAGACCAATACTACTTAGTTTAGGGGTTTAGCATCCGGGCACGACCCCACCTAGGCCCCACAAGGGGTCCTAGATGAAGGTCCCTAGACATGGACCTACACTGCCAAAACAGTGTGCAATTGACGAGCCAATCGACGGCCAGGAAACCAGGCTACGGCCCGTCAACCTGGTACGTCGTTTGGACAACAACCTCTGAAAGTTGGGGAGTTTCAGCCCCAACCAACGAGACCTCACTAACAGCCCGTCCCTTGACAAATGGACCGTTGGTTGGTCCGTCGATGGTGGTTGTCCCAAAAGCTGCAACACTGCCTGTTAAGTCTTGGGGTGTTTTGTAAATTCACCCCAAGTCTTTAATGACACTAGGCTGATATTTTTGGGTTTTTTAAAGTTATATTAAGTTAGTTTTAATCCCTATACCTAGACAAGACCCCTCACTTCAAAATTCAAACTCTCTCTCTAAAGACAAACTCTCTCAAAGTCACCATTGGAGCTAAAACTCAAGCAGGACTAGGAGGGTTGTTGGTGGTCGACTTCTTCACCAAAAATCTTTGGGATTTCCCTTATCTTAGGTATGGTGTACACACTTGAACCCTCTTCCCTTCAAGGAGTCAATTCTAAAAGACTTTAAAAAGGGTTTTCAAACTCTATTTTCTTCTATCTTTGATTCTAAGTATCTGTCTTCTTGTTAAAGTGTTTTAACGATTCAAATGTGTTTATTCTAGCATTAATTGATGATTTTAATGTCAAAAACCTTATGAACTCATGTTTATGCATATTTCAAACTTTTATCTAGAGAAATGGGTTAAGTGAGAATGTTTATGTAGAGAATGATCTTTGGTTTTCTTGTGTCGTAATGTATATTTAGCTGCTTCCCTAAGGGCCTTATGATGATGAAATATTGAGAAAATGCATATAGGTGGTTATGGATTGTTAAAATGAAGAGTTTTTTATATTGTATTGTTCGTATTATTAATTGATCTTGAGTGGTATGGTCCATCTTCTTGGTGGCGGTGTTGATTTGATGAATTTGTTTCATGTAGTATGTATTGAGAATATGATCTTGAAGTTCTAATATGTGAAATGAAGAGATATTTTAAATGGTTCTTGTAGTGTGTCTTGGTGAAGGTTGAAATGAATGTTTGATATAGATTAGGTCTAAATGAAGAATGTGATTATGTTGAAGTATGTAAGGTTTGTGAGTTGATGAATGAAGGTTTAAAGCATGTTTAGAAGTAATGTGCATGAATGATGCTTATATGCAAGGTGTGCTCACATGTACACACACACACACTTTAAGTGAATGAATGAATCTAAGTTGAGTAAAAAAGGGAGTATTGGGGTGGACACTCTTCGTGAGTTGAGATGAAGTGTCTAGTAGCAGCCTCACTATTCCTAATGAGCTTTCCAAGATAGGTCGAAGGATGAATGAACTTCATGAGTTGAGATGTGGTATTCTCTAGTTATCCTTAACATATTATATAAAATGTTGAGAATCCGTGGGGAGTTATGCCTAGCACCGAGAGTATATGAAGAAGGGGTGGTTACACTTCGTGAGTTGAGATGTTGTATTCCAATGTACCTCTTGAGGTGAGTACTCCTCATTAGTAGAGAATGAGTTACTTAGTAGAAATATCCTTATCCCTTAACTATGTGCCCACATAGATGTAGCTATTGGCAAAGCCATGTTAAATCTAAGAAGCATGACCTTACTCTAGGCAAATGAGGATCCCTCATCCGATAGGGGTTAATATCGGGATTCCATGTCTAGCTCTCATGGTCTTTGTCGGTTAAGCTAACCCCCTACAAAAGTCATGAAAGTACTAATCTTTATAAAAGAATGTGATACCTATGTGAATTGATTGAACTAAGTCTTCTAAAAGAACGTGCTACTTTGGGTAGGTGGTGGTATGGGACGCTATCCTACTCATTGCACTAAGTAGGAACTTCCGAAAGGGAAGACTTGGAGCCAAACCTTCTAAAAGAGTGTACTACTGAGGGTAGGTGGTGGTATGGGATGCTATCCTGCTCATTGCACTAAGAAGGCATTCCGAAAGGGAAGTCTTTGGTGTTTTATTGGGTGTTCTTCTAATGTCTTATGATTGAGTGGTAACTTGTTCTCCCGAGGTAAGTAAGCCGAATGGGGTAGTCTTGAGGATCGCTTGGGTGTGCATTGAAGGAAGTGTTTAGACGTTGTCTTCATGTCTTACCTTGGAGAATGTTAGGATTATCTTTAGGTAGGGAAACTCCTACGGAAATGAGTTCATTTCCTTATTGACAATACCTTGGAAGTCCACCATTGTTGTATTATTTAGTTCACTATAAATATTTTAAACTTACTGTAATGTATAAAATGAGTTTACTGTAAAAATAGGGAAAGTTCACTGTAAGTGCACTCTTGGGATAAATTTTTGTAACGTGCTCAAATCCTTGGGAATCTATTAGGAGCACTAAGTGGGAGTGGTAGTATGGGATGCTATTCTTACATTGCACTTAGTGTGACCTAAGAGTCCTATTGGAGAAGAGTACTTATGTGGAGTCCGTATGCATGATTAGCTCACTGTAGAGTTGGTATGTTCACTGTAAAGTGAGTCTCGGAGTTAAAGTTATGGAAATCTTTCCTTAAGTGTTAAATGATGTTTCTTATGTTGTTTTGTTCCTAAGTTCGTTAATGTTTTACTTAATTGGCATGAAAGGTTATATTATCAAAATTTTCCTTTTTACATGTTTTTGCATATGCCATACTTAGTACATTGTTTCTACTAACCCCATACTTTTCTATACCTTATTAGGATAGGTTCGAAGCTTTTGGAAGGTTGAAGTTGAAGCTTGGGAATTCTATACTCTCAAGATTTGGTATGTCCTCATATATTCGAGGACATAGTTTATGTTTCTTAGTTATACTGTTCAGACTTATTATGTCTTTTCCTTTTATTGTAGAGGGCCGTGTCTCTAAGATTCTAAGTCGTGTCTTTAAGTTGGCTTGTGACGATGAGATTCTCTACGTATTTATGAAAGACTTCCCTTATTTAAATATTCATGAAAAGTTTTAAATTCCGCACTACTTTTCATGTCTTATGTAATGAACAATAGTTGAAGAGCTTGTATGAGACCCCAAAGGGTCAAGTACGCCCGGCCACGATCCGCGAGTTATCACTAGCTTCTAGGGGGTGCTTTCGGGTCATGACAGACACGCCACTTCACATTAAAAAGAAATACATAATAAGTCTTTAAATAAAGAAACTAAGAAAAGGACTATGCCCTCGAATATCTGAGGACGTACTTTGTCTTGAGAGAAACTTTCCCAAGCTTTGCCTTCTAGCCTTCAACCTTGCTTCCAAAAACCTATACTTATAGATTATAGAAAGTATGGGGTTAGTACAAAAAAATTTACTAAGTATGACATAAGCAAAATCATATAAAAAGGGACATTTTAGTAAAATAACCTTTCGTGCCAAATAATTAAAACATTCATGAATTTAGAAACAAAACAACATAAGAAACATCATTTAGCACTTAGAGAAGGATTTCCATAATTTTAAACCAAAGAACCAATTTACAGTGAAGTAATCAAATCTTACATTGAACTCCTATAGCTTTATAGTGAACCAATTTGACTCGAAAAATAGTGAATTTCCAAGGTATTGCCAATGAGGAAGTGAAACCATTTCCGTAGAAATTTCCAAAACCGAGGTTATCCTAAGACTCTCCAAGCTAAGACATGAAGGAAACGTCTGAACACCTCCTTCAATACACACCAACGAGATGCTTAAGACTACCCGCCATAGGCCTACTCCATTCGGGAGAACAATTCACCACTCAATCACAAGACATTAGAAGAACATTCAACAACACACCAAGACTTCCCTTTCAGAATGCATACATAGTGCAATGAGTAGATGGCGTCCCATACCACCACCTACCCTAAGTAGTACACTCTTCTAGATGGCTTGGCACCAAGAATCCCCTTTCGGAAGGTCCTACATAGTGTAATGGATAGATAGCGTCCCATACCACAAACTACCCTAAGTAGTACGTTCTTTTAGGAGACTTAGTTCATTCAATTCATATAAGACTCACCAAGACTCCTCTTTCGGAATGCCTACCTAGTGCAATGGATAAATAGCGTCCCATTCCACTACCTACCCTAAGTAGCACACTCTTTTAGAAGATTTAGCACATTCATTACTTTTGTGGGGGTTAGCTTAACCGACAAATCCAATGAGAGCTAGACAAGGTATCCCGATATTAACCCCTATCAGATGATGGATATTCACTTGCAAGAGTAAGGTCATTCTTTTTAGCTTTTACCATGGCTTTCCCAATAGCTACACCTATATTGGCGCATATTTAAGGAAAAATGAGATTGCGACTAAGTATCATTCTCTACTAACGAGGAGTGTTCATCTCAAGAGTTACATTGAAATACAACCTCTTAACTCACGAAATGTAATCACCCCTTCTTCATTACCTCTCGATGATAAGCATAATTCCCTACGGATTCTCAACATTTTATAATATAGGATAAGGATAACTAGTGAACACCACATCTCAACTTAGGAAGGGTATTCATCCTCCGGCCTATCTTAGAAATCTCGTAGGATGTAGTGAGGTTGCCACTAAACACTTCATCTCAACACACGAAGAGTGTTCACCCCGAAACTCCCCTTTTTACTTAACTTAGCTTCATTCATTCATTTAAGTGTGTGTGTGTTCATGTGAGCACACCTTGCACATAAGCATGATTTCATTCACATTAACTTCGATACATGCTTTAGACCTTCATTCATCAAATCACACACTTTACATGCTTCACATAATCATATACTTCATTTAGGCATAATCTAAGCCAAACATGCAATTTAAGCTACACGAAACACAATACAAGAACCATCTTCATTACCACTTCATTTAACATATTGAGCCTTCAAAGGCACACTTAAAATACATACTTAATCAAATTCATCAAGTAAACACCGCACCAAGAAGGTGGACCATACCACTTAAGAGAATTTCATAATTAAAGCTTAAACAACATAACCAACTTACCCTTTAATCCGAGATTCCTTAACTTATAGCATTTTACTCAATAATTCATCATAAATTAGCCCTTAGGGCAGTAGCTAAACATCAATAACAACACAAGTAAAGCAAAGCTCAAAGACTACAAAACTAAGCTCATTTAACCCATTTCTTAAGTAAACATTTGATGAACAACTTTAACATGATTTCATTGAAGTTTTAACCTTAAAATTATCAACTATTATTAGAAACCTCATTATTTAGTTATTAAAAACGTTTCCATGCAAGACCCATATTTAGAGATGAAGATAGAAGAAACTAGGGTTGAAAACCCTTTTTGAAAATCCATTAGAAGTGACTCGTTCAATGGAGAGAGTTCATGGATGGATACCATAACTTAGATAAGAGAAACCCCAATGATTTTGATAAAGAACTTGACCACCAACAGCCTTCCTAGCTCTTCTTGACTTCTAACTTCCAAAGGAGACTTTGAGGGAGGGTTCTAAGGGAGAGGGGTTTTGGGTTTTAGGAAATGAGGTCTAAAATGAGGTCTTAGGGTTTGAAATACATTAATATAGCAAAATAACCCTAAAATGACTTCCTAGGTTCATAAAAGACTTGGTGTTAATTTATCAAACACCCCAAGTAAAAGTAGATTTTTGACAGCCTTTAGAGTGACCACCTACGCCTCATCACCAACGGACCGTCTCCAATTCGATACCCCGTTGATGGGGTCCGTCGATTAGGACTACAACTCCACCATGTGCAGGCTTGGATATCCTTATAGGTCCAATCGACGCCCATGGTATACGGACCGTTGGTTGACCAACGGACCATCCCTTGGGTCGTCGTTTGGTCACTGTTTTGGCATCTTCTTTACAAGAGGTGGGGTCCTCTTCTAGGTCCCCTTGTGGGTCCTAGGTGGGGTCGTACACGGACGTTAAACCCTAAACATAGTTTTATAGGTCTTAGGAACATCCCATACCAATTTCAAATAGAACAAACACGTAAACGTCACTCAAACACATCAATACACACAAGCACTTTCTAAGGCATATCTTCCGAATGTAATAGACGTTCTTGGACCTTTGACCTCCAATCCTAATCAAACTTTACACATTGCCTAAGAAAACTAATGTAACGCATTTACTTAAAATTAACTCAAGAAATTATCATAAAGCTCTAATTCACCCTAGTTCGTTTAAGGGCGTTACACTATAATAACCGGCTAGACCTAAGAAACTCCTATTATCCGAAGGAGCCAAAGGCCTAGGACAATTTTTCACCGCTTCGGTCTTCCTTGTATCAACCTCTACTCCTTCACTAGAGATAATATGACCAATAAATGCTACTGACCTGAAGCAAAACTCACATTTTCTAAACTTGGGAAACAATTGATGTTCGTTACGTACTTACAACACAACTCTCAAATGACTCATTTGTTCACCCTCATCCTTAGAATATTCCAAGATGTCGTCAATGAATAAAATGACAAATAAACCTAGGTAACTTTGGAAAATCCTATTCATTAGGTCCATAAACGCCGCCGGAGCATTAATGAGACCAAAGGACATTACTAAGAACTCATAGTGACCATATCTTGTTCGAAATGCCATCTTGGAAATATCTTCACCTCTCACCCTAAGTTGGGGATATCCCGATCTCAAGTCAATCTTGGAAAAGTAACTCACACCTTGGAAATGATCAAATAAATCATCAATCCGAGGGAGAGGAACCTTGTTCTTGATTGTAACTTTGTTGAGTTGACGATAATTGATGCAAATTCTAAGGGACCCATACTTGTTCTTCACAAACAAAATAGGACCACCCCATGGAGAAATACTAGGTCGAATGATGCCTTTCTCTAGTAAATCTTTGAGTTAAGCCTTCAACTATTTCAATTCGGCTGGAGCCATCCGATAAGGAGGAATTGAAATATGATTTGTATCCGGTAGCAAATTGTCACGACCGGAATCTAGACCCCAGATGAGACCGGCGTCGTTGACCTCTCAGAGGTCGCAGACAAGCCTACTTACGTCATTCTTACTTCATCTAGGTTAATTTTAGAGGAAAATTTGAAACTTTTTGTTTCTTAACATACTTATAAAAACATCCTCATTAATACGTAATTGTTCACCATCAACCATCTAACATTAAGAGATAAGCAACTAAAAGAAATAGTTTAATTCTTATTAAGTGTATAATTGCCAAAATGGCACCAATACATAGTCTGAATAAAAATAGGAAAGAAACGCTAGTGGAACATGCTCCACTAGCTCAACTCTAAAACTAAGCGAGAATATAAAACAGTAGCATCCTCGAAAGCATGAGGACCTACCAAAACCGGATGAATGCTGGACGTCCGGATAACTGCAGCGATGATCCTGTAGCTCTATCGTCCACCTGTGCCTGCACCTAAAATAGTAGAGTTTGTATAGGGTTAGTACACACTTGTACTAAATATGGGTATATGCAAGCACACACCAAGGACATGCATGAGAAAGAATAGCTCTTTCCTAACAACATGATTTTTGGAAGTCAAGTCAGTGGACTTGCCAAATTGAGATCAGAAAAGTTTCCAAATTTGGATTAGGAAAGTCAGTGGGCTTTCCAGATTTGGAATAGGAAAGTTATTCCATGAGAATAACATACATCATCATACTTTTCACATTTGCACACAGCACATAACATTTACATATAGCACATATCATATAGCATATAACACCTTTTGCATGTAGCACATAACTTCTTTATTTTCATTCATTCATATGCCATGAGACCTTGGAATCATGGAATTAACATTAAGACATCCCAGAAATGAGGGCTCAACAGATGGGACCTCAACTAAGAGTCTTCATTAGAAAACACAGAGTCTGCTTCGTTCATTCATACGTACTCCATTTCATTTCATTCATAGGCCAGTGTAAACACCAGCTATACCTAGGATGTAGTTTAAGACTTTCATTAGGTTCGTTGTGCAATGACCAAGAATGACCTAATATCATTACTTGAATCTAACTCACCTTTTGATTATCCTATTCTAACACCTTTGGTATCATTCATTTCATTATGTGCTTCATTTGAGGCTGGCCTCATTCATTCATTGGGAACTTTAACTTTAACCGACATAGATCATGTGAGCATCATGAAATCCAGTGTCTCCCCCACACCAAAAAGAGGTGGAATCACCGGCCAAAGTGACCCAAAAACATGCTAGCATACATGGGAATTTAACCCCGCCAGATCCCTATATTGGCAGTATAGGTTCGAAGACTAGGAGATATAAGGAGACCCATACCTGGCATGCCGGACAATCTCATCTCATGAGAGTTACATTAACCTACACCCTTCCCGAAAGAAGGCATCACCGCTCATAGATAGTCTATCGGTGCTTAGTATAAAGTTCCATTACATTCATCTCATACGTCATGGAAGTTGGTTTCTAGTATGAGGACATCATAGCTCATTAGATGATTTCTCATCTCATCATTCGTATTGAGTGTGTTAAGCTCAATACTCTCATTAGAGTGTTCATAGAGACTGGTCTCTTCATTATCTTACACTCTCATAGGTGAGTACGTATTGGTAACATTTACTTAGGCTCATTTGAGATTGCTCTCATATTTTACATTAGCCTCATATCATGTTGTCACCACATTCATTAACATTAGCACATTTGCTCTTCATAATTACTCACCCCTTTTTACGTGAATGTTCACTTCATCATATGCCAATGCACTTGGCCATTTAGTGTGTTTCACACTTTTACTTAACCCTTCTAGGGTTTCATCATTTCATTTTTCATTTCATCATTTCATTGTTCATTTCATTATTTCATTGTTCATTTCGTCATTTCTTTGTTCATTTCATCATATCATTGTTCATTTCATCATTTCATTGTTCATTTTATCATATGCCAATGCACTTGGCCGTTTAGTGTATTTACACTCGTACTTAACCCTTCTAGGGTTTCATCATTTCATTACATACATCTTAGGATCACTTACTTTTAAACGTATGTTAGACTTATGTGTCCATACATACAAGCCATGAGGCTTCATTCATATATCGTCTAAGTGATTCATATCTTCCTAATATTATGTGATACAAGACTTATGCATCTTGTATGTATGCCAAGATCTCGATTTCGATCTAAGTAGGTGGCATTATTCTTGAACATTTAATTCACGTATGACTTATGTATAAATACGGAATTTGGGCAAGGGAACCCTATTTCGAATCCCTTGGACAACACTTAATCTTATTTTAAACTTGATAAATGCATTTTTCAGATTTGGGAGACTCGATTCCCATCAACCCCATAATATTTCCTTTCTTTTTCTCTTCTCTATTTTTCGTCCAAGGCATGGAGGTTATGGGATCAATCCCCCACAAGCTCATTCTTTTTCTCTTAATTTATCTTTTAACTTTCTCACCTATCCAAGAGGTTGGGGGTTCAATCCCCACTCTCCACATTTATTTTTCTCATTTATTTTTATCCTAACTCTCTCATCCATTCAAGAGGTTGGGGGTTCAATCCCCACTCTCCACATTTATTTTATTTTTTCGTGAAATTTTTATGTAATTTACATTTTTTGAGGTCTTGGGTTCCATTCCCAACAACCTCATAATTTTAAAAATTTAAAACATAGTCATTTTTCTCACCTCTTGGCCGAGACTTCAAATTTCCAGCAAGCTGGAAATTTGGTCTCTTCCAATCCATTTTTCTCTCATTCTTTTGTTGATTTTTTTGTAGCATTTTGAGTGACATTCAGTCAGCCACCTTAACCTTTTATGAAGATCACGTTTTTAGCATTCTTACACACGCAAAACACAACATTTAACATACAAATTTCAGGCAGCAAACCACAGTCAATTTTTCAGCACACATGCTAAAAATAATCCATGTAATGCACTTTTCTGGAATATATTTTTCATCCTTTACATGATATTATACAACACATTCAACACATAATCACAACCAGACCTAACATTTTCTACCACAAGACATACCAACGCATGCTTTGAATCGTTCAAAGGATCTAATGACAGGGGAATGCAACGGGGACAACCTTAGTCTTTCAATCGTGATTTAAACTGAACCTTAAGGGCCTCTTGGGAAAGGGACCAAGAGAGAAGAAAACCAATACATTAATATCATTCAACACATGTTTCAATGCTGCCAATTCCCACGACACCACTGCCTCACCACTAAAATCCAAAGCACAATCCGTCGAGAAGAATGTTTTTTTTTTTTTTTTAGCTTAGCTTTTCGTTTGAGTTTTTGTGTGTAAGTTATTCATGAGTTGATGAACTTTATTTTCTGTTCTTTTACTGATAAAAAACGTGAGAGAGATGGTGGTGGGTTTTAGACGTGAAAGAGAGAGAGATGTGAGGTAGTGTTCTCTTAGAACTAGGACTTTTAGGCAAGACTTAGTCAAATAAAAATATTTTAATTAATAAATAATAATTAATAATAAAAATCTGATTTTCCTTTTTCTTAAATCATCTATTAAATATTAATTAATTAAATTAATTCACAAAATTAAATAATCAAATTAAATCATTGCTCCCACCTAGGTTCGAACCCGGGTGAAGCAGGACTTAACTTCAAGAGCTCCATTTCGTCTCTCTCTCCCCAATTTTCCCCTCCACCTTATTAAATAATTAATTAAATATACATTTAGGATAATTACGATATGACCATTAGCCTGGTAAAAGACCATTTTACCCCTAGACCCTCAAAACTTAAGATTTCCTCTCTTTAAGTCCGGTAAAGACTCCTTCGAGTAAATCTTCGTATTCGAGACCCCTTTATGGTTGGTCCCAACCTTTGCTAGCTCAACTAACTCCCCAAGTTAGTTGGCTTGGCTGTACCAAGGATTCCGAGGTCTGGTTCAACGCGCATCAATCCGTGTGAACCCTGGTCTAATCGTAGGCATTCTTGGCACATTAAGCATTACTTAGCATATCTATTTTTAGGGTTGTTACACAAATCGATACCAAAATCAATTTCCCGTTCGGGAGGAATATCGGGAAGATCATTAGAAAAGACCTCTGGAAATTCCCTCACTGCGGGGACCAACTCAATGGGAGGATTTTCTGAATCTAAATGTTTCACTCTTACATTGTGATATAAACAACTTTTATAGATCATTTTGCAAGCTTTTAATCAAGAGATATAAGACCTCTAGGAATAGAATTTCCCCCCTTCCACTCTAAAATGGGCTCATTTGGAAGGTTAAACTTCACAACCCTAGTTATACAATCAACGGAGGCAAAGCAAGCATGCAACCAATCCATACCCAAAATGACATCGAAATCGTATATATCAAGTTCTACTAGTTCAACATAAGTAACTCTATTTGGCAACATTATAGGACAATTTGTATACACCCTTTTTGCAACCACCGACTCACCCACCAGGCTAAACATCATGAAAGGTTCATTCAAGATATAGGGCAAAATGTCAAACTTTTTAGCTACTAGAGGAGTAACAAATGACAAGGTAGCACCGAGATCAAGTTAGGCATATACATGAATAGAAAAGACTTTCAACATGCCAGTCACCACATCGGGAGAAGTGTCTTGCTCACCTCTAGAGCGGAAAACATAAGAGCGGTTCTTCTTTGGAGCATCAATAGAATCACTTGCTTGAGCTTGACCAGCACTTTTGTCTTTACCCTTCGCATTAGGTCAATCCCTAACCTTGTGTCCACTCTTTTCATAACAAAAACAACTATCCGTTCCTTTAAGGTAATCACCATAATTCTTCTTGCCATACCTTCCACAATTTGGATTCTTAGATGGTGAACTAGTGCTCCCTCCCTTTTGAGTCTTAGGGTTTAACACCCTATCATCATGAGCCTTAGGTAACTTGGTAGGAACTTGACTAGCAAACCTCTTATATAACCTAGGTTTGTCTTGTACATCAACTCTACCCTTTTAAGAACCACCATCAAAAGATCTTGCCCTCTTGGCATCTCTACTCTTTCTCTTAGATCTTGCCTCTTCCACTTTCTGAGCATGAACCATGAGACGAGAAATGTTCACATTGTCATGTAGCATAGATGAATGACAATCCTCTTGCAAGTCATCCGACACTCTCGTCACAAAGCGACTCATTTTATCCCTAGGATCGGAAACGAAAGAAGGATCATACTTTGACTATTTAGTGAATTTCAAAGAGTATTCAAGTACACTCATACCTACTTGACGAAGGTTTATGAACTCCACCCCGAATGACAACCTCTTGAAGAACCCATGATCCTCCGAATTTCTCAAATTATCCTATAATGTGGGTCTTGTGATATTGATTTGATATTTATAGAATTGTGATTAGATTGTATTGAATTTCTTATTGCTATTACTTTATCTATCAATTGAATATGAATTGTGGAGGAATGATCAAAGATGATCATAAGCTTGGAGATTTGGTAAGTTGACCTATTTCTTCTAATTAGCCTAGATTGTACATTAAAAATGTATTGATTGGTGTGATCCCCTTATGGTGGCGGTGTTTACATTCTTATACATGTTTATGTGATATGATCGTGGCCTTTAAGGAATTAGATTCAAGATGAAATGTTATGATGATTTCTATGTTAGGAAGTTGAAGAATTTAGTCTTGATTCTAATATCATGTCTAAGTGAATTGATGTTATGTGAAGTTATGTGTTTAGTCTTCTACACTACTTGCTTAATCTAGGTGTAGGGATAATGTTATATGTGTATGTGTGATGATCATGTTAGGGTTAGGTATGGTCTATATGGTTAATGATAATGCATATCTTTGTAGCATGACCCTTATCCATATGAACCATATATGAATGTGTGATCAAAGTATGCTAGTAGTCTTATATTCTATTTTTTGAATATGTACTTGCCACCTATGATGTAATTTGAGTGTCGCTAGTATATAATCCTCAATACTCTATATATGTGTATGACTTTAGACTTGAAGAATATTGTACATGTGTTGTGCTTTTTAGAGGGTGCCTTCCTCAATACTATGTGATAGCCATTATGTAATAATGTTGACAAATTTACACAAACATTTCATGCATATTTATGAGTAGGATAGATTCATGATGACTAAGGAAAGGATAGTTCTCCTATGCATCATTAACTATTTATAAGCATGTAAAGTATATGATTAATGAAGTTATGAACATGTGTTCCTAAAGGTGTTTATGTGAAGGTAGATCTTACATATATGTACACACACATGTATTTAGAAATACGACATGATTATGTGAACGGACATTCTCACATAATGTATGTTATATGATGAATGTAGAATTCTCATCTTAGAATCCTTTGAGCTATATGATGTATGAAAGAGCAAGATCCTAAAGCCTTTTTTATGAATTAATACACTAAAGGCATAAATATAGATTAAAAAGGGAGTTAGAGCCTAGCACCGAGGGAACATGACAAATGAGAGTGCGAGCTTTACGTTAGTAAGTTCGGCTTCCCACAAAGAGAACCTTCACGTTAGTAAGTCCAGGTTCCCAACATAGATGTTGTGTCATGAGATGGAAACCTCTACGCTAGTAAGTAAAGGTTTCTACAAGCAATCTCCATGTTCCATAACTACGTGGCCCCTTAGGTTATAAATTATGGTCTACACCTAGAATAGCTATGTACGAATGGTTGCACCTTCGGCAAGTGTTAACCATCTCTTTTTGGTGTGGGAGTAGAACACCGTATTCCATGTAGCTCACATGGTCTATGTCGGTTATGGTTATATCTCCCAAAGTTTAATAAGTAACTAAGATAAGAATATGAACTCTAATCTAAATATCTTGAGAATTCTACTTGGTATGGGAGGACTATGGACCCTACCTATTTACTGCACTTGATGACTTCAAGAAAGGATAGGAGTGGATACCCTTATGAAGTAAAGACTTATGTTATGTATGACTAGTATGAATGCATGTTAAGTGACTTTGTTATGTTAAGATATGAATTATGACTATGAATGTGAGTTACACTTGTGGCTTCTTAACAGATTTACTTAGTATATGTGGGGGTATATGACTCCATGTGTATATTGCACAAATTAGCTTGTGAAGGAGTTACAAGGGTAGTTTACCTATGATATGAACTAAGTGATTTATGATTAAGTTTGTAGTAAAGGAAAGAGTCCTTATATGATAATATGAAGTATGTGGCCTTATTTCTAGTTGTTAGTGAATATGCTATGACTTGATGAATATGTTATGATTTGTTGAATATGTTAGGACTTGTTGAGTATGTTATGCCTAGTCTAGTGTGACTTCTTAGGTACACTTGGTGAGAGTAGCATTATGGGATTTTACCTACACATTGCACTAGTGTGACTTCGGAGTTGTCTTAGGTGATGGTCCTTGTGTGAAGTTGATGTCTTTGATGTGATTATTACTTATGAACATATGTAGTTGTGTTTATGAAGCGTATTATGAAATATTATTGTAAGGTGACCTCAAGGGGATACATTGCACTAGGTACACTTCACGGTTACATAAGAAAGAAGTAAAATAAAAGAGAGGTAATGTAAGATATGTATTGAATATCTTTCAAAATATGATAAATGGATTTATGTGTTATTATGAGTGGTATCCATGTCTATATTGTGTACGTGAACTATATTGAGCTTATATGTGCCTATGTTCATGAAGTTTACTAAAAAGACATGTTGCATGATTTCTAAAGAATTGTCCTTTTTAAATGCATAATTTTGCATGGTTTCCATACTTTGTGCATTCTTGTTATAACACCATTATTCTTCATTTTGTTACACAATGTGTAGGTGATGATGGCTAAAGAATGTCTCCTAAGTGAAGAGCTTGGTTAGATCTCCCAATTTCAAGTAAAGGAGCCCTTATGATTCAAGGGTTGCCTATATCAAGATGTTCTTAAAGTTAATGTAATTGCTTAGACTTATATTTTATGTTGTTAAGGATCGTGTCCCTATTCTATTCTATTTAGTTGAGTCTTAAGATGGCAAAGAGATATTAAAGTCTAACTATGTATTATGATATCTTTATATATATACGAAGTAATGTTCTAGCATATAATGTGCTATGAAAAGTTTTAGATTTTCCACTATCTTTATGATTATGCAATTAAGGTACGCTAAGAGGCTTGTCTTAGACCTCTGAGAGGTCGACGATGCCATGCTAAGATTCGAGAATACCATAACTTCCAGGGTATACCCTCGGGTCATAACAAACTTGGTATCAGAGCATACATTTTTTTCTTTTTTCCTTAGGTTTCAATGTATCATGTTGCCACGTCTAGTAGAGTCTCATATCATTAGCGGTGAGTCGCGACAAATCAAATGATATGGGAGGCTATAGAACGATAGAGCTTCCTTTCTTCACTATTCTTATGTTGTGTCATAGAACTTAACGCTATAAGATCTCTCTCTTATGTTTCCTTGTCCGGTGATCTTTAAGATGTGATTGGTTGGAACAGATGATTTCTCAATGCTTGAGGGAGAAAATATGAGTTTTTGATACTTACCTTGGTTTTATGGTTTGGTGAGTAGATGTGAAGGTGAATTTAGTATATGTGGATGTGGTGTCATTTATGGCTATAGATGGTTTATGAGGAATGAGATGTTATGTTAAGAAGTTATATTAAGATATGGTTATATCTTTCTAATAGTTGTTATGGTTTAATGTAGTTCGCCTTGGAATGATTGCATGTCTTATCAGTATTTAGGATGGTAGCATGATATTATGGTGTAGGCATGAAAAGTCTTGGAGAATATGGTGAATAGTGAGAAAGATTAATGTTGTCTTTGTATATGTGAAATGCTTCATAAAATTTTCCTTGTGTGGATTTGAACCTTTTGTATAGGCTTGCTCCTAAGGAGAGGAGACAGTGTGTTGAGCCTTATAAGGTGATTGTGAAGTATACTTGTTAATGGTAGAAACCTTATGACTAGCAAATGATTCCCTCCATGAACCTATTCTTAGAGTTGTAAAAAGGGGAAATAGGTAGTTTTATTACATAAGTGGGAAGTATGATTACCCTAAGGTGACTTAGGGGGATGTATGGTAAGTACCACTTAGCTCTTGAAGATAAGAAGAGAATTGAGGTTGACCTACTTTGAAGTGGTCAGTTGTCTTTTAAGATTGAATTTGAATATGGTCAATGAAGGAAGTGCTTAGATTGTACCTAGGCCTGGTTGGTTGGATAGTTCAACCAAAAGTGATGACCCTTGTAGGTTGGTCTTGACTTTCCTTGACCTTAGTTTTTAAGGGCATGATGTGCTTAGGCTTACCCCAATTGGCGGATAATATGCATAGATGGAAAGATTGTTAGAGCCCTTGATGTCCCTATGTTGAGTTCCCTTGAACATCTCTAGGTTGGAAATCACTTTGTAGTGATGGTAAGAAGGGTGTTCATAAGCTTAGATACAAAGAAAGGGATGATGTGCTTAGTTAATAAGGTTGGTAAGCTAAAAAGTCCCCTAGAGTTTAGATGAGTTGCTCTTAAATGAGTTTATCCTAAGTGGGGGAGGATGATTTGAGTAGTAAGGTTTTAGATATCCCTTTCTTTTCCTTCTATTCTTACTCAAGCTTGAAACCAAAGAGTTCCTAAGAAGCTTGTTCATGATAGGAGTCTTGCATGATTAGTTGAATGTTCTCCATATGTCATGCATGTCTTAAATGAAACTATCTTATGCATATTATGAAAGGTCATTATTGCATGAAAAAGGAAATTTTTATAATTTGCATGCTGCTCATGTTGTTGTGCATCCTTATATGGTAAATGTGCAATTTGATTTCATGATATAGCTTAATGAGCATGCTTGATGTCCCTTATTATGTGTGGTGTTTGCCCCCACAATGAGAAATTTAGTCTCCTTTAAGTTAGATAAGATTTTCTTTGAAAAAAATGGGTGACTTTTGAGATTTGGGAAGTGTTATTATAGACTCACTCTTGAGAAGTGATGGTTGGTCTAGCCTATGTTAATTGGTGCGCCTATAAATTGTGATTAATTTCCCTAGATGATGCATGCTTATGAAATCTAGTGATGTGCTAGAAATAGAAAGTTGTAAACTTACTTCCTAATGTTGTGATGTGCTTGGTGGGACCTACCATGTCGATTTCATAAGGAAGGAAGTATAAGCGTAATGTGGTTTGGAGTACAGAAATTCTCCTTAATATGAATTAACCTCTATGCATTGCTTTTATGTTAACTGTATGATGCCATGTGTGTATATTTTGACTAGGAGAATGTAGTCCCTCCTTGAACAAAGCTAAGAATGGTAATGTCATATATGACTTTGATGGTATTATGTCTAGACTATATGATTGTAGTTAATCTACATCATTCATGATTCTTGTGCAACTAAATGAATTGTTCAATTTTTCTCATGAATTGAAGTGTGGATTATGCCTATGTGTGCAATTGTAATCCATAGTATGTTTAACATTGTGATGAAATCATGGACATGCCTAAGGTTGGAGAAGGTAGTTCCTCAAAATGGCAATGAATATGAAGAAGTATGTATGTATCGAATAAATTAGAGAAGTACTCCATATTTGAGTATGTCACTTTGAATGCATGCTAGAATGAAGTTTGTGTTCCTTGGAATGATGTGCATTGACTTTTATGTGATAACATGTTGAAGTATTGTGAGATTCTATGGAAGTCATGGATTCCTTGAAAGTGTTTAAAATGTTTTAGTGTCGTTCCAGGACGAATGTTGTTCTAAGTGGGGGAGTATTGACACGCCCTCAAAATGAAATAAGGTAGCTAGAGCCACACATGCGGCTAAAATAGTTAATAACATGTTAATAATGTGTTTTATAGCTTGAATAATTGATTTGAAATCATTTGAAAGTCAAACGTCCAAGAACATCCAAGACGTTTCAAAGTTGGTCTTTAGACATGCTAGTGAGCCTTGTATGTTTTACTTGATTTTATGTGATGTTTGGAGTTGAGTAGCAGTGTAGTTGACCCTAGTAACTTAATAGACATGTTAAGGGTCAAAACATCCGGGTATGACTCCCCAGGGACCACCCGAAGGGTCCCCAAGGAGGAACCCCACCTTGGACAACAGGATGCCCAAGGCAGTGTGCAGGAGCAAGATTTGGACCTTTTCCTCGTGACGCGCACATTTTATTTGGGGAAGAATGGGGAGGCTTCTCCGCGACGTGCAGCCCACTCCCAGATCCGGTTGCGTCATTTTTAAGTCAATTTTGACATGTCTAGGAGCCCCAATTCGTGTGGGGGTGTTTTGGTAACTTAGGGGACGTTTTATTAACTATTTTAGGACCTTTTTAAACCCTTTCCCAAGCCAAAACCCCAACACCCATTAAGAAATCAAATTCCAAAAGTTCTCTTCTCTTCCAAAAACCCCATTGAAGACCAAGCTCAAGAACAAGATATGGAGTTGGATTATTGGAGCTTTCTTCTCAGATTCTCATGGTCTTTTTAATTTATAAGGTGTGGTGATCCTTCATCCATAGATAATCATTAATCTATGGAGTCCTTTCAAAGGTTTTCTAAACATGAATTCTAAGTCAAAAATCCTATTTTTGAATCAAGCCATGGATTCATTCTCAAATTGATTTCAAAAGCATTCTAATGATGAATATATGTTTATCTACTGATTTTATTATGAATTTCTATCAAATTTATGAAGAATCCATGATCCTCCGAATTTCTCAAATTATCCTATAATGTGAGTCTTGTGATATTGATTTGATATTTATATAATGGTGATTAGATTTTACTGAATTGCTTATTGCTATTACTTTCTATATCAATTGAATATGAATTGTGGAGGAATGATCAAAGATGATCATAAGCTTGGAGATTTGGTAAGTTGACCTATTTCTTCTCAGATTCTCATGGAAAGTTTTATGCACATTCAAGAACCAATACAAGTCATTAATGCATATTTATCAAGTCAATACCATGCACTATACAAGACCAAACCACTTAAAGTCAACCCATGTCACATGCATATCAACATACTTGAACCCATAATCAAATACAACTCTCTCATCAAGTCATAACATCACAAAATTAATAAGAGTTCATCACATTATAACAAAGAAAGACCATTACTCATGACCTTCATTAAGTCCACTTGTGCAATAACTATGCAAATCCCCATATCCTTACTTAATCAAGTCAACCTAGAAAGAACCATAACCAATGTCCAACTCTACATAACATATTATTATGAGTACATAATATTATTCTTTAACAATAGATACCAAATACAAATCATAAGATTAACCAATATCATATCGTGTCATTTACATGTAAGATCATCACATTGTCATCATTTACATTTATGAGCATATACATACATAAGATAAACCTCCTAAGACACCCTTCAGGGCTAACTACCACAACGTATAGGTAGAGTCACATAACCCTACCTAGACTAAGCTAAACGCTTTAGGTCATACTAGTTAGAGTTAATTCATTACTTAATTTTACCTTTTTGGTAACATCTTTCCTTAACCGATATAGAACACATGAGATAATGTGGAATCCGGTGTCACAGAACCCTACACTAAAGAAGGCAGACTATTTGCCAAGGTAGTACCATAACATGAACAGAGCAACTACGTGGATCCACTAGCAAGTATTCCCATGGGGGCAACATATTTCAAGAACTAGGAGATATAATTGGGACCCTCTTTATGATACATGCATTATAGTCTCCAATCTCAACAGTACATTAGTGATCCTACCTTCCCTATGTGGGAAGGGCACGCCTCACTTTAATTCACTCGGTGCTAAGCTAGAGTACCATTTTGAAATATCTTTAAGCCTTTATTAACAATCATTACTTAGTTTAGGTCATAGGGTCTATCCCTTATATAATCATTATCATCGTAGCTTAATAAGAATTACACGAGTAGTTTCCTTTCATTATAATTCATCCATGTGAGGTTAGAACATTTACATAATCATTCATGATAAGGCACATTGGTAAGTCATCACCATCTTTATAACATTTACATCTTAGCCAACACCTCACAAACCATAGTCCAGACATTTCAATTCAACATCATACCAACTCTATAAATCTTTGTATAAGGTATACATATATACAATATCATCACTTAATCACTAGTAACAACAATTGAAGTAAAGAGTTGAGATCACAAGAATTACCAAGTCTCCTTCATAAGCCAACCCGACAATGGGTGTAATATCACCATACAATAGTAACTAACATAATAACAAGGCCAATTGAATCGTTATACAACAACTCATAACTAGTTCATAGCCTAGAATTAGAGACTTAGATCAAGTTCATAATGTACTCACTATTAGGTCAATTACTCAAGATCTAGCATAATTGGACTACAATATATCACAATATACTCATGGTTTTCATAATAACAACATTGTATAGTAATTCACACACTAACCAAACAAATTGCAACAATAATATACAATTCAATTCAAGATTACAACCTAGGGTTAAGGGGAAAAGGTCATCTTATACAAACTAGACCAATCCATCAAGCAATAACATAATTGAGTTATAATACATGTTAATCTATTGATAATATCAAAAATAAATCATAAAAAAAGCAAGTCACAAGATCAATTTCGAGAAGGGAAAAGACCCACATGAATTTCATACTTTTAAAATCAATTTGATGGAACCCTTTGGGGAAATAGGTACCAAAGGTGAAAGGAATCCCATACCTTAATGTTCGATGAAGATTGATGGTGAAACTTTGTTCTTTGAAGACCTATAACCCACCTTGACCTTGTCTTCTATGGTATTCTTCAACTTTGGAAAGAGAAAGAAGAGAGAAGGAAGAGAGTTTGTGTTTGGGAATTATGAGAGCTTAGGTTAGTTTAATTAGCTTAGTGTTTATATAAAGGTCATTAAACCACTTAATTATGCTTCCCTAAACCCCTAACTAATTAATTAACCACCTAGTTAATTAACTCAACCTAGCTTAAACTTAGCAGCAAAATAGTGCCCTCACAAATGACTCCTCGTCGACGCCTCATGTGTCAATCAACGAACTAAGGACCAACCATCTTGTTAGTCCGTCATTTTGGTCAGAGTCTTGTCAAAACAGGCCTCCCAAGATTTGGCTAAGTGACCACGAAGTAAGTAGTCCATGCCTCGTTTAGTAATCGACAGACCAAGGACCAATCATCCTGCTGGTCCATCGTTAACTTCAGAGACTTTTCCAAAATAGGCTTCCAAGGATTTGGCTAAGCTTGTCCACCGATGGAAGCGGTCCACGCCTCATCGATTGGACAATGGGTCGTTGGTTTCATCCGTTGGTGAACACTGCCTTGGGCAGCCTTTGACCCCAAAATGCAAGGGTACTCCTCAATGGACTTCTGTTGGTCCTTGGGGAGTCATACCCAGACGTTTCAATTATGAATCAAATCTAATACATGATAGAGACCCTTCCACCTACTTTTATCATTTTCCGACTTCTAAAACCTAGTCAAATAGGCTAAGGCACACTAGCACCTCATTAAACTAGTTTCCGAACATCGTGGACGTTCTTTGACGTTTTGGTTTGTAATCTTTCTAAATGACTTATATTGATTAAAATTGACCTTAAAAGAGTGTCTAAACCTTTTGAAACCTATGTTAGGCTCTAGAACACGTCTTAGACTTTTGAAGTGTTACAATAGAGTTAGTTGATATGTTTGTAATGAATGTTTATATTGAGTTCAAAAGTTGCTGGACATTACTTTTAAGGACTGCATTTGTTGTTAAATGTGAAAATTACCAATTTTATATGCATATGCAGTTAATTTAGAAAATCTTATTACCTTTTTTTTACCCGTTTTCAGCATCACTAAATGGTTATGAGGAGAAGGCAGGGGAAGAGTAAAAAGTAGATGATTATGAGAAGCCTAGTGAGATTATAATTGTTTCTAGAAGTAACAATTATAGATTTATAGTTTTTTTTTGGTTTCTTTAGAACTGACCAATGACCACGTTACTCATTAACATAAGTTGTTGCTTTAGAAATTAGAAGTGGTGCTTCTTGATGGATCATTTTTCAAGTGCTCAAGGTATTCCATTATAAAAATTTATAATGCCATGTATTGTTGCTTTAAAAATTCTATGGTATGACACAAAGTTTGTGGTACTAACTGTTAAGTCTATTATGGTTATTGTTGTTGGTAATAAAGAATAAAAATCCTTTGCAAAATTTAACTCTTTGTGTGTCATGATTCACTTGGATGATGACACTTTACCCTGAGTACATATTAAGCTTGGCTGTCAGTTATGTTTTTGAGTTTCTTTATCCCTTCACTAATGCTCATACAGTTATTTCTAGTTGCTTACTCTATTGAATTAATGACATCTCGGCCGAGGAAGTTCTCAAAAGTAGTAAAGATATATGCCTTAATGGAGCATTTATCTACAGTACAAAACCATTAGTATGTGTAAAAGCAATCCAAATCAAGTCTAATCAATTAAAAGATAGAGTCACCATGGTTATTACTTCTAAGATATCCCAATTAGAGGGGAAAATGTAGGAGTTCTTATAATGTTTGATCCTAAGCCTTTATTTCGAGATGATCTCGCCCTATGCGTTGGTGAGCGAATAGCCAGTGTGGTGAGTACTTAAGGTTTCCTTATGCTACTATTCTGTTCTATGAAATATTAATTTGTCATGTACTTCAATATAGATGAACTTTTGAACTATTTTGAATGACACAAGTTGCTGACAGTCATAGGTCTATTAATGTGGCTGCAAGAATTGTCCTTATTGAATACGACACTGAAAATGTTGATTCACTCATTTTAATCGTTAAGGATGTTGTTGAAAAATCTAGATTTTGGGTGTAAGTTACCTCCACAGTTCATTTAAAGTACTACTTACCCTCAAATCTTGAAGTGAGTTTTCATCGTTATATGTGGTTGATTCTATTTAGAGATTTAGCAGAAGTGAGACACTAAACAACGAGAAGTTATTGAGTTATATTAACTACATATTTTTTTAGAAAACATGTTAGATAATACAACACTTCTTGTTTTAGGCAACACTTCTTCGAGTAATTCTCCAGGAGTTGTAATGAAAAAGACAAAATATGTATACTTTGATTTTTCTTCAGCTGATGCAATATTTATGCGTTTTAGAGCTTCCCCAAAATGAAACTTGTTCGATATTGAATTTTCTCCCCAGTTACTTTTGCTCTCCTTCACCTTGGGAAGTAAAGCCATGATCTTACTCTCGATCCCCAAATAGATCACAGTCAAGGTCAAGATGAAGATCATCTAAGGGAAGGTTGGTTTTTGGTTTACGTATAAGCAAGTTATTTTCTGGTTCAGTTTCGCGATGGTTCGGTGATCACTTGTTGGACAATGTATGTCCTTCCTAACCAAGGGGTATTTTGAGCTCACTGGATAATTTGGAACTTCTACAGTGTCTAAGCGGTTTAGTCTAACCAAGGGGTATTTTGAGCTTTTACAGAGCTTGTGTCTTGCTTCTCTATTCTTTGTTTGACGTCTGTGAGTTACCTTTGATCAACTTCTCTGCTTTTGGATTTTATGATACTACTTTTGACCAAAACAATTATAGATATTTACTTTCGGAAAGAAAGAGCATTCCATGATTACAATACACATAAATTCGTTACAGAACTACACTGGTCATAAACTTGATTTTTCTAGCATTATTTACTTTCTA
This sequence comes from Solanum sitiens, assembly GCA_016801875.1. Taxonomy (NCBI): domain Eukaryota; kingdom Viridiplantae; phylum Streptophyta; class Magnoliopsida; order Solanales; family Solanaceae; genus Solanum; species Solanum sitiens. The sequence goes on along the minus strand of JABWTJ010000942.1, from coordinate 265,601 downwards.
ATCATAATCAAGAAAACTACCACTTACCAATATTGTTGTGCTTACTATGCAGAACTGGAGCAATTAAAAGAATATGCAATTTATCTTTTCTGCCTTTGTTAAATTCAATTCTATGACACGCTAACTTCCCATGTATCTCTTCTACTTTGTATCCAAAGATTCATTGTACCCAGAAAGTGAAATCAGTGAATTCATGTGTTTCAGAAAGCACACCTTTAATAGATGTCCTCTTTGATTCTAAAATGCAAAATGAGTTGAATCAATTGAACAAAAGGGATAAAGAACCTTTGTGTAGTAGTAACAAATTATTCTTTTGCCGCACTAGAAGACACTTTATTGCAGAACAAGGAGCCGCTGCTCTATTGCCAATTCATCCTTCACATGCTTCTGATATTTCATCTCCTGCTGATTCCATGGTAAAATATATATATAATGCTCCAACTTTTACTCTTTTATTATTCATATGTCGTGTGTGATTAGGCATAGAGTTTAAGAACGATTGAAATGAGTAATAATCTCATATTGACTGAGGAATGTACTGGTGGGCAGTCCTCATGTTGTGAGCTTGCTTTTGTAGTCGTGTTAGGCCAAAAGGTCATATCTTTCATGATATTAGAGCAAGGTTAGTTCTATATTGGTGAATGACCAGGTGGTTTTTACTATGTAAATGAGTGGCCCACTCAGAGTGGGCATCTGTAAGTGTTTGTCAAACAATCAAGCTAGCACCAAAAGGACATATCTTGCTTTGTAGATCGAATAAGGGTCGGATGGTGTAGGAGATGTCTGCTTCTCTATGGGCTCACTTTGATTTTTGATAGCAGAAATACTCGTTAATTCCTTCTTGTTTCTATCATTCGTAAAATTTCCCTTGCATGAAGTTTTCTGAGCCATTGTTGTCCCATCATAAACATATATCACTTTGCTAGAAGTTTTGATTGTTTCCAAGTACATTTGATCTTCAACTTGGTTTACTTTTTGAGTTCTGCATTTTGAAACTGAATCTATTATAATTTAAATGGACATTTTTCTAGATTGACTGGATTGGTGGTAATTGCTGCCAAAACTCCAAGCGTCACCGGCAAGGTCCTGACAAGAACAAAATAGAAGCGTTTCAAGATCTAGCTTTGTAAGCATACCAACATGACATCAGATTCACTCATTGGAGAGATTTTTTTATATGTTATATTTGGTACTGGCAACTTTCGTATTTTTAACACTGTTAATTTTTTATATTGGAGTAGTGTTTCTCTTCATTTATTGTAATCTATTTGAATATCGTTAGACTAAACATGATTTTAGGAGCTTGTATGTTTTCTATATTAAGGAATATTCTTTTTGCTTGTTCTGGCATCATGTAGTTGCACAATGAATTAGAGACAGAACTTAAAGAATTAGAAGAGCAGCTGCTTCAACCAGCATCTACAGTTCTTGCTACTCCAGCCCATGTTCCTGCAGGGAAGCAAGCTGCTCGGCCCATTTCTTAGAAGCGTACAACTGAAGAAGATAAACTTTCTCAATGAAGTATCTTTTTGATGAAGTGTATGTACCTTTCTTAGCTAAACTTTGTCATATAGCTCACTTGAGTTTATCTATTATCAATACTCAATTCTTCATGTTATTTCTTTTCACTGTTCTACATGATTTATTTTTTTTAATAAAAGATGACCTAAGTTGACTCTTGTTGTGAGAACTATGCTTTTTCTAGTAATAACCTACATTGTGCTTTCTTGATTTTCTTTTGCAGGCTTGGTCTTTGCCTCCAAGTTTATTAGTCAAATCATCATCTCCATATGCTTCTAGTGTATCTCCGAAGGTTTGTTAGTTTGTTAGTCTTGGCAATTAATTACTCCCCCATTTAAGAGTTTATTAGCTTTATAGAAGAAGTGTTTTTACTAGCAAAACTCTTAACTTAGAGTCGATGGATACACCATGACACAAGCGCCTTCCCAAAATGTAATTATCATATAGAAGTATTTTGAACCTTGGTCTGAACAGACACAATACTTCAGAAGTTAATGTCTTCCAATAGTTTATTTGAGTTGGATATTATGCAGCCAAAAAATTGTTGGTGTGTTAATTTGTCTTGCATCATGATGAAAGCAAAAATGATCTTAAAATAAATAAAAAAAGCAAGTAGCATTGTGTATTTTACTATGTGGATATGTTGTATCTTATCTCTTCAGATCAAACTTCTAGTTCACCTTCACAAATCTGGTTGTGATGTTATAGGAACATATACTTGTGTATTTGACTATGTGGATTTTTTCCTTCGTCTCTCTTACAGGATATGGTTGCCATCCCATACAAGGACAGTTTACTACTATTTAATAGGTATTTACAACACCTTATCATACGGAGTCTTTGAGGAATGAGTTTGACCATGACGGGAACTGGGTATATTTCCTTTAGCTTCTAGCTCTTAAATTTTTGAGATTTAAACTACACAGGATAGACGAATTTCCACTTAGTAACTGTTCATCGTTTCAACTGAAACTTAACTTCGTATTTTTCTTGTTTCCAACTATATTCAACAACTACGAGAAGGTGTGCACAATTTCTTTGAAACATTTACTGAAGTATTGCGTGATTGGCCCCCTGGTCATGATTGGGATCTTGAACCTGACCGTTACTTGTGGTGACTACCTCTTTCTAATGTTACAAGTTAGTTACTCTAGTAATATTTTAGTTTAGTGCAAAAAATACAAGATGTTCTAGAGGTTTCAAATAGTGAGATGTTGAATGCTCTATAAACTCAACTACTTTTCATTTGATAGTTGATGAACATAAGATACTTGAGATTTTACAATCTTTTGGCATTGTACTAAAAGGAATAAGTTTCTAATTGATTTGTAAAGAAGTTTGAATTTTTTAGGCACTCGCTGAACAATTTCTTGCTTTTTGTATACTTTTTTAACTTTCCAATACTTCCTTGTTAATGATGTTCGTAAAAAATTTATCATATGAGAAGAGATCTTTGTGAATGTTTAACCCATGGCTTTTATCATAGAAAGTCACAATTTTTTATTTATGTTACATACTTTATTTCTTAAACATTAAAAATCTTTTGTTCTTTTGTGTTTTATTCTTCTTGCTATTTGTAGATTTATTCAAAAGGTTGATGCATGTTTTCAAAGAACAAGGTCAGCTCTGTATTCGAATGATCGAGAGTCCATCACGGTCATTGTGCACGAATGGTAATTGAATTTGAATAGTGGCCAGATTTAAACACGATTTATTGTATTGAACGATGAAGAGTTTTTGTACTATTGTCATATTTGTTTGAATGCATTTGGTTTTGTGGAATTTGTTGATAGTAGAGATCTTTAAGCAATCTCTTTCTAAGTATTGGTTATACAAGACATCTTTTTTGAAGATTATTTTAAATTTATAGCTTTGATTTATTTATTGTCTAACTTTGTGTTTTAGATCTCTTATATATTTAATTATGTGATTATTAAATAAATTCAAACAAATATTATTATTCTTAAATATGAAAAATTGAGGCTACGAAAATTCTACACAACATTGCAACACTTCAACAGTGTTACTATAAGGATATCCAATGTGTGGCTTACCAATTATAAATTAAATATTTTAAATAAGAAAAGTTACACTTCCTAAGTATTTTATTAGATGAGATATAAAAGTAAACACTTTTTAAGTGTAACCTGTTTTATATTATATGTTTCGAAAAATATTTTTTATATATTTTTGACCTTTTTAGAGTCGCCACTTAATTTTTAAGAAAAATAAAGAAAATTTGGTTTTCAAAGATTTAAATAGAAAATCGATTTGAAAACATAAAGGGGTTTGGGGATTCCTATTTATATTTTAGAAATGTTGTTACGACATCCAAAATATTTGCTAACTCGCAATTATCCGACAACTAACTTATCTGACTAAAGATCTAAATTAAAATTAGTTTTAATTGTAGATTTGTTTAGAGTTTGTTTAAAGTGAAACACTAGCCTATCTTATAAGTGCATTTTTAGAATTTACAATTTTACCTAGTTGAACTCATTTAGTCATACTTGATTTAGTTTAATCGTTAAAACAAATAGCGTATTGCTGGGGATTCAAATTTTTTCAACTTTAGAACTAATGACAAAGAAAACACATAAAACAATAAAGAGAGGGAGAGAGAGAGAGTTGGGTCCAAGTTATGTTTCTTTCCGCCTGGACCGATATTTGGACCCATTTTGTTTTGGGTTTTTGGGCCACTTTCTTTGTACCTGTCCTAGACTAACAAAATATAATAATAAAAAACCAACAACAAGGGCTTAGGCCCTAGAATGATAAAATACAATATTTAAAAATATAAACTTGGACTCTCTAGCCCAATCTCTTGAATTTTCCCGGCTTGTACGTCGAATCCATGAGTTGACTCGAAAGGAAGATATTTGGGCCTCTATGGCCCAACTCGAAATGTGAGGAAGAAAATGAGTTCTTGGCGAACTGGGGCAAAATTTACATGCGATAAAAGAGAACGGGAATTAGTGTCTAATAATAGAGCTTGAAATAATGACTTAATGATAAAAAAAATATAAAAAAATATAAAAAAATAAACTAATAAAATTTTTACAACAAAGGGAATTAGAACTTAACGCGTTAGCTTGATGGTTTTAATAATTAGAACCAATAAATGGTAAATTCTTAATAGAGAAGAAAGCTTTTTTTATTTAGGCCTAATTTAACCAACCAACCCACATTCTGTAAATAAGGCAATGAACAAAACCCACAACTTCAAAAACATTGAACACACCATCGGAAAACTTATGTCCATCTTTAATGGACCAATTTGATAGAGAAAACAAATGCGATATGGGAACTTACACAGACCCACAACTGACTTCACATTGTGAAAAAGAGGAAGTAGCAGGGTTGTTGAACATAAAAGATCACAATATGGTTGGAGCATACATCATTGAAAACTATGGATTAAAAATTAAAACCATTTGAAATGTTGAGACCCAAAATCGAGCTGTAACAGTGAGATCCATATTTATTCTAATATAACACTAAAGATTATAGACCATTGAACTATCTAGCTAGACTTGTTAATAGGAAACGAAAGACAACAAAAAACATGGTATCAAAACCAAACAACAGGCAAATTTTGACTAAAAATTGCGCATTAGCCTACTCACGATAAACTATACTCATAGTAAGATATTCATGATATTTATGAGAAAGCACGAACCTAACATCATATACCCAAGAAATCATCTGAGCGAGTAGAATGCACCATATGGATAAATCAGTACAAAGTAAAACAACACTGAGCAGTAGATTCGAGACAAGAAAAGGAAAGACGGACATGACTCGCACAAAATGGCAAAGAGAACACCAATATTATATGCGAACTTGCAAATTTGACTCGAGCAAATCATGGATTCAAACAAGGGTGCATATGTCACTTTGAAACATCCTAAATCAAGTAGTGGATAAAGATCAAAAACCGCCAGAGATTTGAAAATTTTGGACACAAGAATGCCATTCGAAATTAAAGAGGAGTCGAGCAAGAATATTACAAGGAAGGGGATGATACCTTTTTTGGTGCAGCGAGACTGAGACGGAAACGAGCAGCGACGGCGACTCCACAACCCCGGAAACTCAAACAGGAATGAAAGAGTGCAAATCTGGACAAGCAGCTTAATCCAGACGCATAACTGTTAATCACCCACTCTTTTTATTCACGCTTTTGCTCGAATTATCCTTTTGTATTTTCTTGATAAGTAGAATCCGACTAAAATTCTGTTCAACAAATTTTCCTCCGAACAAAAGAGAAATCCCAAAATCAAAAGCCAAGCCTCACGAAAGTCTGGACAGAAACTTGAAACCCATAACAACAATGTCTTCCACTTTTTTTTTCTGAATATGCGTTTGTATGTATTGAGAAGTTTTGTCTTGAACTCTCTTTGTACCTCTCTGATGATTGAAAGATTTCAACAGAGACCACCCAGAAAAATTTCCCACGCGATTTCTCTGAATAATTCTTCCTTCCCAGAGTTTCTTTCTTGCTGTATATGTTCTTTCACTGTAAAAATTTCCCCTTATCCTCTTAAAAATCTCCCTAAAACCCCCCCCACTCCTTCAAAATAGGAAGAGAGTATTTATAAGAGGGGATTAGGGCTACACTTTGGGGAGGGAAAAGACGAAGGGTATAATCGTTTTTTCAACCATAGGTTTGATTTTCAAATTCAAATCCGTCCCAAAATCTCGAATATTCCCGAATGATTCTCCAACTGAACGGATAGAAATTGGGATGGATGATTGGGATTGACTCTTTCGTCCTTGGATACGACGCGTCTTCACCCTAAGGTTTCAAGGACGAAAATGGCAGGCACGACTTCTTTTCCTGGCCATCTCGTACGGGACGGAAGAGGGGAAAGGAGAAAAGGGACGACGCGACTTGCGTCGCAGGTGGAACTTAATCGTTGTTGTATAACTTCGCGTCGAGGAGAGAAGAGCGCGTTGGAGCGCTCATTCGTCTGCCGCCGCTCTTGATGAAGACGCTTTCCCTATTATTTTTTTTTATATTTTGCGAATTAACATTGCTTGGTCTTTCTTTGTTTAAAGGGAAAGAGGAGCTAGGGTCGGGTCAGGTAATATGTTGGGCTGGCTCGGGTTAAGGGGAGAAGAAAGAACTAGGTCGGCGAGATTTGGAGGGAGTGGGCTAAAATTTGGCGTGAGTCAGCTAAATTTAGAAATACTTGGTCAAATTATGTATTAAAAAATGGCCCAAATTGATTTGTCCAAATGAATTAAAATATTTGGTATCTAGATAAAATGAATTATTACAAATTAATTAAACAAACTTCTTAACTTAACGAAATAAAATAATAGAAGTAATTATAAAATAATTAATTCAAAAAATGTAAACTATTATATAACTAATTAGTAAAATATTTAAACAAAAAATAAAACCTTTTGGGACGAGTTTTCGAATACTCCTAAAATATACAAATCATACACATAGTTACGTATTCATATATATTATCCCAAAATTGTGAAAAAGTGATAAAGTTAAATTTAAAGAGAACTTTAAAAACATTTTAAGCTATATAAAATCTAATTGTTTCAAATCGTTTAGTATTGAAAAACTCGTTAATTAATTATTATCGCGGAGGGTTAAATTGGGTGTCAACAACTGTTCCACATTTGACTTTAATTGATGCAAGAAGTTCGAGGAAAATGAAATTAACCAAGCCAATTTTGACCGACCACATATTCATATTTTGGAAAGGTATTTGGTACGGACTTTAGGAGTTATGGCCGAACCCGGAAATGGGTTTCCTACATATCTCAGGCTATATGAGTATTCAGGCCACTTGTAGTTCGACGTGCTTGATTAAACACCCGATTTTGAAAGAATTCAAAAGTCATCTCGATACCGGATTATGGAGGTATCGGAATGCTCGAGAACAGGTTATTAAAAGTGAACGTTGGAATACAACCGAATTTTCGACATTGGACCCACCTACATATTATTAAACTCAGGGAATCAGGATGCGTGTAGTTCGACTTGATCGCCTGAAAAGTAAATCTATTATGTTAGATGACCTTTGGCTCCAGACAAGTGACAAATTAAAACGAGTATGGAGAGGAGGCTTGTAAGCTCTTAGCCATGAATGTGCAGATCTTCACATCCATAGATAATAATTTACACAGACATAATTTCGAAACTCTGGGTGTATGTCACTTAGATTGGAAACTTGCTCCCGGTAGACACCAAAATCCGGATGCGAAACTGAAACTGACAAAAGCCAAAGAAAAACCCACAGGCCTTCTGGTAGGGATGTGGTTTGATCGTGGTGGAAGTCGCTACTCTGCTCGCGTCTTAAGAGCTTGACACTCCTCTTTGGACTATGTCCCAGTTCGTTGCTAAGAAAAAGTTCAACGTTGTGCTGCATCCTTTTTTTTATTTCGTCTGCACCTCTGTTTTTTTTTTGAGAATTCATCCTTTCGGATGCTCTTGACGAACACTGAGATAAAAATCGTCAGCATAAAAATACAATTCAAATGGGAAATAGTGTCTTTTACCGTTTTGACACTTAATTGCTCTTTTTCAACATTTGACGTCGACTCGATCAGTTTGATGTAAAGCAAGTAAAGCTTATGTATAAAGTCTGCGATATAATCTTCGATGTACTCTTCATTTGATGTTAAAATAAATGAAAGCTAATGCAGTATGCTGATATTTTCTTGATGTCTTCTTCGATGATTTTCTTGGCGTTCAATCTTGCCAAATAAAAGATGCAGTTGATGTTGATGGGTAAATATTTCTCTTGAGATGCACGATTTCCTTCTCTTGCGGTGCATGATTTCTCTTTCGCAATTCATGAATTTTCCGCGATGCGTGAATTTTCTCTTGCAATGCATGACTTCTTCTCCGCAATGCATGATTTTTTCTCCAAAATGCATGAATTTTCTCCGATGCATAAATTTTTTCTCGCGATGCATAATCTTCCACGATGCATGAAAATTTTCTCGCGATGCATGATTTTCTGTGGGGCATGAATATCTTCCCGCGATACACGAATATCCTCTCACGAGGCATGATTTTCCGTGAGGCATGAATTTCTTCCTGCGATGCATGGTTTTCCGCAATGCATGATTTCCGTGATGCATGAAAATTAACTCGCGATGCATGACTTCCCGCGATGCATGAATATTAACTCGCGATGCATGAATTTCCGTGATGCATGATTTTCTGCGGGACATAAATATCATCCCGTGATGCGTGATTTTTTGCGGGGCATGAATATCTTTCTGCGATGCGTGAACATTAACTCGCGATGCATGAATATTAACTCGCAATGCATGATCTTCCGCGATGCATGATTATTATCTCACGATGCATGATCTTTCGATTTTGCGGGGCATGAATATCTTCCCACGATGCGTGGATATTTTCTCTTGATGCCATCCTTGGTACCAAATGAAGATAATTCTTCAGACGAGCAATATAGTTATCTTCTAGGTAATCATATCGTCTCAATTAACAATAAAACTAAAATGACCCCTCCGGTAGTATATCATCTCAATCGACAATGGAAATAAACTGACCCTCCAGGTAATGTATCGTGTCAAATGACAATACCAATTAAATGACCCTTCTGGTAGCGACACTATCGTGTCTCATAATGTTATGCAGATGACGACCTTGACGAAAAAACGTAAACTCTTCTTTTTGGGTTTTTTATTTGATTCATCTTTTAATCTAGTTGGACGCTCCTTATAGACTTCATGTTGTTGGAAGTCGGATGAAATAAAACCATTCATATTCCCAAGTCTTCGATATAAGCAATATAAAATAATTCTGGTATCCACAGAAGAATTGTGAATTTTGGGAGAGCTTTATCCCCTCCTTGACTTTTCCATATTCGCCGATCGGAGGAATTTGCTGATTTCAGAGCAAAACTATAATCATGCGTCCACAGAACTGATCTGTGTCGATTTCTTCATTTGTTTGCTGCTCGTCCTTCCATCTCTGTTGATTTTCTGACCTCCCAACTTTTGATAGATAAGACATCATATTTTATGCCAAAACAAATGAAATATAAAGGGAAAATTTAAAGAAAAATAAATTTTCAAAAGTAGCATTTTGAAAAACGCTACTGCCAAGTATCATGTTACGTCAGGATTAACAAACTTCTTTGAGTCTGATGCTTGGAGGTCTATATGATTATTCGCTGGGGAGTATTCAAAGTCACTCCAGACTGCCGATAAAACCATGTTGAAATTTTGAGGTCATCCTCAATATTTCTGTCCTGGTTATATGTCTTGACTTATCTTTAACTGTTGGTGTATAAATCCCAGAATTTTTGAGATTCTGTCAAAAGATATGTCCAGTTGCAAATCGTGAAGTATCTTTGGTCTTGACTTGCTAAGGAACAATCTTCTTTTCGGGAATTTTTGAGTCCCTCTCAAAAATTTTATCCCAGTTTCTAGTGTAAAGAGGAAAATAGAAATCTTATGGGAGATATGACAGAACCCTTGTGGCGCCTACGTATCCCGTTGAGGCAGAAATCAGGTCAAACATAGTTCCCCTCAAAGGTTAACAATAATAAGGAATTTTACAAAGAAACCGACCGAGTCCGACATAGGCCGCCTATGTATCTCATTCTTGAGAATTTAGATCGAACGTAGTTCATTACACTGGAGATAAAATTATAAACCTAACAAATACAAGTAAATATAATGATTACAAGTAAATGACATGAATGCTAACTGAAGCTTCACACATAGTATCTCTTGAAAGCATCTCAGTTGAATGGTTTCGGCCATGCGGTGCCATCCATATCCGATAGGATCAAGGCACCTCCCGATAATACTTTGAGAACCATGTAGGGCCCTTGCAAGTTTGGTGCGAATTTCCCTTTGTATTCATCCTGATGAGGAAAACTGCGCTTAAGGACCAACTGACCAATTTCAAAATTTCTGGCTCTGACTCTCTTGTGGAAAGCGCGAATCATTCTTTTTCAATATAGCTGACCATGACAAACCACAGTCATTCTTTTCTCATCAATCAATGTCAATTGGTCAATCCGCTTGCTGACCCACTCGGCATTACTCAATTCTTCTTCTTTGATGATTTTCAAGGACGGTATCTCAACTTCATCAGGTATGATTGCTTCTGTCCCATGCACTAGCAAATATGGAGTAGCTCCAATCGATGTTCTGAAAGTCGTTCGATAACCCAACAAAACATACGATAACATCTCATGCTAACCTCGGTGATTTTCAATCATTTTCCTCAGAATCTTCTTGATATTCTTGTTGGCAGCTTCTACAGCTCCATTCATTTGAGGACGATAAGCGGTTGAGTTTCGGTGAGTAATGTAAGACCCCCAAAATGAGTTAGGGTTTATAGAGAATAACATGTTTTTCTTAAGGTTATAAGGTCCTAAAATGACTTTTAATATGGTATATAGGCAGTGTGTAAAGTTTGAGGTGATTTGGAAGTCAAACGTCAAGGGATGACCAAGGCGTTCGATGACTAGTCGCCTATGTGCATCATGTGTCTATGTGTGCTTATATGTGTATGAAATGAGATTATGAAGTCTTAAATGATTTATAATGATTTTTAATGGTATTATATGATGTTTTAAGAATTTTGGAGATCAAAGGTCCAAGAACGTCCAAGATGTTTGAAAGATAGCCTTGAGACATGCCTGTGTGTGTCTTGATGGGGCCTTGCATGTTTTGATGAGTTGTGAGTATTTGTTTTGGGTGAGACTTATGTGGGAGGTCTAAAACTTGTTAAGGGTTGCTTTAAGTTTGAAACGTCTGGGTATGACTTCAAAATGGACCCGCAAAAGTGCCTACAAGAAGGATCCAAGGCTGGTCGAGACACTGCCTTGGTAGTGTCAATCGACTAAACCAAATGATGGACAGTTGTTTGACCAACGTCCCGTAGGTGAGGTCTCTTCGATTGACACTAAGCCTGGGCACGTATCAACCCAAACACTGTCTAACATCCAATCGACGGAAGCCAAAGGACAGCCAGTAGATTGACCAATGGCCAGTCGATGGTCATCCGTCGATTGTGGTCTGCAACACTGTCTTGCGAACTGTTTTATAGAAGAGGTGAATGGGAAATTCACCCCACGTCCTAAACTGACTCTAGTTGATTAATTTACCTAACATGTGAACAACCCATTCTCAATCCCCTCTACACGAATTGAACCTTCCCTCCAAAACCAACTCTCCCTAGAAACCTCCATTGTTGTTGAAGCTAAAGAATAGCTTGTACATTGGATTCTCCTGGGTTCTTCACTAATTTTTTGAGGTTTTATACTAGACAGAGGTATGTTGATCCTTCATATCTAGTTATCCTTCCATCTAGAGAGTTAATCTCAAAGTTTCAAAAGAGATTTTATGATCAAAGTTCTTGTTCTTCAATCTAGTCATGTGTTCTTTCTAAAAATGTTTTTAATGATTAAATGATGATGAATTCATGTTAATGTATTGGTTTGAATGTGATTTTAATTCAATTGCATGATGAACCCATGTTCCTTACCTAAATCGATTTAGTCCTTGCATGGACTTTGTGATCATCGCTTGGTAATGGTTAATTTGTGATTCTCTTACGTTGAATTGCTTATACCTAATGTTATTTACGTGAATTCATTATGAATTGATGATAAAGGATCCATGTGTATCAATGTATGAAGTATTGAACATGCCTAGTTTAGTATTCTAGGAATTCATTGTAACATGGCCTTTTAATGATTAAATGTTGAACTCGATTAGGTGAAGATGATTATAGCTAATGTTTTAAGTAGATATTATGATTGAATTGAATTTATAAATCATGCATGATCAAGGTGAAGAAGGATTGATATGAGGTGATCTATGTTCTTCTAGTCTATCGATTGATAATACTATGTATGTGATATGATCTCGAATTGTGGATAGATGAAGCATGATTCCTATGATGTAATTATCCATTTAGCTACTGCCTAACATGTATATTATAGTTAAAAACATGATTTATGAACAAGACTTTAGGGAATTAGTAGCATTGCCTATTTTCTCTACTCTCTAGCGAATTACTAGTTTAATGGTTATGTTGGTATCATGATCTTGTAGGGATTTAAGCATGATTTAGATATGCCAAATTATATTTAAACACTGCCCTAGGTTGTAAGATTAATGAGATATGATTATGATTCATGAAAGTAAAATGGGGTAATGGTTTATGTTCTTCTACCTTCTAGTATGTTAATGTGTTGTACTAGGTGTAGCATGACCTTGTAGTAGCTTATACTTGAATTCATGTATGATTATGGTACTTAAGATACTTACTTATACTTGAATTATTGGTGAAAGAGTAGTAATGGTCAATGATGATCAAAAGCTAAAGGATTGGTAAGAATTGGTCTACTCTTCTACTTCTCTATTTCTCTATAGTAATGTTGATGAAGCCTTGGATGACATTGTGTGTTATGGTCCACTTATGGTGTTGTTGTTTACTTTATGTCATTATATATGTGTTGACCATGGCCTTGAAGGCAAAATGATGATTATATAAATGAGCGGTATGATGATCACTTTATGTGTAACTTGTGCCTAGTCTTCTACTTGAGTTGTGAATCTAGGTTATGTTACTATTGTTATGAGCACGTAAAATGTTTATGTAATACCATGTGTAGGAGCTGCCATTAATTAAATGTTAAATATTGATGACCCCTACCCATGTACCCCTATATGAATGTGTGAATAGCTAATGTTAGGAGCCTTAAAGTATAATATGAAGATTGTCTTGTCTCCTATGCTAAATTGTGTTGTGTGGTCTATACTTGAAAGTGTAATGTGGTTTAAGAGGGTGGCTGCCTCAATGAGTTGTTGATAGCCATTATTTGATTACGTTGACCAATGTACACACACATTCACACTTCATGCATGTTCAAAAGTAGTAAAGGTTCATGGTGTCTAAATAAAAGGTAGTTCTCATATTCACTAGTGTCTATTGCTATGCATTTTAATCTTATGTGTATGATGAAGTATGAATGTTTAGAGAGTCTTTGTGGATTTATATGAAAGGATAGCTCATATATTTATACTTATAGACTTATGCATTGATATATGGGCATGTGTGATATTTATGTGTTACGTCACATATATGTACACACACATGAATGATGATCTACTTAATAGAGGGGCCTTGAAAGGTGTGCCCACGAATACTCTAAAACTATATAAGTGCTTGAAGATGCTATAAGCATATGGGAGTAAATATCCTAAGAATATGTTTTATGAAAAATGATAATAAAACTTATCTTAGCACCGAGTGATCTTGTATGTGAGGGGGTGACACTTTCCCACGTAGGGGAGGTAGGGTTCACTACGGTGCTCACGGGGTGGATAGACTCATAACCCAAAAAGGGTGTAGAGTAATATTTCCATGATTGCCCCCATGTTTCATAACTATGTTGCCACCATAGGATACTAGCTAGTGTATCGACCAAGAAAGTTATGTCATGTTTTGTTCTACTTTGGCCGGTAGACCACATTCTTTCACTGTGGAGTTTTATGACACCGTATTCCATGTTTAGCACCACATGGTCTATGTCGGTTAAGGCTATAGTTTCCCTAAAGTAAAATGGACAATGGAAGTAATGTGAGGACCCTAACTAGGATAACCTAAGGGTAGTTTCTTAGTGTAGGTGGGGGTATGAGACTTCACATATGCATTACACAAGTGGTTCTTGAGGGAAGTCCTAGGAAGGTGTTCTAATGCATGTGTCTATGAATATGTATTTATTCATGACTTTGTAGTATTGGTCTACTTGTTATGAAGATGTGCATGGTATGAGTCTATATGCATGATGTTGATCTTATTGACTATATGATGAAGGTCTTGATTGACATAAATGAAGTTGTATTCTCTTACTATGTTAATGTATGATTTGGATGTAAAAGCTTGTGGTCTCATGATAGGTTTACTAAGTATGTGTTAGGTTATGGGGCTTTACATGTACATTGCACTAGTATACATAGATAGGGGGCATGAATTAAGTCTTATAAAGTTCTATGTAAAGCAAAAATAAGTATATGTGCATAATGACTAGGAGTTCACTATAATGTTTATAGTCGTGGCTTAACTATGTCTATGTTGTACTATACTTCTATGATGATATGTGTTGTCTTGTGTAGATTGTATGTATGGTTTTCTTGTGACCTTAAGGTGATGCTTTGCAACTAGTATCACTAGAGGGTTGCTTGGGAGGTTAATGAGTATATGAAAGAAATGTTCACTGTAAAGTAGAAATAGCTCATTGTAATGTGGCTTGAAAATGTAATAAATTCTATATGTGATCTTATGAGTTTCGGTGAGTATTGTAAGACCTCCAAAATGATTTAGGGTGTCTAGAGCCTAACATGTTTTTATTAAGGTTCTAAGGTCCTAAAATGACTTATAATATGTTATAGAGGCAGTGTGTAAAGTTTGAGGTGATTTGGAAGTCAAATATCAAGGGACGACCAAGACGTTCGACGACTAGTCGCCTATGTTCTTCATGTGTCTATGTGTGCTTATATGTGTATTAAATGATATTATGAAGTCTAAATATGAGTTATAATGATGTTTAATGGTATTATATGAAGTTTCAAGAAGTTTTGAGTTCAAACGTCCAAGACGTTCAAAAGATAGCCTTGAGACATGCATGTGTGTGTCTTGATGGGGCCTTGCACGTTTGGACGAGTTGTGAGTATTTGTTTTAGGTGAAACTTATGAGGGAGGTCTAAAACTTTTTAAGGGTTCTATTTACGTTGGAAATGTTTGGGTACGACTTCAAAAGGGCCCCACAAAAGGTCCCACAAAAAGCATACAAGTCTGGTCGAGACACTGCCTTGGCAGTGTCAATCGACTGAACCAAACGACGGCCAGTTGGTTGACCAATGTCCCGTAGGTGAGGAATCTTCGATTGAAACTTATCCTAGGAAAGTATCAACCCAAAAACAGGCCAAGGTCCAATCGACGGCAGCAAAAGGACGCCCATTCGATGGTGGCCTGCAACACTGTCTTGTGAACTGTTTTATTTAATGGGTGAATGGGAAATACACGCCACGTCCTAAACTGACTATACTTGATTAATTTACCTATTTTTGGGTGTATTAAAGGGATCAAACATGTGAACAACCCATTCCCAATCCCCTCTACATGAATTGAACCTTCCCTCCAAAACAAATTGTCCCTAGAAACCTCCATTGTTGTTGAAGCTCAAGAACAGATTGTAGATTGCATTCTCCTGGTTTCTTCACTAATTTTTAGAGGTTTTGAACTAGACAATGGTATGGTGATACTTCATCTCTAGTTATCCCTCCATCTAGAGAGTTAATCTCATAGTTTCAAAAGAGATTTTATGATCAAAGTTCTTCTTCTTCAATCTAGCCATGAGTTATTTCTAAAAAGGTTTTTAATGATTAAATCATGATGAATTGATGTTAATGTATTGTCTTGAACGTGATTTTTTATTCAATTGCATGATGAACCCATGTTCCTTCCCTAAATTGATTTAGTCCTTGCATGGACATTGTGATCATGGCTTGGTAATGGTTAATTTGTGATTCTCTTATGTTGAATTGCTTATACCTAATGTTATTTACGTGATTTGATTATGAATTGATGATGAAGTATCCATGTGGATCAATGTATGAAGTATTGAACATGCCTAGTTTAGTATTATAGGAATTCACTGTAACATGGCCTTTTAATGATCAAATGTTGAACTCGATTAGGTGAAGATGATTATAGCTACTATTTTAAGTAGATATTATGATTGAATTGTAATTATAAATCGTGTATGATAAAGGTGAAGAAGGGTTGATTTGAGGTCATCTAAGTTCTTGTAGTCTATCAATTGATAATACTATGTATGTGATGTGATCTCGAATTGTGAATAGATGAAGCATGATTCCTTTGATGTAATGATCTATTTAGCTACTTCCTAACATGTATTTTATAGTTAAAAAAATGATTGATGAACAAGGCTTTAGGGAGTTAATAGCATTGCCTATTTTCTCTACTCTGAATTGCTAGTTTAATGCCTATGTTGGTTATATGAACTTGTAGGGATTTACGCATTGTTTTGATATGCTAAATTATATTTAACCTCTCTCGTAGGTTGACAAGATTAATGAAATATGATTTATGATTCATGCAAGTAAAATTGGGTAATGGTTTATGTTCTTCTACCTTCTAGTATGTTAATGTGTTGTACTCGTTGTAGCATGACCTTATAGTAGCTTATACTTGAATTCATGTATGATTATGATTTAAGCTACTTCCCTATACTTAAATTATTGGTGAAAGAGTATTAATGGTCAATGATGATCAACAACTAAAGGATTGGTAACAATTGCTCTACTCTTCTACTTCTCTATTTCTCTATAGTAATGTTGATGAAGTCGTGTATGACATTGTGTGGTATGGTCCACTTATGGTGGCGGTGTTTACTTTATGTCATTATATATGTGTTGACCATGGCCTTGAAGGCAAAATGATGATTATATAAAAGAGTGGTTATGATGATCACTTTATGTGTAACTTGTGCCTAGTCTTCTACTTGAGTTGTGAATCTAGGTTATGTTACTATTGTTATGAGCATGTAAATGTTTATGTAATACCATGTGTAGGAGCTGCCATTAATTAAATGTTAAATATTGATGACCCCTACCCATGTACCCCTATATGAATGTGTGAATAGCTAATGTTAGGAGCCTTACAGTATAATATGAAGATTGTCTTGTCTCCTATGCTAAATTGTGTTGTGTGGTCTATACTTGAAAGTGTAATGTGGTTTAAGAGGGTGGCTGCCTCAATGAGTTGTTGATAGCCATTATTTGATTATGTTGACCAATGTACACACACATTCACTCTTCATGCATGCTCAAAAATAGTAAAGGTTCATGGTGTCTAAATGAAAGGTAGTTCTCATATTCACTAGTGTCTATTACTATGCATTTTAATCTTATATGTATGATGAAGTATGAATGTTTAGAGAGTCTTTGTGGATTTATATGAAAGGATAGCTCATATATTTATACTTATAGACTTATGCATTGATATATGGGCATGTGTGATATTTATGTGTTACGTGAAAGGTTTGCTCACATATGTGTACACACACACATGAATGATGATCAAGTTAATAGAGGAGCCTTGAATGGTGTGCCCAAGAATACTCTAAAACTATATAGGTACTTGAAGATGCTATAAGCATATGGGAGTAAAAATCCTAAGCTTATGTTTTATGAAAAATGATAATAATGGCTTTTTCAATAAAGGGAACTTAGGTTAGCACCGAGTGATCGTGTATGTGAGGGGGTGACACTTTCCCACATAGGGGAGGTAGGGTTCAATACGGTCCTCACGGGGTGGATAGCGTCATAACCCAAAAAGGGTGTAGAGTAACATTTCCATGATTGCCCCCAAGTTCCATAACTATGTTGCCACCGTAGGATACTAGCTAGTGGATCCACCTAGAAAGCTATGTCATGTTTGGTTCTACTTTGGCTGGTAGACCACCTTCTTTCGGAGTGGGGTTTTATGACACCGGATTCCATGTTTAGCACCACATGGTCTATGTCGGTTAAGGGTAGAGTTTTCCTAAAGTAAAATGGACAATTGAAGTAAAGTAAGGACCCTAACTAGGATAACCTAAGGGTAGTTTCTTAGTGTAGGTGGGGGTATGGGACTTCACCTATGCATTGCACAAGTGGGTCTTGAGGGAAGTCCTAGGAAGGTGTTCTAATGCATGTGTCTATGAATATTTCTTTATGCATGACTTTGTAGTATTGGTCTACTTGTTCTGAAGATGTCCATGGTATGAGTCTATATGCATGATGTTGATCTTATTGACTATATGATGAAGGGCTTGATTGACATAAATGAAGTTGTCTTCTTCTACTATGTTAATGTATGATTTTGATGTAAAGTCTTGTGGTTTCATGATAGGTTTACTAAGTATGTGTGAGTTTATGGGGCTTTACATGTACATTGCACTAGTAGACTTAGATTGGGGGCATGAGTTAAGTCTTATAAGGTTCTATATGAAGCAAAAATAAGTATATGTGTATAATGACTACGAGTTCACTGTAATGTCCTTATAGTGTTGGCTTAACTATGTCTATGTTGTACTATACTTCTATGATGGTATGTGTTGTCTTTTGTAGATTGTATGTATGGTTTCCTTGTGACCTTAAGGTGATGCATTGCACCAAGTATCACTAGAGGGTTACTTGGGAGGTTAATGAATAAAAGAAATAAATGTTCACCGTAAAGTAGGAATAGCTCACTGTAATGTGGCTTGAAAATGTAATAAATTCTATATGTGATCTTATGAAATGTTTGGACTTTGAATATGCTTATCTGAAATATGTGAATGATATAAATTCTATTGGATAAAAGTTTTATGAAGATTTACTCAAAAAGGCATAAAGTATGGTTTCCATACTTAGTACATTCTTGTGCTAACTCCATTCTTCTCTACTTTTTACACAAAGTGTAGGTTATGAATTCTTAAAGGTTGTCTTGAATGGTGAAGAGCTTGATAGATGATCCCCAAGCTCAATGAAAGGAATTCTTAAGTTCAAGGATTTCCTACTTATGTCTTTATTGGAAAGTTTTTAAATATTGTATAGTTATGTAATGTGTCTTAAGGGACGTGTCCCTAATGTATTCTAATGTTGATTTCAATGATTTAATTAGAAAATCTATTTGAAAACTTAAAGGGGTTTGGGGATTCCTATTTATATTTTAGGAAGGTTGTTACGACACCTAAAATATTTGTTAACTCGCAATTATCCGACAACTAATTTATCTTAATAAAGATCTAACTTAAAATTAGTTTGAATTGAAGATTTATTTAGAGTTTGTTTAAAGTGAAACACTAGCCTATATTATAAGTGCATTTTTAGACTTTGCAATTTAACCTAGTTAAACTCATTTAGTCATACTTGATTTAGTTTAATCGTTAAAAAAAAAGCATCTTGCGGGGGATTCGAATTTTTTCAACCTTAGAATTAATGACAAATAAAACACATAAAACAATAAAGAGAGGGAGTGAGAGAGAGAGAGAGGGAGAGAGAGTTGGATCCAAATTTGGTTTCTATCCACCTGGATGATATTTCGACCCATTTTTGTTTTGGTTTTTTGGCCGACTTTCTTTGTAGCTGTCCTAGACTAACAAAATATAATAATAAGAAATAAAGAACAAGGGAATAGGCCCAAGAGGATAAAATACAATATTTAAAAATAAAAATTTGGACTCTCTACCCCAATCTCTCGAATTTTCCCGGCTTGTACGTCGAATCCATGAGTTTACTCGAAAGGAAGAAATTTGGTCCTACATGTCCCAACTCGAAATGTGAGGAAGAAAATGTTCTTGGCGAACTCGGTCAAAATTTACATGCAAGAAAAGAGAACGGGAATTAGAGTCTAATAATAGCTTTTGAAATCATGACTTAATGATAAAAATATATAAAATAAATAAATAAACTAATAAAAATTTTACAACAACAGGAATTAGAACTTAACGCCTTACCTTGATGGATTTAATTATTAGAACCAATAAATGGTAAATTCCGAATAGAGAAGAAAGCCATTTTAATTTAGGCCTAATTTAACCAACCAACCCACATTCTGTGAATAAGTCAATGAATAAAACCCACAGCTTCAAAAACATTAAACACACCATCGGAACACTTATGTCCTGCTTTAATGGACCAATTTGATAGAGAAAACAAATGCTATATCGGAACTTAGACAGACCCACAACTGACTTCACATTGTGACAAAGAGGAAGTAGCAGGATTGTTGAACATAAAAGATAACAATATGGTTGGAGCATACATCATTCAAAACTATGGCTTAAAAATTAAAACCTTTTGAAATGTTGAGACCCAAAACCAAACAGTAACAGTGATACCCATACTTATTCTAATATAACACTAAAGATTACAGACCAGTGAACTATCTAGCTAGACTTGTTAATAGGAAACGAAAGACAACAAAAAACAGGGTATCAAAACCAAACATCAGGCAAATGGTGACTAAAAATTAAGCATTAGCATACTCACGATAAACTATAGTCATAGTAAGATATTCATGATATTTATGAAGAAGCACGGACTTAACATCATCTACCCAAGAAATCATCCGAGCGAGCAGAATGCACCATACGGATAAATCAGTACAAAGCAAAATAACACTGAGCAGTGGATTCGAGACAAGAAAAGAAAAAACGGACAACACTCGGACAAAATGGCAAAGAGAGCACCAATATTATATGTGAACTTGCAAATTTGACTTGAGCAAATCATGGATTCAAAAAAGGGTGCATATGTCACTTTGAAACATCCTAAATCAGTTAGTAGATAAAGATAAAAAACCGCCAGGGATTTGAAACTTTTGGACACAAGAATTCCATTCGAGAAGAGGAGTCAAGCAAGAATGAGAAGGAAACGAGCATTGATGGCGACTCCACAACCCGAGAAACTCGAACACGAATGAAAGAGTGCAAATCTGGACAAGCATCTTAATCCAAACGTGTAACTATTAATCACCCTCTCTCTTTTTTCACGCTTTTGCTCGAATTTTCTTTTTGTATTCTCTTGCTAAGCAGAGTCCGACTAAATTTCTGTTCAACAAATTTTCCTCCAAACAAAAGAGAAATACCAAAATCAAAATCCAAGCCTCATAGAAGTCTGGACAGAAACTTGAAACCAATAACAACAGTCTTACTCCTTCTTTTTTTTCGAAAATGCATTTGTATGTATGGAGAACTTTTATCTTGAACTCTCTTTGTACCAACCCGATGATTGAATGATTTCAACAGAGACCACCCAGAAAACTTTCCAACACAATTTCTCTGAACAATTCTTCCTTCCAAGACTTTCTCTCTTGTTGTATATGTTCTTTCTCTATAAAATATCCCCTTAGCTCCTTAAAAATCTCCCTCAAAAAAAATCCCCCCTCCTTCAAAATAGGAAGAGAGTATTTATAAGATGGAATTAGGGCTACATTTTTTAAAGGGAAAAGACGAAGAGTATAATTGTGTTTTCAAGCATAGGTTTGAATTTCAACTTCATATCCATCCCAAAATCTCAAATATTCCAGAATGATTCTCCAACTGAGCGGATAGATATTGGGATGACGACTGGGATTGACTCCTTTGTCCTTGGATACGACGCGTCTTCATCCTAAGGTTTCAAGGAAGAAAACGGCAGGCGCGACTACTTTTCTTGGCCATCTTGTACGGGATGGAAGAGTGGAAAGGAGAAAGGGACGATGCGACTTGCATCGCGTTTGGAAATGAATAGTTTTTGGATAACTTCGCATCGAGGAGAGAAGAGCGCGTTGGAGCGCTCACGCGTCTGCCGCTGCTCTTGATGCCGACGCTTTCCCTATTTTTTTTTGGGGAATTATTATTGCTGGGTCTTTCTTTGTGTAATGGGCAAGATGAGCTAGGGTCGGGTCAGGTAATATGTTCGGCTGGGTCGACGAGATTTGGAGGGAGTGGGCTGTAATTTGGCGTTGGTCAGCTAAATTTAGGAATACTAGGTCAAATTATGTATTAAGAAATGTCCCAAATTGATTTTTCCAAATGAATTAAAATATTTTGTAACTACATAAAATGAATTAATATAAATTAATTAAACAAACTTCTTAACTCTAACAAAATAAAATAATAGACATAATTATAAAATAATAAATTCAAAAATGTAAACTATTATATAACTAATTAGAAAAATAGTTTTTTTAAAATAAAATCTTTTTGAGACGAATTTCGAATACTCCTAAAATATACAAATCATATACATATTTACGTAAACCATATATATTATCCAAAATTGAGAAAAAGCGATAAGGTTAAATTTAAAAAGAACTTTAAAAACATTTTAAGCTTTATAAAATCTAATTGTTTCAAATCGTTTAGAATTGAGAAGCTCATTAATTAATAATTATCGGGGAGGGTTAAAATTGGGTGTCAACATAACCACTAACAAAACAAAGGCCACACTTTTAAGTGTAGTATAATCAAACAAAAGGTATTGTTAGTAAATTAATACAAAGCGTGCCCTTTATGCCTCTTTGGAAACGCTTTTTGAGTGTAGCTGATTTGGAAACATTCAAAAAGTGTTTCCTAATGTCAAAGGTTACGCTTCTTTAGCCACCCCCTAAATAGTGTTGCTGAAAGTGCAAAAGTGTAGCCATTTATCAAAAACCACACTTTTTGCTAGTTTAGGCTACACTTTACTGGTGTGGCCTTAGGCCTAATATGGTGTAGTGTAAACTCACAAACACACTATGAATGAATAAATGAATGAAGTTATGAATGTAAATGGGGGATTGTAGGGTGCATACTTTTTTTTAGTATAGATGAAGAGTCTAGACCATCCATACTATTCCTTAAGAACTCTAGTAATGAAAAGGGGGATATTGGGGTGAATACTCTTCGATAGTTGAAACGAAATGTTTAGTAGCAACCTCTCTATTCCCAAGATATTTCCTAATTTACGTTGGAGGTTAGATGCCCTTCGTGAGTTCAGATGTGTTATTCAAAAGTAACCTCTAGGGATAAGCACACTCCGTTCGTTGATATGTGGTACTAAGTAGCTATCCTTTAACCTATAGTCAATAAATGTAAAGAATGTTTAAGACTCCGTGGGGGAGTTATTCTTAGCCCCGAGATGATTTGAATAAGGGATGGATACAATTTGTGAGTAGAGATATTTTATCCAATGTACCTCTTGAGTTGAGTGCTCTTCATTTTGAGAATGAGTTACTTAGAAGCAATATCTTTATCCCTTAATTATGCGCCCGCATAGGTGTAGCAATTGGAGATCCATGTAAATTCTGGAGTATTACCCTACCATAGGAAAGTGAGGATCCCTCATACGATAGGGGTTAATACCGAGATTTCATGTCTAGATCTCTTGGTCTGTATCGGTTAAAACTAGCCCCCATAGAAATGAATGTTATGAACTAAGTCTTCTTAAGGGTGTACTACTTATGGTAGGTGGTTGAATGTGACTCTATCTATCCATTGAAAAAGTAGACATTCTGAGGGAGTCTTGGTGTGTCCTTATATGAAAATGTATGGGTGACTATATGATGTAATGAAGTAACTTGACTTTATTTCTAATGTTAAAGAGGCATGTCGATATTGTGTCTTGTTTGATGAAATCTATGTAAAGTGATGAATGTGATGTGTCTAGTCTTGGGTGATTCCTAAGGAGCACTAAGTGGAAGTAGTATTATGGCATGCTACTTTCATATGGCGATACTGTCACTTGGGGGTTGTCTTAGAGGATTGTCTTTATGTGAGGTTCTTAAATGCATGAATGGTTCCTCTAGTGTTTCTTTTACTAATGAATGATTACTTGGTGAGTTCTAATGAAGTATGATTAACCTTGTGTCACAACCCGCAAGTACACCCTAGAAGTTAGGGCATTCTTGAGTCGTCACACGACGTACTTGACCTCTCGGAGGTCTTGTACAATCCCTTAGATATCTTTCATTTCATATATACGAAAAGTAGCGCAGAATTACAACTTTTTCTTCAAAAACATAATGGGGAAGTCATTTCATAAAATGTCTAACATATGTCTCAAAACCATCTACAACAACATGAATAACAATGTCTAAGGACGCCGCCCACAAAGTCTAAATATAATGAACAACATAAAGGAACATAGGGGTTGTTCCCTCGGATTCTACGAGGACTCACCAATTTTCACTTCTTGGAAACCTTGGAAACTCTATCCTTCAAAGAAACTGAATCTCTTCAAGACCCTACATTGGATAACATGTAGGTAATATGCGCTAGAACGAATTGTACTAATAATGGAAACTATCATATCAAACATAATATATCTCAAAGGGTTAGTCAATAATAGACATAATCACAAAAGATAAATACATAAGCATAACATGAATATCATAAGCATATTTAAAGCATCATAAATCATATAAGACTTCATACTTAACTCGTTGTCTCTCTTACTCAAGTTAACTACTTCACAAGCCACCTCCAAGAATACATGTGCAAGGCTAAGGTGGAATCCCATACAACTACCAAAGCTATGTACCGCTCTTTGGTCATTCTTGATCATAATAAACTATCATAATTAACACTTAAGTTCATCATAACATATGAGCACTATGCCACTAGGTCACCTCAATGCACAGTTGTGCAATGCATGTGAAGCATCCCATTCTACCTCACACACTAAGCATACCTTGAAGTCTCCCTATCTTATTTCATATCATCATAGGACTCTGTACTATACCTACTTCATATTGACAAGGAACTATAATCTTATGTCAATCTTTTCATGGAATGAAACTATAGTCATTATCCAAGCTAAACATACATCTCATAATGGTCATGTTACATGTAGCTTCAAGTCATACTTGTGCCATGTATAAATGGCATCCCATACTACCATCCATACTATGTACTTCTCTAGACTAACCTAATCCAAGATAACTTGTCTTGCATTCTTGTCTATTAAGCTTAACATACTATCATAATAGACCAACTAACATGGAAAACATCTCATCATACTAACCAAGCAAACTAAAGAAGGATACAACCCTCCTATCCACCATGCAACCAATCATGTAGATGAAAGCTAATCCATAAGGGGGTATGAATCCTCAATCCTAATCTACCATGAGAACTAATCTCAAGCTATTGCATGAAGTACACCTTACATGCAAATGAAGCTACCTATAGGAGAGTATAGGCCTTTATCCTAAAACTTCCGTGAAATTGGTTTGGCAAAACCAAGTCAAGCTATCATGATCATGTATCCTAGTAACACAAGACCAAGCTAAACAAAGGAGAAATTGCTTCGTCCATCCCAAGCTACCATGAAGTTCATCACCTTAAGCTACCATGAGTAATTCAACTCAAGCTTCCATGAGATGCAACATCTCAAGATACCATGAGTATTTCAACTAAAGCGTCCTTCAGATCTACCATGAGTTCATCACCTTAGATGTTAGGAACCTTCCTTCTTTATTTGAGCTCCAAACACTACATAAAACCTCATGAAACATACTAAGGCACACAAGCACGTCTCAAGGCTAACTTTCAAACGTCATCGGGCGTTCTTAGATGTTTGATCTCCAAACTCATCCAAAAATCATACAATGCCTCTTAACACTATAATTAGTCATTTCAAGGCCTTATAGCTCCTGACACATATGTTAGGCTCTATTTTAACCTAATTCATTTTTGGGGTGTAATAATATCTCCCACTTGGGAAACATTCGTCCTCGAATAATACCTCACTAACCACTTCACTATAGGACAAACTCTAGACTAGCAGCCCATAGTATATGTATTATACGTAAATGCACATACATAAAGGAAAAAATTCAATTCCATCTAAATATAACTTCACATAACCATATAAAAACCTCATTAAAAAAGCTCCTTATTCCCCACATGGTAATAAGATGCACATGTCTTTCTAAATCAGTTCCTCATCATAAGGAAACCTATAAATAACAAGGCATATCATAATAAAAAAGATTCTATAAATTTTCATAAATCAATAAAGAGACACATACCGGAAAGGTAAATAAGGAGATCATGCTTGATCGCCCTTAATTGGAGGGCATAGAACCTACTCTTCTTTGGAGGAAAATGTTCCACATTACTAGTGGCAACTTTCTTTCCTTATCTTAAATTAGATTTTACCTTAGGGCAATCCCTTATCATATTTGATCACTCTCCCCACACCCATAGCAACCATCTGTACCGGCCAATATGTAAGACCCACAAAATGAATTAAGGTGTATTGAGCCTCACATTTGCCTTATAAGTTTTTTAACATGTAAATTATGTGTTTTAAATTATGTATGTTAATTTAAAGACATTTGGAAGTCAAACTTCCAAGACGTTAGAAAGTTAGCCCTTGGACGTACTTAAGTATGGTTAGCATATTTAGATGTGTTGTGTGAGTTGTTTGATTCTCAAACTCATATGGAAGGTCCTTGACATGTTTATTGGTATATTTACATTGGAAACGTCTGGCTACGACTCCTTAAGGGCCCCGTAAAAGGCCTTCAAGGATGACCCCAAACACTGCCTAGGCACTGCCTTTGCAGTGACAAACGACTCCAACGAATGACGCCTAGTAGCCTTACCTACGATCTGTCAATGGGGAGGCGTAGGTCAAAACTTATCCATGTGAGGATTATCTCCCAAAGTGCAGCTCTCAGTCACCATCGACGAAGCAAAAGGATGGGTTGTCACTGCATCGACGCCCCGTTGATTGGCTTCCGTAGGTGCTTCCTGCAATTGCAACATGCATGCTTCCATGCAAGGGGTAAATGGGGAAATTCACCCGGCGTACCTAAATTAATATATACGGTTATTTTATGTATTTTTGGGTATATTAAGTTTAAATATTAAGATCAAAACCCCATACCCAGTTCATTCTTCAAAAATTACACTTCCCTCCAAAAAGAAACCTCCATTGGAAATGAAGCTCAAGGTCAGATTGTAGATTGGATTTCCATGGATTCTTCACCAATATTTCGTGGTTTATTCATCTAATAAGGTATGGTGATCCTTAATCTTTATATAACCTTCCAACTAAAGAGTTCCTTCAAAGCTTTTCAATAGGAATTCATGATCAACTTGTCTATCTTCCAATCTAGTAATGGTTTCTTTCTCAAATTTATTTCAAAGCATGCTTATGATTAATTGATGTTTATTTACTGATTTTAAAGTGAATTTAAATCAAATTTCATGATTAACCAATGTTCCTTTTAATTCTCAAATTAGCCTATATTATGGACATTGTGATCTTGACTTTATGTTTGTTGAATTATGATTCTGGCATGTTAAATTGCTTATATCTACTGCCTATTATGTATGTTAATGGTTAATTATTTCTAATTGATCCATGTGGATATTGATTTGAAGAGTTGGTAGGATTGACTTATGTACTTCTATTGGTTGGTGATGTAGTGTATATAATGTGATCTTGATCTTATGATAACTGAATTGTGGATTTCTATTATGTTAGTATACTTTTACCTACCTCCATATACATGAATTATTGATGAATTATGAGGATTGATCAATGGTGATCAAAGAAAGGGAGATTTAGTTAGATTGCTCTATTCCTCTACTTTTCTATATAATTATTAATTCAATTAACCTTGTATGGCATTGTGTTGTATGGTCCACTTATGGTGGCGGTGTTTACTTCTTTTCAATATATATGTGATGTGATCATGGCCTTGAAGGATCGTATTTTGAATGAGTACTGGTGGTGATCACCCAATGTGAAACACATGCCTAGTATTCCATTCTAGCTATGATCTAGGTTGTGTTGCTAATCTTATAAGCATATGAATGACTATGTTAGGGTTAGGTATAGGTGCTTCCTTTGATGAAGTGATATGGGTAAATGACCCTTACCTATGTACCCCTATATGAAGGTGTGATTAGCTAAGGTTAAGAGTCTTAGATGCAATGTGAAAGTGTCTTGTCTCCTATGCTATTATGTGATGTGTCGTCTATGCTTGGAAGTGCATTATGGTCTTAAGAGGTTGGCTACATCAATATGTTGTTTATAGCCATTATGTGATCATGTTGACCAATGTACACACACTTACACCTCATGCATGCTTGCAAGTATTATAGCTTCATGGTGTCTAATGAAAGGGTATTCTCATATGCACTTGTGTCTACTACTATGCATGTAAAGTATATTTCTATGAAGTGTGTTATGTATCCCTTAACTAGGTTTAATTGATAGGTTTACTAGTATGGACAAGGGTTTGGGACCTTGTCTATACATTGCACATGTGTGCCTTGATAGGATAGTTCCTATGTTTGTGGCCTATGTACATGAATATGAATGCATGAGCATGTAAACAATATGACTTTTATGTTATGATGTCAAGTATATGATATGATGAAGTATGAAAATGTAAGTGTCTAAATATGTTTATATGAAAGGATTACTCATATAGTTACACCTATACACTTATGCATGAATGAAATGAAGTATGAACATGTTTGGTCTAAGTGTGTTTATGTGAAATGTTTGCTCAAATATATGTATACACACCCACATGAAATATGTCCATTATGCATGTATGATGATATAGTAAATAGAGGGTCTCTTGAAAGGTGTTCTCAAGAGTATCTTAAACTAGATGGTGCTTGAATATGCTATGTCCATGTGAATGGTTTTCTCACATGATATAGGTTGATGAAAGGATTATCTTATCTATGACCTATGAGCTAAGCATTTGGGGAGTAAATATACTAAAGCCTACTTTTATATAATAATGTTAATAAAATCTATTAATAAAGGGAACTTAGCTTAGTATCCAGTGAACTTGACGTTGAGGGGTGTCCCTTCCCAATGTGGGAAGGTAGGTTCACCATAATTCTCACGAGGTGGATTACTACAATGCCTCAATAGGCATAAAAAAAGTTTCCGTTAGTGGATAACTACAATGCCTCAATAGGGATAAAGAGGGTTCCATATAATACTCCAATTTCAATAATCTATGCTTGCCCCATGAGATCTAGCAAGTGAGATCACCTAATATGCTAGCATGATGTTAATGTTCTACTTTGGAAAGGTAGAGCACCTTCCTCTGGTGTAAGGCTCTACAACACTAAATTACATGTTTAGCACCCATGGTCTTAGTGTTGGTTAAGGCTATAGTTTTCCAAAAGTGAAATGGACAATGGAAGTAATCTAAGGACCCTAACTAGAATAACCTAAGGGAAGTTGCTTAGTGTAGGTGAGGGTATGAGACTTTACCTATGCATTGCACAAGTAGATCTTGAAGGGATGTATTAAAACCAAGTATCACTAGAGGGATACTTGCGAACTTAAGGAAATAAAGTAAAATGAACTCACTGTAATTGGATAGAGCTTATTGTGAATGGAAAGGGTTTACTGTGAATGTGCCTAAAATGTAATATATGACTTATGTGATGTTATGACTATTGTATATGCCTAAAATAAGTATGTGAATGGTATAATTCTTATTATGTGAATGGAATGTATGACTTATGTGATGTTATGCTTATTATATGAAGTTTTAACAAAAAGGCATGATGCATGGTTTTAAAGTAAAATGTCCCTTTTAAATGCATTTTTTTGCATGATTTCCATACTTAGTGCAGTCTTGTACTAACACCATTCCTCTTTAACTTTTTACACCGAATGTAGGTTATGGATGCTTAAAGGATGTCTCTAAGATGAAGGGCTTGATATGTGTTTCCCAAGCTCAAGAAAGGAATTCTTGAGTTCAAGGATTTCCTATGTCATGTTTTATGTTAAGTTTTGTAATAGCTTAGTTACTGATTATGTTGTAAGGTTCGTGTCCCTAATGTACTCTAATTATGTTGTGTCTAAGATGACAAAGAGAAATAGAGTCTAACTATGTACTTATGTAATTTTTATATTAAAGGAAGTGAAGTTTCTAGCATATGATGTGTTATGAATTTTTTTTAATATCCGCTAAATTCACCTATGAAAATGCGATGAATGATAACTATTGGCATATATAATACATTCGAGAGGTCAAGTACGCCATGTTACTTCTAGGGGGTGCTCCCCCGTCGTGACACATACACTTACCCTCATGTTTTTTACCACCTAGTGCAAGTAAACGGGGAATACTCAATACTCTTCCCTTGATGTCTAGGATTATACACCCTCTAATCCACATACCTAGAAGCACTATAATAACTTTGTCCAGAAAACTTTTGTCAATTTTTATAACGACCATGTCCATCGGATCATAACTTGTCCAACCTACTTCTCTTTTTCTCTTTCTTAATTTTAGATTCTTCTATTTTTTGAGAAAAAACCAATATTTGGGATATATCCATGTCATCAACAACCATTGTCGTACGACACTCTTCTTCTACTAGTTCGGACAACCCTGTCCTGAACCTATTCATCAAGTCTTTAGGTTTTCTACCAAGCTTGAGCATATTTGGACAAAAGAGTGAACTTAATAGCATATTCCTTAACACTAATTTAACCTTTGTTGAGGTTTATTAATTCCCCATCTTAGCCTCCCTTAATTTCCTAGGGAAGAATCTACTAGGGAAAGCCAACTTAAAAGTGTCTCACTTATTGGACCCTCCCCTACCGGACTAGAATCTTTCCATTGCTCATACCAAACTTGAGCTACGTCATTCAATTGATAAGCGGCTAGCTTTGCTTTCTTCCAAGAAGTAAATCCCATAATAGCAAGAGTCTTATAAACCTCATCTATGAACCCATTGGGATTCTCCTCCAACTTGGAGCCACTGAATTTCGGAGGGTTCATCCTCAAGTACTCCCTAACTCTAAAAGCACTCATCCCCCCTATAGGGTATGGCATCACCTCCATATTGGCTTGGCCCATAAAGGCTTGAGCCAACAAGTTCATAGAAGCCCTAAACTCCTCTAGAAAAAATTCCCCACTTGTGGATCATTAGGAGCTTGAGGATGAACTTGCTCTTGAACTTGGGGAGGAATCTCTTTCTCTCCATTTACTTCTCCATCTCTTCTAGCATTAGCCCTAGTGTTAGCCATACCCTGCCCAAAACCATAAGCAAACATTAAAAAATGGTCTACTAAAGCCAAAATCTATGGAACGACATAAAGAATGAAGAAGTGGAACTTTCATAAGCATCCCATAGCCTCCTATTAATGGATGTGTTGTGACTCAGAATAATGAATAAGACTCTATTAGACGTGGTTTTTGAGACATCCTAAGACCATTTCTGTAAGACCCCGAAAATGACTTAGGTTAACTAGAGCCTAACATGTTTGTAATGGTGGTCTAAGGTCCTAATGTGGCCTATAATATGGTATAGAGGCAGTATCTAAAGTATTAGGTGCATTGGAAGTCAAACGTCAAGGGATGACTAAGACGTTCGACGACTAAGTCACCTAAATGCCTCATATGTGGTTTTATATGTTTATGTGTGATTAATGAGGTTGTAAGTTCCTTAAATGAGTTATTATATTATTTATAGGCAGTGTATCAAATTTCGTGAAGTTTGGAGGTAAAACGTCCAAGAACGTTCATGAAGTTCGAAAGATATGCCTTGAAATGACCTTGTGTGTCTAGGCATGTTTCGTCGCGTTTTATGTGTTTTTTTTGGACGAAATTTATGTGAGAGGTGTTAAACTCGTAGACAATCATGTTTGGGTTGGAAACGTCTGGGAAATTATCCCCAAGGACCATCCAAGGGTTCTTGAGGAAGGACCAACTTGGTTGACAAGGCTGTCCCAGGCAGGCCCCAAATGACAGAGGCATCGACGCCCAGTGGGTCCATCGATACCCCATCGATGGGTTTCATCTGCAGGTTCTTAGCCTGGGTGAAGGAGGGGAGACTTGATAGGTCTATGAACCCACCGACGGTTGCCAGCATGGCCCGTCAGTGGGCTGACGCCCCATTAATAGTGTCGTCAGTGAGAGCTGTCTTCTGCACGCTGACTTGCTGCCAAGTCAAGGGGTGAATTGTAAATTCAACCCACTTCCAAATAAGACTTTAGGCGGTTTATTAAGGTTATTTTGGGTGTTTTAAACAAGTATATAAATGTTAAACACTTAGAATAATTCATTCTTCCAAAAACAAAATCCCAAAATCCCTTAAGAAATCCCAAAGACTCTATTGAAGTCCAAAATCAAGGAAGAGCTTGGTGTGACGTTTAGAGTGGAGATTCTTCATCAAAGTGAAGAATTAGCTTCATTGAGTTATGGCTTTTAATCCTTGAAACTCGTTTTGTCAAGGAGCTCAACTTTCAAAGATGTTTTCAAAGTTTTCAAAAAAGGAATTGTCCAATTTCATGATTCTACCATGGGTTCTTGCATTAATGATTTTCAAACGTCTATTATGGATTATATTGTCTTGTATTGATGATTTTAGCCTAAATTACCTATGAACCCCTGAAATTGATGAACCTAAGATTTTGACTAAATTATGAGTTACTTGATATTGGCTTAATGTTGATGAATTCATGTGTAGTTCTTTATGGGTTTCTATTGATGTAAGAATTTTGTTCAATTTTTATCAAATTGGTATTGGATTGTTTAATATATGTTGAATTGGGTGTAGATTTCATTGATTTCTATAATTGTGTATTGAATTGGTGTTCATGGCCTTGGGTAAGGGTCTTGTGTTATCAAAATTGAGTAAGTTGACTTGAATTGAAGTGTTGATGATGGAATGGAGGTATGCTGTCCCATTTCCTTTATTTTGATGTTATTTATACTTCGATTCTATTATGATTGGTTTGGTTCACCTTTGGTAGAGGTGTTATGTGAATTGATGTGACCTTATCGGCGTTACTTTCTAGTATATTGATGATAATGGCCTTGTCGGCACTACTTTAACTTATATGGCTATTTGTGTAGTTGATTTAGTGATGTATAATCATATCTAACTATATGTGAAAGTATGTGTTAGACTAATGATACTATCAAGCTAATCGTGTTATGATTTGACTATGTGTTAAGTGTGTGGTCTTAGAATTGTTACATGGTTATTCCGAATTTGGATATATGAGTCTAAAAAGGTTAATTTAACAGTGAAGGGACTGCACTGTACAGTGAAGTGAACTCACTGTAATGTGAGTTAAATATCATATTTTTCGATTTAATGTTTTCTTATGTGATTTTTAAGTTGCTAAATGTTATTTTTATGTTTGTATTATGATGTTTTAAAGAGAAGATGCATATTTCCAATAAAGTACATTTTCATGATTTTTATGCATAATGCCATACTTAGTACATGTGGTTGTACTAATTCCATGCTTTATTTTCTATCTATAGTTCTTAATAAGTGAAGAGCTTTGGGAAGAAGATTTGGACAAGGAGATCGTTCAAGAAGAGTTTAAGTATGTCCTAATTTGACTCAAGGGCATATATGTCATTTTATGTTTCTTTTATGAAGTTTGTAATAAACTATTAGTAGTATGTTTTCAATTCGTATGGGCCGTGACCCAAGTATTGTCGTGTCTTAAGATGAAGATCGAGACTTAGTGTTTTCCCTTTTTCTACATATATGAAAGACTTTAAAGACTTCTATATTATTTTTACAAAAATTTTAAATTCCGCACTTTTTTTCGTTTTGTATATGCAATGAATGATATGATAGGCTTGTATAAGACCTCTGAGACGTCGAATACGCCGGTCGCAATCCAAGATTGCACCCTAGCTTCTAGGGTGTGGTTTCGGAATGTGACAAGCTTGGTATCAGAGCATAGGTTAATGAAAGTAGTCTTAGGTATGAAAAAGTCTCGACAAGTCATGTCAAGTAGATTCTTGACCATCGGTGTGAGTCGCGACACATCTAGCGAGAGGCTATAGGACGATAGTGTTTCCCTTCATTTCTACTCCTATGTTCGTGCGGTAGAGTTATGTTATGAGTATATTTCTAAATGTGTTTCCTTGTTTTCTAGGAGATGAATACTAGAAGGATGGCCTCTAGAAGGAAGGGTTGTTGAGGAAGTTCCTCCTCAAGTTGAGCAAGTTGATCAAGTGCTTCATGATGGGCAAGGTGTCCAAGGTACTCAAGTGCCTCCTCAGGTGATCATGCCCCTAATGTGGGAGGAGGTAATGAGGTGCCGGAGTTGTCTAATAGGGTGATTGGAGAGGGTTTGCTTGCTTTAGCCCGAGCCGTAATGGCTGAAGCTAATTTGAACATGGTGCCTAGGGTTAATGCTATGGAGAGAACTATGTCATCTAGGTTGAGAGACTTTGTGAGGTTGAATCCTCCAATCTTTCTTGGCTCAAAGGTGAATGAGGATCACCAAGAACTTCTTGATGGTGTGTACAAGGTTTTGAGTGCTATGGGGGTTACATCTAGGGAGAAGGCGGAGTTGGCATCTTATCAATTGAGAGATGTGTCTCAAATATGGTACACTCAATGGAAGGACAATAGGCCGGTGGAGTTGGTTCCTATTGAGTTGGAGGAATTCAAGGAAGCTTTTCTTGGTAAGCACTTTCCCCGGGAGAGGAGAGAGGTTAAAGTAGAGGAATATCAATCTTAAGAAAGACAATATGAGTGTTGAGGAATACTCTTTGAAGTTCTCAACTTTGTCTAGGTATGCACCTTCCCTAGTGTCTAATCCAAGGGATGAAATGAGTCGCTTTGTGACGTGTGTAGCCGACTTAGTGAGGGAGGAATATCGTACGGCTATGTTGCATGATGATATGACATTGGCTAGACACGTCTTAGTCATCCCTTGACGTTTGACTTACAATGCACCTAATACTTTAGCTACTGCCTCTATACCATATTATATGTCACATTAGGACCTTATACCACCATTACCAATATGTTAGGCTCTAGTTAACCTAAGTCATTTTAGGGGTCTTTCATTCTCCCCCACTTGGACAACATTCGTCCTCGAATGACACTTGCCACTCTTCGAACACTTCCAAGATTAGAGAATAACTTAGCATCACATAACCAAACCAGATAACTCACACTCAATAAGAGAACATCAGTTTCACAAGTTTGAGACAATCACAACACAACAAGAAACTAGAATACCATTCTATAACTCATTATGCTACAAAACTCACATGCCTCATACCAAATAGCAAAAAATCATTTTATATTCAATATTATACTCACACACCTCAGTTCTAACCACATTACAACAATTTTAGACCAACGAATCAAATAGTCAATTTCGCCAAAATATTAGAGTAATCAGTTTTTTACAAGCTACAGTGAATTTTACCAAATTTTTCAAAAATGCAAATTTTTAGGTAATTCATTATATAAACATTATAATATGCAATGTAACATCATATAACACCTTTTAAAACAAGATCAAGGATTCATAAAACACACAATGCAAAGAAGTTAAAGAAATTCAATTTCAACCAAACTCATAAACATCACCGAAACTCAACCGCTTATTGTCCTCAAATGAATGGAGTTGTAGAAGCCGCCAATAAGAATATCAAGAAGATCCTGAGAAAAATGATTGACAATCACCGAGGCTGGCATGAGATATTGCCATATGCTTTATTGGGTTATCGAACGACTCTCAGAACGTCGACTGGAGCTACCCCATACTTGCTAGTGTACGGAACAGAAGCAGTCATACCCGCCGAAGTTGAGATACCCTCCTTGAGAATCATCCAAGAGGCTGAGTTTAGTAATGCTGAATGGGTTAGCAAGAGAATCGATAACTAACTTTGATTGACGAAAAAAGAATGATTGCCGTTTGTCATGGTCAACTATATCGACAGAGAATGATTCGTGCTTTCCACAAGAGAGTCAGAGCCAGAATTTTTGAAATCGGTCAATGGGTCCTTAAGCGTATTTTTCCTCATCAAGACGAGTACAAAGGAAAATTCGCACCAAATTGGCAAGGACCCTACCTGATTCGCAAAGTATTATATGGAGGTGCGTTGATCCTGTCGGAGATGGATGGCACTACATGGCCGAAACCGATCAACTCAGATGCTGTCAAGAGATACTACGTGTAAAGCTTAGTTTGTATTTCTGTCATTTTCTTGTATTCATTCCGTTTTTGCTTGTATTTGTTTTGATTAAAATCTTATCCCTCTTGTAATGAACTACGTCTGACCTGAATTCTCAAGAATGAGATACGTAGGTGGCCTATGTTGGCCTCAGTCACCCCACTTTATCCCCTTTTAATATTTCTTTATATTTGAACTACGTTCGACCTAAATTTTTAAGAATGAGATACGTAGGCGGCCTATGTCGGCCTCGGTCGATTTCCTTTGTAATTTTCATATCTTAGTCAGCCTTTGAGGGGGAACTACGTTTGACCTGATTCCTGCCTCAACGGGATACGTAAGCGCCACAAGGGTTTTGTCATATCTCCCGTAAGATTTCTATTCCTCTTTACAATAGAAACTGGACAGAATTTTTGAGAGGGACTCAAAAATTCTTGAGAAGAAGATCTTTCCTCAACAAGCCAAGACTGAAGATATTTCAAGATTTGCAACTAGGACAGAATTTTTGAGGGGATCTAAAAAATTCTGTGATTTACTCAATGACAGTTGAAAGATAAACAAAACTTGTAACTGCGACAGAAATTTTGAGGATGGCCTCAAAATTTTATCATGGGTTTGTCGACAGCCTGGAGTGATTGTGAATACTCCCCAGCGAATAAACCTCCGAGCACCCAAACTCAAAGAAGTTCGCTACGCCTGACGTGACATGACATTTGGCAGTGCCCTTTTTCAAAATACTACTTCTCAAAAATTTTTTTTTCTAAAGATTTTCCTTTTATGTTTCATTTGTTTTGGCATAAAATATTTTGTCTTATCTATCAAGAGTTGGGAGATCGGGAAGATCAATCGGAGATAGCAGGACGAGGAGCGGACGATTAAAGAATTGACACAGATCAGTTCGTTTTAAAACTAATAATTTTTCTGTGGATGTAGGTTTATATCTTTGCTTTGATATCAACAGATTCCTCCGATCGATAAATATGGAGAAGTCAAGGAAAGAGAAAACTCTCCCAAAATTAATAGTTGTCCTGGATTGCAGGAAGCATGTTACATTGCCGACGTCGAAGACTTGGGAATATGATTTGTTTATTTCAGTCAATTCCCAACAACATGAAGTTCATAAGGAACGTCAAGCTAGATTCGAAGGTGAATCAAGCGAGGAAGAGTTTACGGTTGCCGTAAAAGACGTCATTTGCATCATAATGTCAGATATGATATATACATTACCCGAAAGGTTTATTTACTTTATTATCGATCAAGATGTTACATTACATCGAGGGATCATTCATATTGTTGCCGATCAAGACGATATACTATCTGGAAGTTATTTTACCATTATCGTCAATTAAGACGACATGATTATCCCGAATACACTCAGAAGATCGCTACGTTGCTCGATTTAAGCACTATCTCATTTGGTACCAAGGATGACATCAAGATTTACTCACAAGAGGATATTTATGCCCTTGCAGAAGATCATGCATCGCGAGTCAATATTCATGCATCGCGGAAGAACATGCATCGCGAGTCAATATTCATGCATCGCTGAAGAACATGCATCGCGAGTCAAGATCATGCATCGCGAGTCAATATTCATGCATCGCAGAAGATCATGCATCGCAAGTCAATATTCACGCATCGCAGAAGATCATACATTGCGAGTCAATATTCATGCATCGCTGAAGATCATGCATTGCGAGTTAATATTCATGCATCGCGGAAGATCATGCATCGCGAGTCAATATTCATGCATCGCGGAAGATCATAAATTGCGAGTCAATATTCATGCATCGCGGAAGAACATGCATCGCGAGTCAATATTCATGCATAGCGGAAGATCATGCATCACGAGTTAATACATAATCATCGCAAGAAGATTTCACCTTGCGGAATTTATGCATCGCGAGAAGATTTCATCCCTCGCAAAAGTTTATACATCGCAAGAAGATTTTATACCTTGCGGAATTTATGCATCGCAAGAAGATTTCATGCCTCGCAGAAATTTATACATTGCAAGAAGATTTCATGCCTTGGAATCTTGGACTTGACATTAAGACATCCCAGAAATGAGGGCTCAACAGATGGGACCTCAACTAGGGAATCTCCATTAGCAAACACAGAGTCTGCTTCATTCATTCATACGTACTTCATTTCATTTCGTTCATAGGCCAGTGTGAAAACTAGCTATACCTAGGGTGTAGTTTTCGACTTTCATCAGGTTTGCTGTGCAATGATCAAGAATAACCTAGTGTTATTACCTGAGTCTAGCTCACCTCTTGATTATCCTATCCTAACACCTGGTATCGTTCATTTCATTATGTGCATCATTTGAGGCTGGCCTCATTCATTCATTGGGAACTTTAACTTTAACCGACATAGATCATGTGAGCATCATGAAATCCAGTGTCTCCCCCATACCGAAAAGAGGTGGAATCACCGGCCAAAGTGACCCAAAAACATGCTAGCGTACATGGGAATTTAACCCCGCCAGATCCATATATTGGCAGTATAGGTTTGAAAACTAGGAGATATAAGGAGACCCATACCCGGCAAGACGGACAGTCTCATCTCATGAGAGTTACGTGAACCTCCGCCCTTCCCGAAAGAAGGCATCACCGCTCATAGCTAGTCTATCGGTGCTCAGTATAAAGTTCCATTACATTCATCTCATACATCATGGAAGCTGGCTTCTAGTATGAGGACATCATTGCTCATTAGATTATTTCTCATCTCATCATTCATATTGAGTGTTTTAAGTTCAATACTCTCATTAGAGTGTTCATAGAGACTGGTCTCTTCATTATCTTACACTCTCATAGGTGAGTACGTATTGGTAACATTTACTTAGGCTCATTTGTGATTGCTCTCATCATTTGCATTAGCCTCATATCATGTTGTCACCACATTCATCATCATTAGCACCTTTGCTTTTCATAGTTATTCACCTCTTATTACATGAATGTTCATTTCATCATATGCCAATGCACTTGGCCATTTGGTGTGTTTCACACCCTTACTTAACCCTTCTAGGGTTTCATTATTTCATTGTTCATTTCATCATTTCATTGTTCATCTCATCATATGCCAATTCACTTGGCCATTTAGTGTATTAACACTCATACTTAACCCTTCTAGGGTTCATCATTTTATTTCATACATCTTAGGTTCACTTACTTTTGAACGTATGTTAGACTTATGTGCCTATACATACAAGCCAGGGGGCTTCATTCATAGTTCGTTAAGTGATTCTTACATTCCTAAGATTATGTAGTACAAGACTTATGTATCTTGAATATATGCCAAGATCTTGATTTTGATCTACGTAGGTGGCATTATTCTTGGATATTTTGTTCACGTATGACTTATGTATCAATACGGAAGTTTGGGCAAGGGAACCCAAGTCTTGAGTCAATTTGATATTGTTTATATTTTTCATTGATTTTATTCTAACATTCATAACATTATGACTCTAAGTTAAATCACAATATTAACATTGAAATATTAATTTTGTACTTAACCTTTCTCTTAAATTGGCCGATGGGTTGTGGGTTCGAACCCCCACAACCCCTTCTTATTTTTCATTAACCTTTTTATTGTCCAATTTCGCCTAAACCAAGAGGTTGTGGGATCAAACCTCCACAACCTCTTTTATTTTGTTCTTTAATTCGCCTAAGTAGGGAGGTTGTGTGTTCGAACCCCCACAGCCTCCTTACTTTCAATTAATTTTCTCTAGGGGCTGTGAGGTGGTGGGTTCGAACCCCCACAGCCCCATATATATTTTTATTTTTATTTTTTGCTAGGTTAAGGGCATTGGCAGTGAGGTCGTGGGATCGAACCACCACAGCTTCACTTGCTTTAATACTCATTTTCGCCTCCTCTATTTCCAGCCTTGAGGTCGTGGGTTCGATTCCCACGCCTCACATCTTTTTATTTTCTTTATCCTCCCTCTTCCTTGCTTCCCACGAGTCATGTGTTCAAATCCCCCCATCCCCATTTTCCTTATTAATTCATTTTGTGGGCAGCAGCTAAGGGGTTCGAATCCCCTTAGCTCCATTACATTTTTTTTAAAAAAATTTCAGCCTCTTGGTCATGTGAGGTCTTGGGTTCGATTCCGCTTGACCTCACCTACTTTAATCCCTTTTAAAACTCTTCCAAAATTCCCAGAACCTGCCCGAAACCAACATCACAAGCTGGAAATTTTGATTACCTTTTTGTAGCCTATTTTCTCCACTTTTTAACGTTAAAAGTTCATGCATTTGGAGTAGTGTTTAGTGAGTCCTTTAGGTGCATTTTCATGGACATATTT
This sequence comes from Solanum sitiens, assembly GCA_016801875.1. Taxonomy (NCBI): domain Eukaryota; kingdom Viridiplantae; phylum Streptophyta; class Magnoliopsida; order Solanales; family Solanaceae; genus Solanum; species Solanum sitiens. The sequence continues at coordinate 225,282 of JABWTJ010000942.1, read as the reverse complement.
GGCCAATAATTTATCATTAAATTCAGCCACATTACACTTAAATGAACATCATCATTTACATAAGTTTACACACTTAAAATGACAACCAAAACCATATCAAACTTGAAGCCATAAATCAAAACTTATTTACAGTAAGTTTACAGTAAACTTTTTCACATACACACACATATTTTCGGCAACAAAGCTTGTCATTCATATGATTCCAAATACATGTTCATGAACATATTCATCACGAAAAGACATTTCAACACCTAATTTCTACCATCAAACATACCAACCTATGATTTGATGGGAGCTAAGGATAGGGATATGCAACAGGGAACAACTTAGTTTTCGGATTAAAATCGTCTGAGTCCTAAGGGTCTCTTGGGAAAGGGACCAAGAGTAAGAACACCCATACCTTTATTTTTTTCTTGTTCAACCACGAAATTGCTGCCCAAATCCTCTCCCAAAATCAGTCCAAGTTCAACACTCAACACCAATCGACGGAAGACTCCTCCCCTTTGCTTAAAGTGATGGATTTATGTTGTTTTCTTAGATTTTGGTATGAGTTCTTCAACTGTGAAGAACTTCAATATATTTTCTGTTTTTGAACTTGTTTTGGCAGAGATAAAACGTGAGAATGAGTGGTTAAACGTGAGAGAGAGAGAGAGTGAGAGAGAGTGGCTTAAAATTAGGAGTTTTAGTTTGGGAATTAGTCAAACTAGGACTCCTTGTTAAACCTTTAATTAAAATCTGATTTTTCTTTTTCTTAAATCAGCTAATATTTACTAATTAATTAATTAAATTTATCCATTTAAATAAAAACAAGTTAAATCATTGCTTCCACCTAGGTTCGAACCCGGGTGGAGCAAGACTTCACTTTTAGAGCTCACATTCGGCTCTCTCTCTCAAAATTGCCCTTCCATTTTATTAAATAATTATTATATATATATTTAGGGTAATTATGATATTACCCTTAGCCTGGTAAAAGACCATTTTACCCCTAGACCTTCAAAACTTAAAATTTCGTCTTTTTAAGTCCGGTAAAGACTTCTTCGATTAAATCTTCATTTTCGAGAGCCTTACTTGGTTGGTTCCAACCTTTCCAAGCTCAATTAACTCCCCAAGTTAGTTGGCTTGGTCGTAGTAGGGTTCTGAGGTCTGGTTCTACGCGTATCAGTCTGTGCAAACCTTGGTCTAATCGCAAGCATTCTTGACAACCTAAGTCTTGATCCTATTCATTTTTAGGGTTGTTACATTATCCCCCCCTTAGGAACATTCGTCCCCGAATGACACTACTCTTTACTAACAATAAGTATGTCATCTATAGAACGTACAAATACGTAGGTACTTCAATACTTCCATGGGTGAATATTTGATTCATTTCTTAACATGATGGAACACCTCCTTGAGACCTACTAGTAACTTCACATTAATAAACTAAGGAATTCTTCCCTAAACTAGTCTCATCAAAGAATATAACACAAAGTCAACATAAAAGTCATATAAATCAGCAACCAATATGATGACTTCAAACATATTAACCTCTTACTAGGGCATAAACACCATATACAGTCAAATATATGAAAGGCTAATTAAGGCTACGCACCCGAGGCTTCATCAGAAGTGCCTTCCCCTGCACCCCTAGACTTGAGTGAATAGAATCGTTGCCTCCTTGGAGCCTCTTCATTTGGGCCATTAGTCTGAACTCTCTCCTTCCCTTGTTCTTGACTCCTTCTATTCGGACAATCCTTCACCATGTGTCCCGATTTTCCACAGTTGTAACAAGCGTTAGAGCCCATCATACACTCCCCCCCATATTGTCTGCCACACTTCCTGCAAGGTTGCCTTTCTTTAAGTGTATATACTTCCTTGTTTTTCTTATCTCTGGACTCGAAATCCCTATCATAGAGACCACTGGATGAACTTGACTCCCTTTGGTGGGAGAGTCCCTTCTTAAACCTTGGCTGCTCACGGACGCCAAAGTTGTTTTTGTGGCCTCCGTGGCTGGGACCTGCCTGATCCTGAGGCCAAGGCCTCCTAACATCATGAATACTCCTCTTTCTACGGATGTCCTCCACCTGCTGTACATGCACCATCAACCTGGAAAGGTCCATATTATCATGGAGCATCGCAGACCGACATTCCTCCTCCAGGTCTCCATTGATTCCTGTAAGGAACCTACTCATTTCATCCCTGCTGTTCGAAACCAGGGAAGTAGCATACCTGGATAATTCAACAAGCCTCAGTACTCTCCTCAATCTTTGTATTAAATACTAAGGAAAGTAATATACCTGGATAGCTTAAGAAACTTCAGGGAATACTCCCTGACTGTCATGGATCCTTGTTTAAGGTAGATGAACTCTTCAACCTTGGCTTCCCTCATCTCCCTGGGAAAGAATATCTACAGAAATGTTGTCTTGAACAGCTCCCAAGTGACTGGCACTCCACCTAAGACACGGCTATCTTGCCACATCATGCACCAAGTCTGTGCAACATCCTTGAGCTGATAGGAAGCCAGCTCAGCCTTCTCAATATCAGTGGCCCCCATATCCACCAGGATCATATGAATGTCATCCACAAACTCCTGGGGATCCTCTGATGTCCTAGACTGGGTGAAAACAGGAGGATTCATCCTCGTGAAATCCCTCAGTCTGTCAGCCATGCTACGAACTGGTGGGTTCTCCCTCTGAACATCCTGTCGGTTGACCTGGGCAGTCAAAACCTGGGCCTGCATAGTAATGGCCTGTGCCATTTGGGCCAGATATGCCCTCACCTCAGCATCAGTCCACCCAGCTGGGTTAACTGGCATGGACACTCTTTCAGCTGGAGCCTGGGGTAGATCCTCATTACCCCTAGCAGCTGCTCCTCTTCTCCTCTGACCATTTCCTCTCCTAGTGTTCATTTTCTGGAAAAACAAAAAGGATTCATGTTAGACACGCTCATAACACCAAGAATTCAGACATTCAGAAAAGCACGATAAGATCAGAAGAAGGGAAATTTTCCTACGCATCATGCAGTCTCTAATTCAGGACAGTGGTGCACTTCACTACCATGACTTAGAAACTACTCAATGTGGTTGATGTGAACTTATTATTTTCGTAATTTAACCTAGTGCTCTGATACCAACTTTGCCACGATTGGAATCTAGACCCCAGACGAGACCGGCGTCGTTGACCTCTCAGAGGTCGCAGACAAGCCTACTTACGTCATTCTTACTTTACATAGGTTAATTTTAGCGGAAAATTTGAAACTTTTTGTTTCTAAATATTGCTTACTAAACATTTCTAGTACATTCGTAATTTGTTCACCATCAACCATCTAACATTAAGAGATAATCAAATGAAAGGAATAGTTCAATACTTATAAAGCGTATAATTGCCAAAATGGCACGAACACATAGTCTGAATAAAAATAGGAAAGAAACGCTAGTGGAACATGCTACACCAGCTCAACTCTAAATCTAAGCTAGAATGTAAAATAGTAGCATCCTCGAAAGCATGAGGACCTACCAACTCCGGATGAATGCTGGACGTCCGGATAACTGCAACGATGATCCTGTAGCTCTATCGTCCACCTGTGCCTGCGCCTAAAATAGTAGAGTTTGTATAGGGTTAGTACACACTTGTACTAAGTATGGGTATATGCAAGCACACACCAAGGACATGCATGAGAAACAATAGCTCTTTCCTAACAACGTGATTTTTGGAAGTCAAGTCAGTAGACTTGCCAAATTGGGATTAGGAAAGTTTCCAAATTTGGATTAGGAAAGTATATGATCTTTCCAAATTTGGATTAGGAAAGTCAGTGAGCTTTCCAGATTTGGAATAGGAAAGTTATGCCATGAGAATAACATACATCATCATACTTTTCACATTTGCACACAGCACATAACATTTAGACATAGCACATATCATATAACATACAGTACATTTTGTATGTAGCACATAACTTCTTTCATATCATTCATTCATATGCCATGAGACCTTGGAATCATGGACTTGACATTAAGACATCCCAGAAATGAAGGCTCAACAGATGGGACCTCAACTAGGGAATCTCCATTAGCAAACACAGAGTCTGCTTCATTCATTCATACATACTTCATTTCATTTCGTTCATAGGCCAGTGTGAAAACTAGCTATACCTAGGGTGTAGTTTACAACTTTCATCGGGTTTGCTGTGCAATGATCAAGAATAACCTAGTGTTATTACCTGAGTCTAGCTCACCTCTTGATTATCCTATCCTAACACCTTTGGTATCGTTCATTTCATTATGTGCATCATTTGAGGCTGGCCTCATTCATTCATTGGGAACTTTAACTTTAGCCAACATAGATCATGTGAGCATCATGAAATCCAGTGTCTCCCCCACACCGAAAAGAGGTGTAATCACCGGCCAAAGTGACCCAAAAACATGCTAGCGTACATGGGAATTTAACCCCGCCAGATCCCTATATTGGCAGTATAGGTTCGAAGACTAGGAAATATAAGGAGACCCATACCCGGCAAGCCGGACAGTCTCATCTCATGAGAGTTACGTGAACCTCCGCCCTTCCCGAAAGAAGGCATCACCGCTCATAGCTAGTCTATCGGTGCTCAGTATAAAGTTCCATTACATTCATCTCATACGTCATGGAAGCTGGCTTCTAGTATGAGGACATCATAGCTCATTAGATGATTTCTCATCTCATCATTCGTATTGAGTGTGTTAAGCTCAATACTCTCATTAGAGTGTTCATAGAGACTGGTTTCTTCATTATCTTACACTCTCATAGGTGAGTAAGTATTGGTAACATTTACTTAGGCTCATTCGAGATTGCTCTCATCATTTACATTAGCCTCATATCATGTTGTCACCACATTCATCATCATTAGCACCTTTGCTTTTCATAGTTATTCACCTCTTATTACGTGAATGTTCATTTCATCATATGCCAATGCACTTGGCCATTTGGTGTGTTTCACACCCTTACTTAACCCTTCTAGGGTTTCATTATTTCATTGTTCATTTCATCATTTCATTGTTCATCTCATCATATGCCAATGCACTTGGCCATTTAGTGTATTTACACTCATACTTAACCCTTCTAGGGTTCATCATTTTATTTCATACATCTTAGGTTCACTTACTTTTGAATGTATGTTAGACTTATGTGCCTATACATACAAGGCAGGGGGCTTCATTCATAGTTCGTTAAGTGATTCTTACATTCCTAAGATTATGTAGTACAAGACTTATGTATCTTGAATATATGCCAAGATCTTGATTTTGATATACGTAGGTGGCATTATTCTTGGATATTTTGTTCACGTATGACTTATGTATCTATACGGAAGTTTGGGCAAGGGAACCCAAGTCTTGAGTCAATTGGATATCATTTATATTTTCATTGATTTTATTCTAACATTCATAACATTATGACTCTAAGTTAAATCACAATATTAACATTGAAATATTAATTTTCTACTTAACCTTTCTCTTAAATTGGCCGATGGGTTGTGGGTTCGAACCCCCACAACCCCTTCTTATTTCTCATTAACCTTTTTATTGTCCAATTTTGCCTAAACCAAGAGGTTGTGGGATCAAACCCCCACAGCCTCTTTTATTTTGTTCTTTAATTCGCCTAAGTAAGGAGATTGTGGGTTCGAACCCCCACAGCCTCCTTACTTTTAATTAATTTTCGCTAGGGGCTGTGAGGTGGTGGGTTCGAACCCCCACAGCCCCATATATATTTTTCTTTTTATTTTTCGTTAGGTTGAGGGCATTGGCAGTGAGGTCGTGGGATCGAACCCCCACAGCTTCACTTGCTTTAATACTCATTTACACCTCCTCTATTTCCATCCTTGAGGTCGTGGGTTCGATTCCCACGCCTCACATCTTTTTATTTTCTTTATTATCCCTCTTCCTTGCTTCCCACGAGTCATGTGTTCGAATACCCCCATCCCCATTTTCCTTATTAATTCATTTCGTGGGCAGCAGCTATGGGGTTCAAATCCCCTTAACTCCATTACATTTTGTTTTTTAAAATTTCAGCCTCTTGGTCATGTGAGGTCTTGGATTCGATTCCCCTTGACCTCACCTACTTTAATCCCTTTTAAAACTCTTCCAAAATTCTGAGAACCTGCCCGAAACCAACATCACAAGCTGGAAATTTTGATTACCTTTTGTAGCCTATTTTCTCCACTTTTTAACGTTAAAAGTTCATGCATTTGGAGTAGTGTTTAGTGAGTCCTTTAGGTGCATTTTCATGGACATATTTGGCCAAGAATTTATCATTAAATTCAGCCACATTACACTTAAATGAACATCATCATTTACATAAGTTTACACACTTAAAATGACAACCAAAACCATATCAAACTTGAAGCCATAAATCAAAACTTATTTACAGTAAGTTTACAGTAAACTTTTTCACATACACACACATATTTTCGGCAACAAAGCTTGTCATTCATATGATTCCAAATAAATGTTCATGAACATATTCATCACGAAAAGACATTTCAACACCTAATTTCTACCATCAAACATACCAACCTATGATTTGATGGGAGCTAAGGATAGGGATATGCAACGGGGAACAACTTAGTTTTCGGATTAAAATCGTTTGAGTCCTAAGGGTCTCTTGGGAAAGGGACCAAGAGTAAGAACACCCATACCTTTATTTTTTTCTTGTTCAACCACGAAATTGCTGCCAAAATCCTCTCCAAAAATCAATCCAAGTTCAACACTTCAACAACAATCGACGGAAGACTCCTCCCCTTTGCTTAAATAGATGGATTTATGTTGTTTTCTTAGATTTTTGGTATGAGTTCTACAAGTGTGAAGAACTTCAATGTATTTTCTGTTTTTGAACTTGTTTTGGCAGAGATAAAACGTGAGAATGAGTGGTTAAACGTGAGAGAGAGAGAGAGAGAGAGAGAGAGTGGCTTAAAATTAGGAGTTTTAGTTTGGGAATTAGTCAAACTAGGACTCCTTGTTAAACCTTTAATTAAAATCTGATTTTTATTTTTCTTAAATCAGCTAATATTTACTAATTAATTAATTAAATTTATCCATTTAAATAAAAACAAGTTAAATCATTGCTTCCACCTAGGTTCGAACCCGGGTGGAGCAAGACTTCACTTTTAGAGCTCACATTCGGCTCTCTCTCTCAAAATTGCCATTACATTTTATTAAATAATTAATTATATATATATTTAGGGTAATTACTATATTACCCTTAGCCTGGTAAAAGACCATTTTACCCCTAGACCTTCAAAACTTAAAATTTTGTCTTTTTAAGTCCGGTAAAGACTCCTTCGATTAAATCTTCATTTTCGAGAGCCTTACTTGGTTGGTTCCAACCTTTCCAAGATCAATTAACTCCCCATGTTAGTTGGCTTGGTCGTAGTAAGGGTTCTGAGGTCTGGTTCTACGCGTATCAGTCTGTGCAAATCTTGGTCTAATCGCAAGCATTTTTGACAACCTAAGTCTTGATCCTATTCATTTTTAGGGTTGTTACACAAAGGGAGCCATCAGGAAGGCCAACTTGACCTTTACGGCCAAGTTTCTTTGGTTGATAGTCTGCCACTGCCTTTCCCCCACTGCTGCTGATAATATAGTCACATGGGATCGTGCAGTTCTGATGACCGCAATGATGGCAGGATTCGAGGTCGACTTCGCTTGGCTTCTACAGGCGGTCATGCACGAGAGGGCCTTCAAGGTCACCACGACTTACCCTTTTCCTTGCATGGTTTTCTCTTTATGCAGATCCGCAGGTGCGCCCATTTGGCACATTGACCAGCTAAGGACCCCGCAGGGAAATGTTGAAATCGGCCTCATCAGGGATGAGGCCAATGAGTTGGATCCACGCAGAGGGCCCCGCCCAGAGGTGGTCCCACTTGGTGAGAACCTGGACATGCTCATGCGACTTTCCAGGCTGCTTCTGCACCCACTGGCACTACCCCGGTCGAGTCTATCCCGGGTAGTAGCACTGCCCCGAGCTCCTCTCGCTCGGCTCCTTCCCCCACTCTGGCCCCACTTGCTAGTGTCCAGAAACTCGAGGCACAGATGGCTACACTTCTGCATCACATCCAGCCTTGGATGCAGAGGTCTATTGCTGAGGCAAAGGAGCGCAAGATGGCACAGCACACAGAGAGGAAGATCGCAGAGGAACAACAGTGCTTAGACACTTTTGAGTTGCGAGTGCTAGCCCGACCAGCACCTCCGGTGGACATATCGACCCTTCAGGCTGCGGTTGAGAGTCTGCGGGATGATCTTGGTAGGATCTTAGAGGCGAGGGTGCCTGAGTCTGAGGCCCCTTCTGCAGAGCCTGCTGAGGACACAGTGATGGCTGCTCTTTTTGCCACTTCTGATGTTCCACCACCTCCCCAACGAGAGCATGCCAAGAGACGCAGGGGTCGAGAGGAGGATGAGGCTAGGGGGAGGAAGAAGGAGCGCCGTGAGATGGAGGCTGCGAGGAGAGCCTCGATTGCTGACTAGGAGGCCCGTACGTTGAGGGCTGTAGAGTTAGCTTCCGGGGCATCTAGCTTCAGAATTGTAGATACTGTGGGAGGCACTACTGATGGTGCTGTTGATGCTGAGGACACTACTGAGGGTGTCCAGACTACGCAGGGAGTTGGTTCTGGTGAACCGGACCCACCAGCTTGCTGATCGCCGGCGCTTAGCGCCTCAGGTTTTCTTCACTTACCTTTCGCGTATTTTTTTTTTAGCATTGGGGACAATTTCATATCTTTTGTTGGGGGTGGGGTAAATGGAAAGTGAGTACTTGGGTGAATTTTGAGTAGCCCAAGTTCACGATCCTCTTTTGGGGTTTTCTTGCCTGTGTTCTTTTTCCCCAAAAGACTGATTACTTTTATTGTTGAACCGGCATGTCATATCTTATGTACATAGTATAAATCTGAAGCATGATGGCTAAAACAAATATGATATCCCGATAATCAAAATGATGCATGACTATGCATAGTAATTGATAATTGTGTGGTTTGAAACATGAAATAAAGATACACTACTGCATGATCCTGAATCTAAGACTTGAACTAGGTGTCTGATTATCTGGGAATGTACGGAATGTCAAGTGAGTGTGAGGTGAATTCGAATGTCCACCATCAATACTGAGCTAGAACTTGCCTGGTTAGTCCTGCTAAAAGTGAGACAAATCAAACAATTAGGAAAGGATCATAGGCCTTTGTTCGAAATAGTCAATCTTAAGCCTAAAAAAATAACAGAAAACCAAATGAAGTTAACCCTTTATTGATGATTTGAGCCTAAAAACAGATCTTTCTTTGTCATCCCAACTGATCTTCTCGGAGAACAATGTGTTGGCCCTGGTCCCTCCTTGGACATGTGCACCTTAGTTTATGCCAAAAAAGCATAAGTTGAGGGTGGCTAATGCAGAAAGCAACCTTGTCGTGGCCCTGACCCAACAATGGGTATTGTGAACCTTAACTCATGGCAAAGTCATGAGTTGAGAGTGGGTGTTATAAGGAATACTCCAGAAAATTAGGGTTGAAAGTATGAAGAGGAAGAAAGAACAAAACAGAAGTGACTAAAAATAAAATAAAAATAAAAAAAAAGAAGAGAAAAGTCACTCACATATAAGGATGAGAAAGGGAAAGCAGCAAGGTAAAAAGAAAATTCAGAAATTGGGCGAAATAGAATGATAAAAAGGTAGTGCGTTTAGTCGATATGTCAAGGAGGGCAACTAGTCACTAAAATATACCTAAATATACCCTACCTGACCCTGAGCCTATGTTACAAGCTAAAAAGTCCTATTGTGATCCTAAGAGTTGTATGGCGAACTTAAAGTAGTGAAAATAAGGGCAAGCCTATGGCAATATGTATAAATGAGTTGTGAATTTGTTCTGAGAGTGAGTGTCGGAAAGTGATCCTTATACTCAAACTGAAATCATTGTGTGAAAAATAAGGATGTTATTTGAAGTAAGGAAAGTAGTTGCAATATCGGAAATATTAGCACCTCGGTGAGAAATTGAAGAGGATAGGTGTCATTGCGTAGTGAGTCTGTGTCATGGTCTGATTCTATACAAGTCAATGCCTAATAGTGATACCATGCATGAACATAATGAGAATGATCAGGATTGATAGCCAAATGATTGCGAAAGTTAAAATATGGATACTTTTGTACAAAGATTTTGTAGTGAGTCATAGTGCGTCGCTTGAGGACAAACAACAAATTTAAGTTGAGGGTGTTGATGTACCGTGGTTTCACAGTATTTCTAATGCTTTTCCCTTAAGTTTAGTGTGTGTCAAAAGCCTTTTTGTGTTGTTTTTTTATGTAAGTTTCTCTTTGTTTGCAGAAAATCTGTCCAAGGATGAACACGGAAGTTTTTGAGAAAGAAATGCAAAAGAGACCACCTACGGAGCTTATGACGGTCCGTCGAGGCTGTGACGGTCCGTAGGTGGCATCGTAGTGAGGAGAGAAGCTGCTGAAGGAAGATGGGGAAGTCTGACCAAGTGTGGGATTATGGAAGTCCATGACGACCGTCATAGCCACGATGGTCCGTTCTGCTTGTTCGTCGTGATGATCAGAGAAGTAGTCCCAGTACCCAAATTCCAAGAAGTTCAAGTATTTTAGAACGGAGACCCTCGACAGATTGTCGTGCTTGAAACGGTCCATCATACCTGTCCGTCGAGGGGAATGAAGAAAGCAGCAGAAGAATGTGTGAAGTATGGGACAATGGAGGCCATGACGGTCCGTCATGTCCATGACGGTCCGTCACGTGGTCCGTCGACCCAGACGCGTTTGGACAAATTTTTAGTAAATAGAATCCTTCTTTGATTAGGTTTTGTTTTTATTATAAATAGTTTGAAAAACCTCTTTTTGGGGTTAGACTTTTTGATAATTTTTAGATCTCTTGTTATAGTATTGAACTCTCGATTTTGGTAATTAAGATACTTTTTCCGGAATTGGTTGTTGGTGATTTTGTTGATTAATCAAGTTAAATTCTGGAATTTATTCGTTCTCATAAAAGTAAGTGCATGAATTCTTCCTTTAACAATATGAATTGTGTAATTATGAACATGGGTAACTAAACTCCATAGCTAGGGTTGTGGGAACCATGGGTGAATAACAATGTAAAATTTAACTAAAATAACAATTCTAGAATGGTGTCTTGCATGTATTGATAATTCTTTCGTGTAGAAGTCTCTTTAACGGATGGCCAACGTTAGAACTAGCCTTAATGCTACTTGCCGGACCAAGGAGGTAGATAATAGGAAAAGAATTATCAACATAGATTTAGTGTAGACTATCTAATAGGCTAGTATTGGTTGGTACGAGTTAATAACTTAGTCAAATACCGAATACAATGCTTAATATGAGGTAAAGATAAGGGTTAGTATAGCAACACACGTAGCCAGACCAAGGTTCGGAGTGAAATTCTCTAGATGCCAGACCAAGGATTTAGAGATACATAACTTATCACTTTACATGCAAGATATTAGGATAGAATTGTTATAGTTAGATTTATCAAGTTAGGAACCTGTGGGGAACACTTAAGCCCTAGTTACTTTTATTAATTGATTAAACTCCAAAAGCTGAATCTGTTAGTTGTTCATTTTTATTTAGTTCATCATTTTCATTAATTTAGAAATAAAACCCCCCTTTTTGTCTTTTGTTTTCTCGGAAAATAGTTGGCTAAATAATAGTAATAATAGAATAAAGTTAAGTCTGAATTATTTTCCTTGTGGGATCGATCCCTACCTCATCAGTTGGGTTCTTTACTTGATACGAGCGCTTTACTTCTTATTTGAGAAGTAAGTTTGAGCGTATCAATTGTGTATACGTTTGGAGTAGTTTTTAGTGAGTTCTTTAGGTGCATTTTCAGCATCACATTTGATAAAGAGTTTGCACTCAAATCATCATTTTTACATCACTTATGAACATCACGATTTAAACAAGTTTGTTCACGTGAAATACAACCATAAACATGTCATTTTCATGCTCCAATCCGTGTCCAAAAGTCACGACTATACATTGCACACACATAAACACCTATTTTCGGAAAACATAGGTTATTAGTCATACGATTCCAAACACACATTCATGAACATATTCATCACGAAAACACATTACATGACTAATATCTACTAGCATTCATACCAACCTACAACCATCGATAGGAGCTAGTGACAGGGACATGCAATGAGGAAACAATCCTAGTTTTTCGGATTAGAATCGACTGAATCCTAGGGGTCTCTTGGGAAAGGGACCAAGAGTAAGAAAGCCCATACCTTATTTTTACGTTCAAACCTTGAACTTGCTGCCCAAAGATTCTCCAAACACACGTCCAAATCCCCGCAACTTCAACACCACTCGACGGAAACCCCTCCCTTTTACCTAACGTTTTTGGTTATGTTTTCTGTTCTTATACATTTGTTAGGAAGAGAAATTGTGAGAAGAGTGGAGAAACGTGAGAGAGATGAGCGTGAGAGAGAAAGTTAAACGTGAAAGGTTGTTTAGGCTTAGGTAAAGACTTAGTCAAACTAGGACTCTTTCAAACCTTTAAAAAAAATCTGATTTTCTTTTTTCTTAAATCAGCGAATGAATATGAATTAATTAAATTAATTTACCGATATAAATAAAAATAATTTAAATCATTGCTTCCACATAGGTTCAAATCCGGGTGGAGCAAGACTTCACTCAAAGGACAATTTTTGTCCCTATCTCCCTAACATGCCCCTCCACCTTATTAATTAAATAATTAATTATATATTTAGGGTAATTACGATACTACCCTTAGCTTGGAAAAAGACCATTTTACCCTTAGACCCTCCAAACTTAAGATTTCCCCTTTTTAAGTCCGGTAAAGACTCATCCGAGTAAATCTACATATTTGAGAGTCCTACATGGCTGGACCCAACCTTTACTAGATCAACTAACTCCCCAAGTTAGTTGTCTTGGATGTCGCAAGGGTTCAGAGGTCTGTATCTACGCGCATCAATCCGTGTCAACCCGGTCTAATCGTAGGCATTCTAAACATACTAAACATTACTTAGCATATTCATTTTTAGGGTTGTTACATTAGGTAATCTTGAAGAGGTCAATAATGGACGTTATCTTCTTGATTTACTTAAGTAGGTCTTTTGATAGCCTTTGGAAGGAGAATATCATATCATCTATGTGTTGATGTGTTTAGTGAGAATGATTCTATCCTAGGGAGTCATAGGATCTCTTAAGTGTGTGTGTAAGGGATTGTATGGGCGTTGGTTCACAATTCACTCAAGTGAGACTTAGAGTCACCTTTGGTAGAAGAATCTTACCTTGATGTTTATGATGCTTTGTAGGTGTATATGTTACTCATTATAAGTAATCTTACGGGTCGTTTAGGCACATCTAGAGAGGGTGTATGAGTGGTGTCTCTTTGTGTGACTTAAGTTAATTTAGGATGACGTTAGTGAAAAGACTACATGCTAAAATAATTTCAAAAGAGAGGGCTTAGACTTCACTGTAGCAGTGAAGAGACTTCACTGTACAGTGAACTGAAATCACTGTAATGTGAGTTAAAAATCATGTTTTTCGTTTAAATGATTTCTTATGTGATTTTATGTTGCTAAATGTTATTCTTATGATGATATTATGATGTTTTAAAGAAAAGATGCATATTTCCAATAAAGTCCATTTCCATGATTTTTATGCATAATGCCATACTTAGTACATGTTGTTGTACTAATTCCATGCTTTATTTTCTATCTATTGTTCTTGGTAGGTGAAGATCTTTGGGAAGAAGACTTGGACAAGGAGATCGTTCAAGAAGAGTTGAAGTATGTCCTCACTTAACTCGAGGTCATATATGTCATTTTATGTTTCTTTTATAAAGTTTGTAATAGACTATAGTAGTATGTTTTAAATTTTTATGGGCCATGACCCAAGTATTATCGTGTCTTAAGATGATGATCGAGACTTAGTTTTTTTCCTATTTCCATATATGAAAGAGTTTAAGACTTCTATATTGTTTTACAAAAGGTTTTAATTCCGCACTACTTTTCGTTATGTATATTCAATGAATGATTTGATAGGCTTGTATGAGACTTCTGAGAGGTCGAATACGCCGATCGCAATAAAAGATTGCACCCTATATTCTAGGGTGTGGTTTCGAGATGTGACAAGCTTGGTATCAAGGCATAGTTTAATGAAAGTAGTCTTAGGTATCAAAAAATTCTCGAAAACTCACGTCTAGTAGAGTCTTGACCATCGGTGTGATTCGCGACACATCTATGGGTGAGAGGCTATAGGACGATAGTGTTTCCCTTCATTTCTACTCCTATGTCGTGCAGTAGAGTTATGTTATGAGTATCCTTCTAAATGTATTTTTCCTTGTGTTTCTAGGATATGAATACTAGAAGGATGGCCGCTAGAAGGATGGAAGAGGGAATGGTTGATGAGAAAGTTCCTCCTCATGTTGAGCAAGTTGAGCAAGTGCTTCATGATGGGCAAGGTGTCCAAGGTGCTCAAGGTGATCAAGTGCCTCCTCAAGCTTATCATGATCCTAATGTGGGAGGAGGTAATGAGGTGCCATAGTTGACTAATCGGGAGATTAGGGAGGCTTTGCTTGCTTTAGCCCGAGCCGTGACTACTCAAGTTAACTTGAACATGGTGCCTAGGGTTAATGCTATGGAGAGCACTATGTCATCTACGTTGAGAGACTTTGTGAGGTTGAATCCTCCAATCTTTTTGGCTCTAAGGTTAATGAGGATCCCCAAGAATTTTTTGATGGTGTGTACAAAGTTTTGAGTGCTATGGGGATTACATCTAGGGAGAAGGCGGAGTTGGCTTCTTATCAATTGAGAGATGTGTCTCAAATTCGGTACACTCAATGGAAGGACAATAGGCCGGTGGATTTGGGTCCTATTGAGTGGGAAGAATTCAAGGAAGCTTTTCTTGGTAAGTACATTCCCCGTGAGAGGAGGGAAGTGAAACTAGAGGAGTTTATCAATCTCAAGCAAGGCAATATGAGCTAAGAAGATGTTTGAGAAAGGAGGTGCTTCTAGCAATGACAAACCTACATGTGCCACTTGTGGTCAGAAATATTATGGTGAGTGTCTATTGGCTACCGGTAGTTGCTTTGGATATGTAAAAGCTGGGCAGAAAGTGAGAGATTGTCCAAACATTGCTTCTAGGAAGGAGGGTAAGAAGGTTGAGCCTAGTGTTCCAAAGGAAGATGCTCCAACTAGGAGGCGTTTTTATGCACTCCTGACTAGAGGTGAGAATCCGGATGAGAGTGATGATGACATTGGTAAGTCCTTGTTTCTCTCATTTAGTATGACTTCTTTCTAAGTGGGGGAGTATGGTTAGAATTGTTGCTTGTGCATGATGTTTAGGAGTTTGGTTGAAATTGAATTTCATTCACTTCTTTGCATTGTGTGTTTTATTGAGTTATGAGCATATTAAAAAAGGTGTGTATATGATGTTACCTTGAATTTGAGCATGTCTATATCATGAATTGCATAAGATTGCATTTTTGAAAAATTTGCCTAAAATTCACTGTTCACTGTGCAATTTTTGAAAAAGTGAGTAATTGATTCTTTGGTCTAAAATTGTTGTAATATGGCTAGAACTGATGTATTTAAGTATGATATTGAATATAAAATGAGTTTTTAACATTTGGAATGAAGCATGTGAGTTTTGTAGCATAATGAGTTATAGAATGGTATTCTAGTTTCTTGTTGTGCTGTGAATGTCTTGAACTTATGAAATGGATATTTTCTTCTTGATTATGTGTTGTATGGTTGGATATGTGCTGCTAGTTGAATCCCTATTCTTGGAAGTGTTCGGAGAGTGGCAAGTGTCATTCGAGGATGAAAGTTGTCCAAGTGGGGGAGATTGTAAGACTCCGAAAATGACTTAGGTTATGTAGATCCTAACATGTTCGTAATGGTGGACTAAGGACCTAATTTGGTCTATAATATGGTATATATTCAGTAGCTAAAGTATTAGGTGTATTTGAAGTCAAACGTCAAGGGATGACTAAGACGTTCGACGCTAAGCCACCTAAATGCCTCATATGTGGTTTTATGTGTTTATATGTGATTAATGAGGTTGTAAGGTACTTAAATGAGTTATTATAGCATGTATAGGCAGTGTGTCAAGTTTCGTGAAGTTTGGAGGTCAAACGTCCAAGAACGTTCATGAAGTTCAAAAGATATGCCTTGAAAAGACCTTGTTTGTCTAGGCATGTTTTGTCGAGTTTTACGTGTTCGTTTTGGATGAAACTTATGTTAGAGGTGTTAATCTCATAGAAGATTGTATTTGGGTTGGAAACGTCCGGTAAATAATGTCCAAGGACCATCCAATGGTCGTTGAGGAAGGACCCAAGTTGGTGGCCAAAACTGCCAAAAGGCAGTCCACCTACGTATGGCAATCGATGGACAGTGGCCTTGTCGACGCCCCGTAGGTGGTGGTCATCGTTGGAGCCTTAGCCTAAAAGGATAAGCTTACATTTTTCAGGATCTGACCCAATCGATGGTGAACAGCACGGTCCGTAAGTGGGCTTACACCCCGTCGATGGGTCCGTCGTTTGTGAGCCTGTACCTGCGTGCAGCTCACTATTAAGTGAGGGGTGAAATGGGAATTTCAACCCCTTCCAAATAAGAGTAGTGGAGGTTTATTAAGGGTCTTTTTGGTATTTTAAACAAGTATATAAGTGTTTAACACTTAGAATATTTCATTCTTCAAAAATCAAAACCCCCAAATCCCTTAGAAAATCCCAAAGACTCCATTGAAGTCCAAAATCAAGGAAGAGCTTGGTGTGATGTTTTGAGTGGATATTCTTCATAAAATTGAATAATTATATTCATTGAGGTATGGTTTCTTATCCTTGAAACTCGTTTAATCAAGGAGCCCAACTTTCAAAGATGTTTTCAAAGTTTTCGAAAGGTAAATTATCCAATTTCATGATTCTTCCATGGGTTCTTGCATTAATGGTTTTCAAACGTCTATTAAGGATTAGATTGATGTTTTATTGATGATTTTAACCTAAATTCCCTATGAACACACTAAATTATGGGTTACTTGATATTGGCTTAATGTAGATGAATTCATGTGTAGTTTCTTATAGGTTTTCTATTGATGTAAGAATTGTATTCAATTGTTATAAAATTGGTATTGGATTGTTGAATCTATATTGAATTGAGTTAGATTTCATTGATTTCTATAATTGTGTATTGAATTGGTATTCATGGCCATGGGTAAGGGTCTTATGATATTGAATTGGGTGATTTGGTATTGGCTTGAAGTGTTGATGATGAGTGGTGGTAGGCTGCCCTATTTCTTCTTATTCAATGTTAATTACACTTAAATTATGTTATGATTGGTTTGGTCCACCTTTGGTGGCGGTGCTATGTGAATTGATGTGTCCTTGTCGGCGTTATTTTAAGTACATTTATGATCATGGCCTTGTCGGCACTACTTGAACTTATATTGCTATTTGTGTAGTTGATTTGGTGATGTATAATCATATCTATCTATATGTGAAAGTATGTGTTAGACTATTGATACTATTTAGATAATCATGTTATGCTTTGGCTAGGTGTTAAGAGTGTAGTCTTAGAGTTGATACATGGTTGTTCCTAAAGTGGTTACATGAGCCTAAAACGGTTAAGTTGATGATGTTAAGGTAATGAATAGGTTGACTTAATAAGGTTAAGGGTCAATCCTAAGAGTCTAAAGAAAGATAGGCTAAATGAGTAAAATGGAAGTATGTTGTGTCTTGTTTAGGTAGACTTGTGTCCCTTACTTGATGCTTATGTGAATATGTGATGTCTTGAATTAGGAACCTCAAGGGTCTTAGTCTTGAATAAATGAATATAGGTGAGACCTTGCATAATGATACGATGGTCATTTGTGTGGAACCTTGAACCAAGTGGTAAGGTTATAAATCGTGAAGTAGTTAACCGTAATGGTATCGTTCATGTAATGAGTGATGTACTTAAGGTTGGTTGGCTGGAACGACATCATATCATACCTTAGGAAAGTCGCGATGAGATTCTTGTCGCCATAGTGATATGCCCTAGTGGACCTTGCTTTGGTAAGGTGAATGTAATTGGATCATGAACTAGATATGGGACCCATTTATATGAACCTTAATGTGAATTGATCTACGAGAACTAAGGCTAGCACCGAGTGAGTATGAGCAAGGGGGAAGTAGTTCTAGTTAAGAAAGAGACTAGAATGCTTAGTACGCCCTTCATATCTTCAAAGTTGGATAGAACTTTGGATTCCATGCTTTGATACCATGGTCTATGTTGGTTATTGCCTATTCTCATCATATGGAATACCTATTAGCATTAGAGAAGTTTATGAGGTTTAGGTGGTGGTATGGGACGCTATCTAGACATTGCACAATAGACTTTGAAGGTGTTACTTGGAGTTCCTAGGTCTTAAAATGGATGTCTCATCTCATAACCGTCTAATCAAGAGTATAAAAATTGGGCATCGCCTATACATCAATGAATAAAAGCCACATATAGGCTATACAATATTTACTACTCAAATTAAAGGAAATGAACATATTGTCTTTAGGACTAATCAATATCCAAAGCTAGAAAGTGGAATTTCCTCGAAGTGGTGAGGACCTACCTAACATGGAGAATGAGAATCCAAGTCTTCCTTCAAAGTCGTTAGAATCCCTTCAACGACCGAAACCTAAATTTTTTGGGGAAAAAGGAGAAATGGGGTTAGAACATCACTTATACTAAGTATGAGCACATATGCACAAACCACATATAAGTCATGCTAAAAGGGGGCATTTGATAAAAGCATTCGGAGTTACTTTCAAAAGAATTATGCATATTCAAGAACCACCACAAGTTAATAAGCACATAATTCTTAAGTCAAGACCAAGTACATCACAAGACCAACAATACCCAGTCTAGTAAAATCAACATGCATATCCACCTAATTGAACACATAATCAAGACAACTCTACCATCAAGTTATAATATCAATAACCATGCATAAGAGTTCATAACATCATAACCAAAGCAAGACCATCACTCATGAACCCTCATTAAGTCCACTAGTGCAATGACTAAGCAAAGCCCCATAACCGTACTCAATCAAGTAAACCTAACAAGAACCATATTCAATGCCCAACTCCACATACTACATCATTAAGAGTACATATCATCATACTTTATCAATAGAGACCAAAAACATATTCATACGTGAAATTAACATCATATGGTTTCATAAACATGTAAGATCACCATATACATATCATTTACATTTATAAGCATATACATATAGAAGAACATCCTTCTAAGACTTCCCTCAAGGCTAGCTAGTGGAATGTATAGGTAGACCCACATACCCCTACCTAGACTAAGCTAAACTTCTTAGGTCATCCTAGTTAGAGTTGACTTCATTACTTTCATTTTACCTTTTGGGAACATCTTGCCTTAACCGACATAAACTACATGAGATTATGTGGAATCCAGTTTCATGGAAACCTACACCAAAAGAAGGCGGACTACTTGCCAAGGTAGTACCAAAACATGAATGTAGCATCTATGTGGATCCACTAGCTAGTATTCCTATGGGGGCAACATAGTTCAAGAACTAGGAGATGTAGTTGGGACCCTCTTTATACTATATGAATTATAGTCTCCAATCTCATGAGTACATTAGTATCCTACCTTCCCTATGTGGTAAGAGACAATCCTCACTCTAGTTCACTCGGTTCTAAAATAGAGTCCCTTTCTGAAAAGTCTTTAATGCCTTTATTAATGATCATAGCTTAGTTTAGTTCATAGGGTCTATCCCTTATATAACCATCATCATCATAGCTCAATAATAATTGCATGAGTATTTTCCTTTCATTACAATTCATACTTGTAAGGTTAGAACGTTTACATATCACATTATAATAAGGCACATTGGTAGTTTATCACCATCCTTATAACATTCACATCTTAGACAACATCTCACAAACCATAGTCAATACATTCCAATTAAACATTATACAAACCCTATCAATCTTAACATAAGGTATACTTCAATACAACATCATCACTTAATCACAAGTAATCATAATTGGAGTAAAGAATTGAGATCACAAAAGTTACCAAATATCCTTCTCAAGCTATCGTCAAGGTATTAACATCAACCATCCAATTCAACTCAATCATGGGTGTGATATCATCACACAATACTAACTAACACAATAGCTAGGTCAATTACATCACTCACTAACCCAATTAACTTTAATTCATAACCTAGGGTTAGGGAGAATAGGGTTCATCATGAATTCGTCAAGAAATAGATCCAATCCCAAAAATACATTACCCTAGACAGTCCATGAATGAATTAGAATAGATAAAGCAACCTTATCAATCAATACATTATTCAATTCCCATCAATTTATAAGCAAGATCCACGATTTGGAGAATTTTGTGAAAGGACATGATCCACACGAAATTCCGTCAATTAGAATAAATTACTCAACAAAATATACTCAATAATTCATAGGCAATCACAATTAATCATAATGAATAATCAATTTCAAGTTTAGAATAAAACCCATTAGAATAGAAAACCCCTTCGAATTGGGTGATCTAGAAATCAACATTGAAAGGACCTCTTGGGGAAATGAATCCCAAGAATGAAGAACCCATACCTTAATGAATATTAATCCACAAAATTGAAGTGAAATACTAGAGAAATTGGTCTTTTTATTCAAGTTTTGTTCTTCCATCAATGGAGGATTTTGGGAGAGAGATGAGAACTTTTGGGTTTTGTTTTTGGAATTTGGTTTAGGTGAGTGAAAAATGACTTCAAACTGACCCTTAATTAATATATAGTCACCCCCTAAATTACCCAAAATACCCCTCACTTAATTGGGTCTTTTTGTGAAGTCAAAATGCTTAAAATACGATTTCAATGAATCTGAGAAGTGGCTTCGCGTCGCGAGGCTAATTTCTGAATTTATTTTTGAAATCTGATTTACGGTAGTGGACCTTGTGGTGTTCACGCGTCACGCGTACACTTTTTCCCTACCTCGTGTGGGCTGTGCGATGCGCAGCAGCCCCCTGATTCTTGCGCGCAGAAGCTGCTTTGGCAGCCTGCCTGCCCATGTTACGGTCCTCCTCAAGTTCCCTTTGGGTGGTTCTTGGGGAGTTGTTACAGGACGTTTGAAATCTTTGTACTACATTATACCTATTAATCTGTATTTTTACTAGTTTTAGACTTCATTTAACCCTCCCAAACCTTCACCAAACATAGGGACGTCAACTAGTTCAATTTAGCTAGTTTCCGGACGTTATGGATGTTCTGTGACGTCTTGACTCTAAAACTTCCTAAATGGTTTATAAACATTATTTTAGGCTTAGAAATAGCATTTTAATGTTTAGTTCATCATGTGAGGCTCTAGCTTATGTCATGGACTTTTGGAGTGTTACAAAGCACCTCTCACATCAACTTCATCCAAAACGAACACGTAAAACTTGACGAAACACACTAACGCACACAAGCACGTTCCAAGAAAAACCTTTCAAACTTAATGGACGTTTGACCTTCAAACTTTACAAATTACATATAAACACTATAATTAACAATTTTAGGACTTTAAAACATGATGAGACACGTGTTAGGCTCTAGTTTCACCTAGTTCATTTGAGGATGTAACAATACTCCCCCACTTGGAAGCATTCATCCTCGAATTACACTTGCTGAATTTTAGGGACTTTCAAGTGATGATTAACTCAAGAATAGCAGCACATAACAATACCATACAATACAAAACTCATACATTCGAGGAACACTAGCACACCTCAAAATGAACTAAGGTAGCCAGAGACTCACATGTGCCTAAAAAGGTTAATAATATATGTTAATTAAGTGTTTTATATTATGTATACTTGATTTGAGATTATTTGGAAGTCAAACGTTAAGGGATGACCAAGACGTTCGACGACTAGTCACCAAAGGGCCTTAGGTGTTTTTATGTGATTATGTGTGTTTCATGGGCTGTTTAGGTTCTTATATGAGTTATAATGATTTTTATAGGCAGTGTGTTAAGTTTCATGAAGTTTGGAGGTCAAACTTTCAAGAACGTCCATGACGTCCGAAAGTTAGTCTTTAGACGTGCTAGTGAGTACTTCTATGTTTGGCTTGATTTTATGTGTTGTTTGGAGTTGAGAAGAAGTGTAGTTGAACCTAGTACCTTAATATACATGTTAAGGGCAAAAACATTCGTGTACAACTCCCCGGGGACCACATAGAGGGCCCCCAAAGAGGACCCAAACATTAGACAAGAGGCTGCTTAAGGCAGCGAGCAAGTCCAAGAATTGGACCTTGCCCTCGCGACACGGGCCTAGCACGCACCTGACTGCCTCAAAATTTATTTTGGGAAGAATAGGGAGGCTGCTCTGTGACGCGCAGCCCATTCCCAGATCTGTTTACGTCGTTTTTAAGTCAATTTTGACATGTCTAAGAGCCTCAATTCGTGTGGGGGTGTTTTGGTAACATAGGGGACATTTTATTAACTGATTTTAAGAACTTTTTAAACACTTTACCAATCCAAAACCCGAATACCCATTATGAAATCAAATTCCCAAAGTTCTCTTCTCTTCAAAAAAAAGCCCAAAACCCCCATTGAAGACCAAGCTCAAGAACAAACAATGCAGTAGGATTCTTGGAGCTTTCTTATCAGATTTTCGTGGGCTTTTTAATGCATAGGGTATGTTAATCCTTCATCCATTGATAACCATTCATCTATGAAGTCTTTTCAAAGGTTTTCTAAACATGAATTATAAGTCAAAAATCATATTTTTCAATCTAGCCATGGGTCATTCTCAAATTGATTTCAAAAGCATTATAATGATAAATATATCTTTAATTACTGAATTTATGATCAATTTCTATCAAATTTTATGAAGAACCCACGATCCTCCTAATTTCTCAAATAGCCTATAATGTGGATTTTGTGATATTGACTTGATCTTTATAGAGTTGTGACTATATTGTATTGAATTTCTTATTGCTATTACTTTCTATATCAATTGAATATGAATTGTGAGCAATTATCAAAGATGATCATTATCTTTGAGATTTTGTAAGTTGACTTATTTCTTCTAATTAGCCTAGAATGTACATTGAATCGTGTTGATTGGTATGGTCCACCTATTGTTGCGGTGTTTAAATTCTTGTACATGTTTATGTGTTATGATCATGTCTTTCAAGGCATTAGATGCAATATAAATTGATAAGGTATTTCTATGTTAGGAAGTTGAAGGATTTAGCCTTGATTCTAATATCATGTCTAAGTGAATTGATGGTAGGTGAAGTTATGTGCGTAGTCTTCTACACTATTTGTTTAATCTAGGTGTGGAGATGATGTTATATGCATATGTGTGATGATCATGTTAGGGTTAGGTATGGTCTATATGGCTAATGATAATGAATATCCTTGTAGCATGACCCCTACCCATATGAACCCTATATGAATGTGTGATCAAAGTATGCTAGGAGTCTTATATTATATTGTTGAATATGTACTTGCCTCCTATGATGTAATTTGAGTATGTGTAGTCTATAGTCCTCAATACTCTATATATTTGTAGGACTTGAGACTTGAAGAATGTTGTACACGTGTTATGGTCTTAGAGGGTGGCTTCCTCAATACTATGTGATAGACATCATGTGATCATGTAGACCAATGTACACACACACACTTCATGTATGTCTATGAGTAGGATAGATTCATGACGACTAAGGAAAGGATATTTCTCCTATGCATCATTACTATTTCTATGCATGTAAAGTATATGATTTATGAAGTTATGAACATGTGTTCCTAAAGGTGTTTAGGTGAAGGTAGATCTCACATATATGTACACACACACGTGCATGTATGAATATGATATGATTATGTGAAAGGTATTCTCACATAATGTAGGTTCTATGATGAACGTAGAATTCTCATCGGAGATATCTTTGAGCTATATGATATATAAGGGAGTAAGTCCCTAAGGCATATTCTTTATGAACTAATGATTATCTAAAGGCTTAATGATGTTTAAAAAGGGAGTTATTGCTTAGCAATGAAATGACATTTAAATGAGATGGAGGTCTCACGTTAGTAAGTCTGGCCTCCCACGTGGGTTTCTTCACGACTAGTAGTATGGATTCCCAAGGTATATGTTGTCTCATGTGATGGAAACATTCAAGCTTAGTTAGCCAATGTTTCTAGAATCAATCTCCTTGTTCCTTAACTATGTTCTAACATAGGACTCCAGCTTAGTGGATCCACCTAGATAAGCTATGTACAATTGGTTGCACCTTAGGCATGTGTTAACCCTCTCCTCTTGGTGTGGGAGTAGTTTACCGGATTCCATGTAGCTCGCATGGTCTATGTCGGTTATGGCTATATCTCCCAAAGGTTAATAAATTAAAGATAAGAATATGAACTCTAATCTAAATTCCTTGAGGGGTGTACTTGGTATGGGAGGACTATGGACCCTACGTATACATTGCACTAGATGACTTCAAGAAAGGATAGGATTGGAGACCCTTATGAAGTAAATACTTATGTTATGCATGATTTTTATGAATGCATGTTAAGTGACCTTGTTATGTTAAGACATGAAATATGACTATGCATGTGAATTACACTTGTGGCTTCTAAATGGGTTTACTTAGTATATGTGGGGGTATGTGTAACGACCTGCTTAGTCGTTTTGAGCAGCAAATTTTATTTCTGGGAAAAACTGTCTGAGACGACGTATCCCACGACGGACCGTCATGGGCACGACGGACCGTCGAGGGTGTCGTTCCAAAACACTTGGAATTCGTATATTTGAGTGCCGAAATCGACTCTCTGAACTCTGTGAAGGACCTGCAGGACGGACCGTCACAGACACGACGGACCGTTGTGAGGTTCCGTTTCAAAACACTTCAACTCTCGCGAATTGGGTACTGGGAGAAATTCTCTGTCCGTCATGACGGAAGTGCAGGACGGACCGTCGTAGGCACGACGGACCGTCTCAGACTCATCAAGGAAATTGAGTCTCTGAAGGTTGTGACGAACCTGCAGGACGGACCGTCGCAGGCACGATGGGCCGTCACAGGTTGCGTAATCCCAGTCTGGGTCAGATTTCTGGGTAAGTTTGAAAGGGGCGTTTTGGACTATTCCTGCTATAATTATGAATTTCGTGGGTTAATATTAATAACTCAAATTCTTGGGGGTGTAAAGGAGATAACCTTGAGTTAATTAGTGGGTTAATTCCTCATCTTTTATACTTAATTATGTGCTAATTAGGGAAAAGAAAGAGGGTTTTGAAGAAGAAAAATAGAAAGAACAAGGAGAGAAAGGAACGATCGATAGAGAGAGACAAACGAAGAGGAAACAAAAAGCTTTGAGAGATTGCTTGCTTGATCAAGAATACTTGGTGAAGGTAGGTTATGGTTTTGATACTATTCGTAGTAAACTCTTAATAGCGAATGATATGTATTGGTAGTATTGTAAACCCTTCTATATGCTTAATTGTATGCTTGCATGAATGTGATTATGTGATTGTGATAAAATAAGCATAATGAAGCTTTTGAATCCAAAATCTTGAAGAAACCCTAATTCACCTTGTTATTGATGATGCCTTGGTATAAAAGAAGGCTTGATGAATTGATAGAATGATGTTAGTGGATCGGAGTGTCACGTTCCGACACATAGTATTAGGGGATCGGGTGTCACGAACCGACACGTAGAATTAGGGGATAGGAGTGTCACGTTCCGACACATAGTATTAGGGGATCGGAGTGTCACGTTCCAACACATAGTATTAGTGGATCGGGTGTCACGAACCGACACGTAGAATTAGGGGATCGGAGTGTCACGTTCCGACACATAGTATTAGGGGATCGGGTGTCACGAACCGACACGTAGAATTAGGGGATCGGAGTGTCACGTTCCGACACATAGTATTAGGGGATCGGAGTGTCACGT
>JABWTJ010000942.1:0-199328 GCA_016801875.1 Solanum sitiens | reverse complement strand
ACTCATACTTAACCCTTCTAGGGTTCATCATTTTATTTCATACATCTTAGGTTCACTTACTTTTGAATGTATGTTAGACTTATGTGCCTATACATACAAGGCAGGGGGCTTCATTCATAGTTCGTTAAGTGATTCTTACATTCCTAAGATTATGTAGTACAAGACTTATGTATCTTGAATATATGCCAAGATCTTGATTTTGATATACGTAGGTGGCATTATTCTTGGATATTTTGTTCACGTATGACTTATGTATCTATACGGAAGTTTGGGCAAGGGAACCCAAGTCTTGAGTCAATTGGATATCATTTATATTTTCATTGATTTTATTCTAACATTCATAACATTATGACTCTAAGTTAAATCACAATATTAACATTGAAATATTAATTTTCTACTTAACCTTTCTCTTAAATTGGCCGATGGGTTGTGGGTTCGAACCCCCACAACCCCTTCTTATTTCTCATTAACCTTTTTATTGTCCAATTTTGCCTAAACCAAGAGGTTGTGGGATCAAACCCCCACAGCCTCTTTTATTTTGTTCTTTAATTCGCCTAAGTAAGGAGATTGTGGGTTCGAACCCCCACAGCCTCCTTACTTTTAATTAATTTTCGCTAGGGGCTGTGAGGTGGTGGGTTCGAACCCCCACAGCCCCATATATATTTTTCTTTTTATTTTTCGTTAGGTTGAGGGCATTGGCAGTGAGGTCGTGGGATCGAACCCCCACAGCTTCACTTGCTTTAATACTCATTTACACCTCCTCTATTTCCATCCTTGAGGTCGTGGGTTCGATTCCCACGCCTCACATCTTTTTATTTTCTTTATTATCCCTCTTCCTTGCTTCCCACGAGTCATGTGTTCGAATACCCCCATCCCCATTTTCCTTATTAATTCATTTCGTGGGCAGCAGCTATGGGGTTCAAATCCCCTTAACTCCATTACATTTTGTTTTTTAAAATTTCAGCCTCTTGGTCATGTGAGGTCTTGGATTCGATTCCCCTTGACCTCACCTACTTTAATCCCTTTTAAAACTCTTCCAAAATTCTGAGAACCTGCCCGAAACCAACATCACAAGCTGGAAATTTTGATTACCTTTTGTAGCCTATTTTCTCCACTTTTTAACGTTAAAAGTTCATGCATTTGGAGTAGTGTTTAGTGAGTCCTTTAGGTGCATTTTCATGGACATATTTGGCCAAGAATTTATCATTAAATTCAGCCACATTACACTTAAATGAACATCATCATTTACATAAGTTTACACACTTAAAATGACAACCAAAACCATATCAAACTTGAAGCCATAAATCAAAACTTATTTACAGTAAGTTTACAGTAAACTTTTTCACATACACACACATATTTTCGGCAACAAAGCTTGTCATTCATATGATTCCAAATAAATGTTCATGAACATATTCATCACGAAAAGACATTTCAACACCTAATTTCTACCATCAAACATACCAACCTATGATTTGATGGGAGCTAAGGATAGGGATATGCAACGGGGAACAACTTAGTTTTCGGATTAAAATCGTTTGAGTCCTAAGGGTCTCTTGGGAAAGGGACCAAGAGTAAGAACACCCATACCTTTATTTTTTTCTTGTTCAACCACGAAATTGCTGCCAAAATCCTCTCCAAAAATCAATCCAAGTTCAACACTTCAACAACAATCGACGGAAGACTCCTCCCCTTTGCTTAAATAGATGGATTTATGTTGTTTTCTTAGATTTTTGGTATGAGTTCTACAAGTGTGAAGAACTTCAATGTATTTTCTGTTTTTGAACTTGTTTTGGCAGAGATAAAACGTGAGAATGAGTGGTTAAACGTGAGAGAGAGAGAGAGAGAGAGAGAGAGTGGCTTAAAATTAGGAGTTTTAGTTTGGGAATTAGTCAAACTAGGACTCCTTGTTAAACCTTTAATTAAAATCTGATTTTTATTTTTCTTAAATCAGCTAATATTTACTAATTAATTAATTAAATTTATCCATTTAAATAAAAACAAGTTAAATCATTGCTTCCACCTAGGTTCGAACCCGGGTGGAGCAAGACTTCACTTTTAGAGCTCACATTCGGCTCTCTCTCTCAAAATTGCCATTACATTTTATTAAATAATTAATTATATATATATTTAGGGTAATTACTATATTACCCTTAGCCTGGTAAAAGACCATTTTACCCCTAGACCTTCAAAACTTAAAATTTTGTCTTTTTAAGTCCGGTAAAGACTCCTTCGATTAAATCTTCATTTTCGAGAGCCTTACTTGGTTGGTTCCAACCTTTCCAAGATCAATTAACTCCCCATGTTAGTTGGCTTGGTCGTAGTAAGGGTTCTGAGGTCTGGTTCTACGCGTATCAGTCTGTGCAAATCTTGGTCTAATCGCAAGCATTTTTGACAACCTAAGTCTTGATCCTATTCATTTTTAGGGTTGTTACACAAAGGGAGCCATCAGGAAGGCCAACTTGACCTTTACGGCCAAGTTTCTTTGGTTGATAGTCTGCCACTGCCTTTCCCCCACTGCTGCTGATAATATAGTCACATGGGATCGTGCAGTTCTGATGACCGCAATGATGGCAGGATTCGAGGTCGACTTCGCTTGGCTTCTACAGGCGGTCATGCACGAGAGGGCCTTCAAGGTCACCACGACTTACCCTTTTCCTTGCATGGTTTTCTCTTTATGCAGATCCGCAGGTGCGCCCATTTGGCACATTGACCAGCTAAGGACCCCGCAGGGAAATGTTGAAATCGGCCTCATCAGGGATGAGGCCAATGAGTTGGATCCACGCAGAGGGCCCCGCCCAGAGGTGGTCCCACTTGGTGAGAACCTGGACATGCTCATGCGACTTTCCAGGCTGCTTCTGCACCCACTGGCACTACCCCGGTCGAGTCTATCCCGGGTAGTAGCACTGCCCCGAGCTCCTCTCGCTCGGCTCCTTCCCCCACTCTGGCCCCACTTGCTAGTGTCCAGAAACTCGAGGCACAGATGGCTACACTTCTGCATCACATCCAGCCTTGGATGCAGAGGTCTATTGCTGAGGCAAAGGAGCGCAAGATGGCACAGCACACAGAGAGGAAGATCGCAGAGGAACAACAGTGCTTAGACACTTTTGAGTTGCGAGTGCTAGCCCGACCAGCACCTCCGGTGGACATATCGACCCTTCAGGCTGCGGTTGAGAGTCTGCGGGATGATCTTGGTAGGATCTTAGAGGCGAGGGTGCCTGAGTCTGAGGCCCCTTCTGCAGAGCCTGCTGAGGACACAGTGATGGCTGCTCTTTTTGCCACTTCTGATGTTCCACCACCTCCCCAACGAGAGCATGCCAAGAGACGCAGGGGTCGAGAGGAGGATGAGGCTAGGGGGAGGAAGAAGGAGCGCCGTGAGATGGAGGCTGCGAGGAGAGCCTCGATTGCTGACTAGGAGGCCCGTACGTTGAGGGCTGTAGAGTTAGCTTCCGGGGCATCTAGCTTCAGAATTGTAGATACTGTGGGAGGCACTACTGATGGTGCTGTTGATGCTGAGGACACTACTGAGGGTGTCCAGACTACGCAGGGAGTTGGTTCTGGTGAACCGGACCCACCAGCTTGCTGATCGCCGGCGCTTAGCGCCTCAGGTTTTCTTCACTTACCTTTCGCGTATTTTTTTTTTAGCATTGGGGACAATTTCATATCTTTTGTTGGGGGTGGGGTAAATGGAAAGTGAGTACTTGGGTGAATTTTGAGTAGCCCAAGTTCACGATCCTCTTTTGGGGTTTTCTTGCCTGTGTTCTTTTTCCCCAAAAGACTGATTACTTTTATTGTTGAACCGGCATGTCATATCTTATGTACATAGTATAAATCTGAAGCATGATGGCTAAAACAAATATGATATCCCGATAATCAAAATGATGCATGACTATGCATAGTAATTGATAATTGTGTGGTTTGAAACATGAAATAAAGATACACTACTGCATGATCCTGAATCTAAGACTTGAACTAGGTGTCTGATTATCTGGGAATGTACGGAATGTCAAGTGAGTGTGAGGTGAATTCGAATGTCCACCATCAATACTGAGCTAGAACTTGCCTGGTTAGTCCTGCTAAAAGTGAGACAAATCAAACAATTAGGAAAGGATCATAGGCCTTTGTTCGAAATAGTCAATCTTAAGCCTAAAAAAATAACAGAAAACCAAATGAAGTTAACCCTTTATTGATGATTTGAGCCTAAAAACAGATCTTTCTTTGTCATCCCAACTGATCTTCTCGGAGAACAATGTGTTGGCCCTGGTCCCTCCTTGGACATGTGCACCTTAGTTTATGCCAAAAAAGCATAAGTTGAGGGTGGCTAATGCAGAAAGCAACCTTGTCGTGGCCCTGACCCAACAATGGGTATTGTGAACCTTAACTCATGGCAAAGTCATGAGTTGAGAGTGGGTGTTATAAGGAATACTCCAGAAAATTAGGGTTGAAAGTATGAAGAGGAAGAAAGAACAAAACAGAAGTGACTAAAAATAAAATAAAAATAAAAAAAAAGAAGAGAAAAGTCACTCACATATAAGGATGAGAAAGGGAAAGCAGCAAGGTAAAAAGAAAATTCAGAAATTGGGCGAAATAGAATGATAAAAAGGTAGTGCGTTTAGTCGATATGTCAAGGAGGGCAACTAGTCACTAAAATATACCTAAATATACCCTACCTGACCCTGAGCCTATGTTACAAGCTAAAAAGTCCTATTGTGATCCTAAGAGTTGTATGGCGAACTTAAAGTAGTGAAAATAAGGGCAAGCCTATGGCAATATGTATAAATGAGTTGTGAATTTGTTCTGAGAGTGAGTGTCGGAAAGTGATCCTTATACTCAAACTGAAATCATTGTGTGAAAAATAAGGATGTTATTTGAAGTGAGGACAGTAGTTGCAATAACGGAAATATTAGCACCTCGGTGAGAAATTGAAGAGGATAGGTGTCATTGCGTAGTGAGTCTGTGTCATGGTCTGATTCTATACAAGTCAATGCCTAATAGTGATACCATGCATGAACATAATGAGAATGATCAGGATTGATAGCCAAATGATTGCGAAAGTTAAAATATGGATACTTTTGTACAAATATTTTGTAGTGAGTCATAGTGCGTCGCTTGAGGACAAACAACGAATTTAAGTTGAGGGTGTTGATGTACCGTGGTTTCACGGTATTTCTAATGCTTTTCCCTTAAGTTTAGTGTGTGTCAAAAGCCTTTTTGTGTTGTTTTTTATGTAAGTTTCTCTTTGTTTGCAGAAAATCTGTCCAAGGATGAACACGGAAGTTTTTGAGAAAGAAATGCGAAAGAGACCACCTACGGAGCTTATGACGGTCCGTCAAGGCTGTGACGGTCCGTAGGTGGCATCGTAGTGAGGAGAGAAGCTGCTGAAGGAAGATGGGGAAGTCTGACCAAGTGTGGGATTACGGAAGTCCATGACGGACCGTCATAGCCACGATGGTCCGTCCTGCTTGTTTGTCGTGATGATCAGAGAAGTAGTCCCAGTACCCAAATTCCAAGAAGTTCAAGTATTTTAGAACGGAGACCCTCGACAGATCGTCGTGCTTGAAACGGTCCGTCATACCTGTCCGTCGAGGGGAATGAAGAAAGCAGCAGAAGAATGTGTGAAGTATGGGACAACGGAGGCCATGACGGTCCGTCATGTCCATGACGGTCCGTCATGTCCATGACGGTCCGTCACGTGGTCCGTCGACCCAGACGCTTTTGGACAAATTTTTAGTAAATAGAATCCTTCTTTGATTAGGTTTTGTTTTTATTATAAATAGTTTGAAAAACCTCTTTTTGGGGTTACACTTTTTATAATTTTTAGATCTCTTGTTATTGTATTGAACTCTCGATTTTGGTAATTAAGATACTTTTTACGGAATTGATTGTTAGTGATTTTGTTGATTAATCAAGTTAAATTCTGGAATTTATTCGTTCTCATAAAAGTAAGTGCATGAATTCTTCCTTTAACAATATGAATTGTGTAATTATGAACATGGGTAACTAAACTCCATAGCAAGGGTTGTGGGAACCATGGGTGAATAACAATGTAAAATTTAACTAAAATAACAATTCTAGAATGGTGTCTTGCATGTATTGATAATTCTTTCGTGTAGAAGTCTCTTTAACGGATGGCCAACGTTAGAACTAGCCTTAATACTACTTGCCGGACCAAGGAGGTAGATAATAGGAAAAGAATTATCAACATAGATTCAGTGTAGACTATCTAATAGGCTAGTATTGGTTGGTACGAGTTAATAACTTAGTCAAATACCGAATACAATGCTTAATATGAGGTAAAGATAAGGGTTAGTATAGCAACACACGTAGCCGGACCAAGGTTCGGAGTGAAATTCTCTAGATGCCAGACCAAGGATTTAGAGATACATAACTTATCACTTTACATGCAAGATATTAGGATAGAATTGTTATAGTTAGATTTATCAAGTTAGGAACCTGTGGGGAACACTTAAGCCCTAGTTACTTTTATTAATTGATTAAACTCCAAAAGCTGAATCTGTTAGTTGTTCATTTTTATTTAGTTCATCATTTTCATTAATTTAGAAATAAAACCCCCCTTTTTGTCTTTTGTTTTCTCGGAAAATAGTTGGCTAAATAATAGTAATAATAGAATAAAGTTAAGTCTGAATTATTTTCCTTGTGGGATCGATCCCTACCTCATCAGTTGGGTTCTTTACTTGATACGAGCGCTTTACTTCTTATTTGAGAAGTAAGTTTGAGCGTATCAATTGTGTATACGTTTGGAGTAGTTTTTAGTGAGTTCTTTAGGTGCATTTTCAGCATCACATTTGATAAAGAGTTTGCACTCAAATCATCATTTTTACATCACTTATGAACATCACGATTTAAACAAGTTTGTTCACGTGAAATACAACCATAAACATGTCATTTTCATGCTCCAATCCGTGTCCAAAAGTCACGACTATACATTGCACACACATAAACACCTATTTTCGGAAAACATAGGTTATTAGTCATACGATTCCAAACACACATTCATGAACATATTCATCACGAAAACACATTACATGACTAATATCTACTAGCATTCATACCAACCTACAACCATCGATAGGAGCTAGTGACAGGGACATGCAATGAGGAAACAATCCTAGTTTTTCGGATTAGAATCGACTGAATCCTAGGGGTCTCTTGGGAAAGGGACCAAGAGTAAGAAAGCCCATACCTTATTTTTACGTTCAAACCTTGAACTTGCTGCCCAAAGATTCTCCAAACACACGTCCAAATCCCCGCAACTTCAACACCACTCGACGGAAACCCCTCCCTTTTACCTAACGTTTTTGGTTATGTTTTCTGTTCTTATACATTTGTTAGGAAGAGAAATTGTGAGAAGAGTGGAGAAACGTGAGAGAGATGAGCGTGAGAGAGAAAGTTAAACGTGAAAGGTTGTTTAGGCTTAGGTAAAGACTTAGTCAAACTAGGACTCTTTCAAACCTTTAAAAAAAATCTGATTTTCTTTTTTCTTAAATCAGCGAATGAATATGAATTAATTAAATTAATTTACCGATATAAATAAAAATAATTTAAATCATTGCTTCCACATAGGTTCAAATCCGGGTGGAGCAAGACTTCACTCAAAGGACAATTTTTGTCCCTATCTCCCTAACATGCCCCTCCACCTTATTAATTAAATAATTAATTATATATTTAGGGTAATTACGATACTACCCTTAGCTTGGAAAAAGACCATTTTACCCTTAGACCCTCCAAACTTAAGATTTCCCCTTTTTAAGTCCGGTAAAGACTCATCCGAGTAAATCTACATATTTGAGAGTCCTACATGGCTGGACCCAACCTTTACTAGATCAACTAACTCCCCAAGTTAGTTGTCTTGGATGTCGCAAGGGTTCAGAGGTCTGTATCTACGCGCATCAATCCGTGTCAACCCGGTCTAATCGTAGGCATTCTAAACATACTAAACATTACTTAGCATATTCATTTTTAGGGTTGTTACATTAGGTAATCTTGAAGAGGTCAATAATGGACGTTATCTTCTTGATTTACTTAAGTAGGTCTTTTGATAGCCTTTGGAAGGAGAATATCATATCATCTATGTGTTGATGTGTTTAGTGAGAATGATTCTATCCTAGGGAGTCATAGGATCTCTTAAGTGTGTGTGTAAGGGATTGTATGGGCGTTGGTTCACAATTCACTCAAGTGAGACTTAGAGTCACCTTTGGTAGAAGAATCTTACCTTGATGTTTATGATGCTTTGTAGGTGTATATGTTACTCATTATAAGTAATCTTACGGGTCGTTTAGGCACATCTAGAGAGGGTGTATGAGTGGTGTCTCTTTGTGTGACTTAAGTTAATTTAGGATGACGTTAGTGAAAAGACTACATGCTAAAATAATTTCAAAAGAGAGGGCTTAGACTTCACTGTAGCAGTGAAGAGACTTCACTGTACAGTGAACTGAAATCACTGTAATGTGAGTTAAAAATCATGTTTTTCGTTTAAATGATTTCTTATGTGATTTTATGTTGCTAAATGTTATTCTTATGATGATATTATGATGTTTTAAAGAAAAGATGCATATTTCCAATAAAGTCCATTTCCATGATTTTTATGCATAATGCCATACTTAGTACATGTTGTTGTACTAATTCCATGCTTTATTTTCTATCTATTGTTCTTGGTAGGTGAAGATCTTTGGGAAGAAGACTTGGACAAGGAGATCGTTCAAGAAGAGTTGAAGTATGTCCTCACTTAACTCGAGGTCATATATGTCATTTTATGTTTCTTTTATAAAGTTTGTAATAGACTATAGTAGTATGTTTTAAATTTTTATGGGCCATGACCCAAGTATTATCGTGTCTTAAGATGATGATCGAGACTTAGTTTTTTTCCTATTTCCATATATGAAAGAGTTTAAGACTTCTATATTGTTTTACAAAAGGTTTTAATTCCGCACTACTTTTCGTTATGTATATTCAATGAATGATTTGATAGGCTTGTATGAGACTTCTGAGAGGTCGAATACGCCGATCGCAATAAAAGATTGCACCCTATATTCTAGGGTGTGGTTTCGAGATGTGACAAGCTTGGTATCAAGGCATAGTTTAATGAAAGTAGTCTTAGGTATCAAAAAATTCTCGAAAACTCACGTCTAGTAGAGTCTTGACCATCGGTGTGATTCGCGACACATCTATGGGTGAGAGGCTATAGGACGATAGTGTTTCCCTTCATTTCTACTCCTATGTCGTGCAGTAGAGTTATGTTATGAGTATCCTTCTAAATGTATTTTTCCTTGTGTTTCTAGGATATGAATACTAGAAGGATGGCCGCTAGAAGGATGGAAGAGGGAATGGTTGATGAGAAAGTTCCTCCTCATGTTGAGCAAGTTGAGCAAGTGCTTCATGATGGGCAAGGTGTCCAAGGTGCTCAAGGTGATCAAGTGCCTCCTCAAGCTTATCATGATCCTAATGTGGGAGGAGGTAATGAGGTGCCATAGTTGACTAATCGGGAGATTAGGGAGGCTTTGCTTGCTTTAGCCCGAGCCGTGACTACTCAAGTTAACTTGAACATGGTGCCTAGGGTTAATGCTATGGAGAGCACTATGTCATCTACGTTGAGAGACTTTGTGAGGTTGAATCCTCCAATCTTTTTGGCTCTAAGGTTAATGAGGATCCCCAAGAATTTTTTGATGGTGTGTACAAAGTTTTGAGTGCTATGGGGATTACATCTAGGGAGAAGGCGGAGTTGGCTTCTTATCAATTGAGAGATGTGTCTCAAATTCGGTACACTCAATGGAAGGACAATAGGCCGGTGGATTTGGGTCCTATTGAGTGGGAAGAATTCAAGGAAGCTTTTCTTGGTAAGTACATTCCCCGTGAGAGGAGGGAAGTGAAACTAGAGGAGTTTATCAATCTCAAGCAAGGCAATATGAGCTAAGAAGATGTTTGAGAAAGGAGGTGCTTCTAGCAATGACAAACCTACATGTGCCACTTGTGGTCAGAAATATTATGGTGAGTGTCTATTGGCTACCGGTAGTTGCTTTGGATATGTAAAAGCTGGGCAGAAAGTGAGAGATTGTCCAAACATTGCTTCTAGGAAGGAGGGTAAGAAGGTTGAGCCTAGTGTTCCAAAGGAAGATGCTCCAACTAGGAGGCGTTTTTATGCACTCCTGACTAGAGGTGAGAATCCGGATGAGAGTGATGATGACATTGGTAAGTCCTTGTTTCTCTCATTTAGTATGACTTCTTTCTAAGTGGGGGAGTATGGTTAGAATTGTTGCTTGTGCATGATGTTTAGGAGTTTGGTTGAAATTGAATTTCATTCACTTCTTTGCATTGTGTGTTTTATTGAGTTATGAGCATATTAAAAAAGGTGTGTATATGATGTTACCTTGAATTTGAGCATGTCTATATCATGAATTGCATAAGATTGCATTTTTGAAAAATTTGCCTAAAATTCACTGTTCACTGTGCAATTTTTGAAAAAGTGAGTAATTGATTCTTTGGTCTAAAATTGTTGTAATATGGCTAGAACTGATGTATTTAAGTATGATATTGAATATAAAATGAGTTTTTAACATTTGGAATGAAGCATGTGAGTTTTGTAGCATAATGAGTTATAGAATGGTATTCTAGTTTCTTGTTGTGCTGTGAATGTCTTGAACTTATGAAATGGATATTTTCTTCTTGATTATGTGTTGTATGGTTGGATATGTGCTGCTAGTTGAATCCCTATTCTTGGAAGTGTTCGGAGAGTGGCAAGTGTCATTCGAGGATGAAAGTTGTCCAAGTGGGGGAGATTGTAAGACTCCGAAAATGACTTAGGTTATGTAGATCCTAACATGTTCGTAATGGTGGACTAAGGACCTAATTTGGTCTATAATATGGTATATATTCAGTAGCTAAAGTATTAGGTGTATTTGAAGTCAAACGTCAAGGGATGACTAAGACGTTCGACGCTAAGCCACCTAAATGCCTCATATGTGGTTTTATGTGTTTATATGTGATTAATGAGGTTGTAAGGTACTTAAATGAGTTATTATAGCATGTATAGGCAGTGTGTCAAGTTTCGTGAAGTTTGGAGGTCAAACGTCCAAGAACGTTCATGAAGTTCAAAAGATATGCCTTGAAAAGACCT
This sequence comes from Solanum sitiens, assembly GCA_016801875.1. Lineage (NCBI taxonomy): Eukaryota > Viridiplantae > Streptophyta > Magnoliopsida > Solanales > Solanaceae > Solanum > Solanum sitiens. Next base: position 188,197 of record JABWTJ010000942.1, on the reverse strand, counting down.
TGTTTGTCTAGGCATGTTTTGTCGAGTTTTACGTGTTCGTTTTGGATGAAACTTATGTTAGAGGTGTTAATCTCATAGAAGATTGTATTTGGGTTGGAAACGTCCGGTAAATAATGTCCAAGGACCATCCAATGGTCGTTGAGGAAGGACCCAAGTTGGTGGCCAAAACTGCCAAAAGGCAGTCCACCTACGTATGGCAATCGATGGACAGTGGCCTTGTCGACGCCCCGTAGGTGGTGGTCATCGTTGGAGCCTTAGCCTAAAAGGATAAGCTTACATTTTTCAGGATCTGACCCAATCGATGGTGAACAGCACGGTCCGTAAGTGGGCTTACACCCCGTCGATGGGTCCGTCGTTTGTGAGCCTGTACCTGCGTGCAGCTCACTATTAAGTGAGGGGTGAAATGGGAATTTCAACCCCTTCCAAATAAGAGTAGTGGAGGTTTATTAAGGGTCTTTTTGGTATTTTAAACAAGTATATAAGTGTTTAACACTTAGAATATTTCATTCTTCAAAAATCAAAACCCCCAAATCCCTTAGAAAATCCCAAAGACTCCATTGAAGTCCAAAATCAAGGAAGAGCTTGGTGTGATGTTTTGAGTGGATATTCTTCATAAAATTGAATAATTATATTCATTGAGGTATGGTTTCTTATCCTTGAAACTCGTTTAATCAAGGAGCCCAACTTTCAAAGATGTTTTCAAAGTTTTCGAAAGGTAAATTATCCAATTTCATGATTCTACCATGGGTTCTTGCATTAATGGTTTTCAAACGTCTATTAAGGATTAGATTGATGTTTTATTGATGATTTTAACCTAAATTCCCTATGAACGCACTAAATTATGGGTTACTTGATATTGGCTTAATGTAGATGAATTCATGTGTAGTTTCTTATAGGTTTTCTATTGATGTAAGAATTGTATTCAATTGTTATAAAATTGGTATTGGATTGTTGAATCTATATTGAATTGAGTTAGATTTCATTGATTTCTATAATTGTGTATTGAATTGGTATTCATGGCCATGGGTAAGGGTCTTATGATATTGAATTGGGTGATTTGGTATTGGCTTGAAGTGTTGATGATGAGTGGTGGTAGGCTGCCCTATTTCTTCTTATTCAATGTTAATTACACTTCAATTATGTTATGATTGGTTTGGTCCACCTTTGGTGGCGGTGCTATGTGAATTGATGTGTCCTTGTCGGCGTTATTTTAAGTACATTTATGATCATGGCCTTGTCGGCACTACTTAAACTTATATTGCTATTTGTGTAGTTGATTTGGTGATGTATAATCATATCTATCTATATGTGAAAGTATGTGTTAGACTATTGATACTATTTAGATAATCATGTTATGCTTTGGCTAGGTGTTAAGAGTGTAGTCTTAGAGTTGATACATGGTTGTTCCTAAAGTGGTTAGATGAGCCTAAAACGGTTAAGTTGATGATGTTAAGGTAATGAATAGGTTGACTTAATAAGGTTAATGGTCATTCCTAAGAGTCTAAAGAAAGATAGGCTAAATGAGTAAAATGGAAGTATGTTGTGTCTTGTTTAGGTAGACTTGTGTCCCTTACTTGATGCTTATGTGAATATGTGATGTCTTGAATTAGGAACCTCAAGGGTCTTAGTCTTGAATAAATGAATATAGGTGAGACCTTGCATAATGATACGATGGTCATTTGTGTGGAACCTTGAACCAAGTGGTAAGGTTATAAATCGTGAAGTAGTTAACCGTAATGGTATCGTTCATGTAATGAGTGATGGACTTAAGGTTGGTTGGCTGGAACGACATCATATCATACCTTAGGAAAGTCGCGATGAGATTCTTGTCGCCATAGTGAGATATACCCTAGTGGACCTTGCTTTGGTAAGGTGACTGTAATTGGATCATGAACTAGATATGGGACCCATTTATATGAACCTTAATGTGAATTGATCTACGAGAACTAAGGCTAGCACCGAGTGAGTATGAGCAAGGGGGAAGTAGTTCTAGTTAAGAAAGAGACTAGAATGCTTAGTACGCCCTTCATATCTTCAAAGTTGGATAGAACTTTGGATTCCATGCTTTGATACCATGGTCTATGTTGGTTATTGCCTATTCTCATCATATGGAATACCTATTAGCATTAGAGAAGCTTATGAGGTTTAGGTGGTGGTATGGGACGCTATCTAGACATTGCACAATAGACTTTGAAGGTGTTACTTGGAGTTCCTAGGTCTTAAAATGGATGTCTCATCTCATAACCGTCTAATCAAGAGTATAAAAATTGGGCATCGCCTATACATCAATGAATAAAAGCCACATATAGGCTATACAATATTTACTACTCAAATTAAAGGAAATGAACATATTGTCTTTAGGACTAATCAATATCCAAAGCTAGAAAGTGGAATTTCCTCGAAGTGGTGAGGACCTACCTAACATGGAGAATGAGAATCCAAGTCTTCCTTCAAAGTCGTTAGAATCCCTTCAACGACCGAAACCTAAATTTTTTGGGGAAAAAGGAGAAATGGGGTTAGAACATCACTTATACTAAGTATGAGCACATATGCACAAACCACATATAAGTCATGCTAAAAGGGGGCATTTGATAAAAGCATTCGGAGTTACTTTCAAAAGAATTATGCATATTCAAGAACCACCACAAGTTAATAAGCACATAATTCTTAAGTCAAGACCAAGTACATCACAAGACCAACAATACCCAGTCTAGTAAAATCAACATGCATATCCACCTAATTGAACACATAATCAAGACAACTCTACCATCAAGTTATAATATCAATAACCATGCATAAGAGTTCATAACATCATAACCAAAGCAAGACCATCACTCATGAACCCTCATTAAGTCCACTAGTGCAATGACTAAGCAAAGCCCCATAACCGTACTCAATCAAGTAAACCTAACAAGAACCATATTCAATGCCCAACTCCACATACTACATCATTAAGAGTACATATCATCATACTTTATCAATAGAGACCAAAAACATATTCATACGTGAAATTAACATCATATGGTTTCATAAACATGTAAGATCACCATATACATATCATTTACATTTATAAGCATATACATATAGAAGAACATCCTTCTAAGACTTCCCTCAAGGCTAGCTAGTGGAATGTATAGGTAGACCCACATACCCCTACCTAGACTAAGCTAAACTTCTTAGGTCATCCTAGTTAGAGTTGACTTCATTACTTTCATTTTACCTTTTGGGAACATCTTGCCTTAACCGACATAAACTACATGAGATTATGTGGAATCCAGTGTCATGGAAACCTACACCAAAAGAAGGCGGACTACTTGCCAAGGTAGTACCAAAACATGAATGTAGCATCTATGTGGATCCACTAGCTAGTATTCCTATGGGGGCAACATAGTTCAAGAACTAGGAGATGTAGTTGGGACCCTTTTTATGCTATATGAATTATAGTCTCCAATCTCAAGAGTACATTAGTATCCTATCTTCCCTATGTGGGAAGAGACAATCCTCACTCTAGTTCACTCGGTTCTAAAATAGAGTCCCTTTCTGAAAAGTCTTTAATGCCTTTATTAATGATCATAGCTTAGTTTAGTTCATAGGGTCTATCCCTTATATAATCATCATCATCATAGCTCAATAATAATTGCATGAGTATTTTCCTTTCATTACAATTCATACTTGTAAGGTTAGAACGTTTACATATCACATTATAATAAGGCACATTGGTAGTTTATCACCATCCTTATAACATTCACATCTTAGACAACATCTCACAAACCATAGTCAATACATTCCAATTAAACATTATACAAACCCTATCAATCTTAACATAAGGTATACTTCAATACAACATCATCACTTAATCACAAGTAATCATAATTGGAGTAAAGAATTGAGATCACAAAAGTTACCAAATATCCTTCTCAAGCTATCGTCAAGGTATTAACATCAACCATCCAATTCAACCCAATCATGGGTGTGATATCATCACACAATACTAACTAACACAATATCTAGGTCAATTACATCACTCACTAACCCAATTAACTTTAATTCATAACCTAGGGTTAGGGAGAATAGGGTTCATCATGAATTCGTCAAGAAATAGATCCAATCCCAAAAATACATTACCCTAGACAGTCCATGAATGAATTAGAATAGATAAAGCAACCTTATCAATCAATACATTGTTCAATTCCCATCAATTTATAAGCAAGATCCACGATTTGGAGAATTTTGTGAAAGGACATGATCCACACGAAATTCCGTCAATTAGAATAAATTACTCAACAAAATATACTCAATTATTCATAGGCAATCACAATTAATCATAATGAATAATCAATTTCAAGTTTAGAATAAAACCCATTAGAATAGAAAACCCCTTCGAATTAGGTGATCTAGAAATCAACATTGAAAGGACCTCTTGGGGAAATGAATCCCAAGAATGAAGAACCCATACCTTAATGAATATTAATCCACAAAATTGAAGTGAAATACTAGAGAAATTGGTCTTCTTATTCAAGTTTTGTTCTTCCATCAATGGAGGATTTTGGGAGAGAGAAAGTAGAGAGAGATGAGAACTTTTGGGTTTTGTTTTTGGAATTTGGTTTAGGTGAGTGCAAAATGACTTAAAACTGACCCTTAGTTAATATATAGTCACCCCCTAAATTACCCAAAATACCCCTCACTTAATTGGGTCTTTTTGTGAAGTCAAAATGCTTAAAATACGATTTCAATGAATCTGGGAAGTGGCTTCGCGTCGCGAGGCTTATTTCTGAATTTATTTTTGAAATCTGATTTACGGTAGTGGACCTCGTGGTGTGCACGCGTCGCGCATACACTTTTTCCCTACCTCGTGTGGGCTGTGCGATGCGCAGCAGCCCCCTGATTCTTGCGCGCAGAAGATGCTTTGGCAGCCTGCCTGCCCATGTTACGGTCCTCCTCAAGTTCCCTTTGGGTGGTTCTTGGGGAGTTGTTACAAGACGTTTGAAATCTTTGTACTACATTATACCTATTAATCTGTATTTTTACTAGTTTTAGACTTCATTTAACCCTCCCAAACCTTTACCAAACATAGGGACGTCAACTAGTTCAATTTAGCTAGTTTCCGGACGTTATGGACGTTATGTGACGTCTTGACTATAAAACTTCCTAAATGGTTTATAAACATTATTTTAGGCTTAGAAATAGCATTTTAATTTTTAGTTCATCATGTGAGGCTCTAGCTTATGTCATGGACTTTTGAAGTGTTACAAAGCACCTCTCACATCAACTTCATCCAAAACGAACACGTAAAACTTGATGAAACACACTAACGCACACAAGCACGTTCCAAGAAATACCTTTCAAACTTAATGGATGTTTGACCTTCAAACTTTACAAACTACGTATAAACACTATAATTAACAATTTTAGGACTTTAAAACATGATGAGACACGTGTTAGGCTCTAGTTTCACCTAGTTCATTTGAGGATGTAACAATACTCCCCCACTTGGAAGCATTCATCCTCGAATTACACTTGCTGAATTTTAGGGACTTTCAAGTGATGATTAACTCAAGAATAGCAGCACATAACCATACCATACAATACAAAACTCATATATTCGAGGAACACTAGCACACCTCAAAATGAACTAAGGTAGCTAGAGACTCACATGTGCCTAAAAAGGTTAATAATATATGTTAGTTAAGTGTTTTATATTATGTATACTTGATTTGAGATTATTTGGAAGTCAAACGTTAAGGGACGACCAAGACGTTCGACGACTAGTCACCAAAGGGCCTTAGGTGTTTTTATGTGATTATGTGTGTTTCATGGGCTGTTTAGGTTCTTATATGAGTTATAATGATTTTTATAGGCATTTTGTTAAGTTTCATGAAGTTTGGAGGTCAAACTTTCAAGAACGTCCATGACGTCCGAAAGTTAGTCTTTAGACGTGCTAGTGAGTACTTCTATGTTTGGCTTGATTTTATGTGTTGTTTGGAGTTGAGAAGAAGTGTAGTTGAACCTAGTACCTTAATATACATGTTAAGGGCAAAAACATCCGTGTACAACTCTCCGGGGACCACATAGAGGGCCCCCAAAGAGGACCCAAACATTGGACAAGAGGCTGCTTAAGGCAGCGAGCAAGTCCAAGAATTGGACCTTGCCCTCACGACACGGGCCTAGCACGCACCTCACTGCCTCAAAATTTATTTTGGGAAGAATAGGGAGGCTGCTCTGTGACGCGCAGCCCATTCCCAGATTTGTTTACGTCGTTTTTAAGTCAATTTTGACATGTCTAAGAGCCTCAATTCGTGTGGGGGTGTTTTGGTAACTTAGGGGACATTTTATTAACTGATTTTAAGAACTTTTTAAACACTTTCCCAATCCAAAACCCCAATACCCATTATGAAATCAAATTCCCAAAGTTCTCTTCTCTTCAAAAAAAGCCCAAAACCCCCATTGAAGACCAAGCTCAAGAACAAACAATGCAGCAGGATTCTTGGAGCTTTCTTATCAGATTTTCGTGGGCTTTTTAATGCATAGGGTATGTTAATCCTTCATTCATTGATAACCATTCATCTATAAAGTCTTTTCAAAGGTTTTCTAAACATGAATTATAAGTCAAAAATCATATTTTTCAATCAAGCCATGGGTCATTCTCAAATTGATTTCAAAAGCATTATAATGATGAATATATGTTTAATTACTGAATTTATGATCAATTTCTATCAAATTTTATGAAGAACCCATGATCCTCCTAATTTCTCAAATAGCCTATAATGTGGATCTTGTGATATTGACTTGATCTTTATAGAGTTGTGACTATATTGTATTGAATTTCTTATTGCTATTACTTTCTATATCAATTGAATATGAATTGTGAGTAATAATCAAAGATGATCATTATCTTTGAGATTTTGTAAGTTGACTTATTTCTTCTAATTAGCCTAGAATGTACATTGAATCGTGTTGATTGGTATGGTCCACCTATTGTTGCAGTGTTTAAATTCTTGTACATGTTTATGTGTTATGATCATGTCCTTCAAGGCATTAGATGCAATATAAATTGATAAGGTATTTCTATGTTAGGAAGTTGAAGGATTTAGCCTTGATTCTAATATCATGTCTAAGTGAATTGATGGTAGGTGAAGTTATGTGCATAGTCTTCGACACTATTTGTTTAATCTAGGTGTGGAGATGATGTTCTATGCATATGTGTGATGATCATGTTAGGGTTAGGTATGGTCTATATGGCTAATGATAATGAATATCCTTGTAGGATGACCCCTACCCATATGAACCCTATATGAATGTGTGATCAAAGTATGCTAGGAGTCTTATATTATATTGTTGAATATGTACTTGCCTCCTATGATGTAATGTGAGTGTGTGTAGTCTATAGTCCTCAATACTCTATATGTTTGTAGGACTTGAGACTTGAAGAATGTTGTACACGTGTTATGGTCTTAGAGGGTGGCTTCCTCAATACTATGTGATAGCCATCATGTGATCATGTAGACCAATGTACACACACACACTTCATGTATGTCTCTGAGTAGGATAGATTCATGACGACTAAGGAAAGGATATTTCTCCTATGCATCATTACTATTTCTATGCATGTAAAGTATATGATTTATGAAGTTATGAACATGTGTTCCTAAAGGTGTTTAGGTAAAGGTAGATCTCACATATATGTACACACACAGGTGCATGTATGAATATGATATGATTATGTGAAAGGCATTCTCACATAATGTAGGTTCTGTGATGAACGTAGAATTCTCATCCGAGATATCTTTGAGCTATATGATATATATGGGAGTAAGTCCCTAAGGCCTATTCTTTATGAACTAATGATTATCTAAAGGCTTAATGATGTTTAAAAAGGGAGTTATTGCTTAGCAACGAAATGGCATTTAAATGAGATGGAGGTCTCATGTTAGTAAGTCTGGCCTCCCACGTGGGTTTCTTCACGACTATTAGTATGGATTCCCAAGGTATATTGTGTCTCATGTGATGGAAACATTCAAGCTTAGTTATCCAAGGTTTCTAGAATCAATCTCCTTGTTCTTTAACTATGTTCCAACATAGGACTCCAGCTTAGTGGATCCACCTAGATAAGCTATGTACAATTGGTTGCACCTTAGGCATGTGTGAACCCTCTCCTTTTGGTGTGGGAGTAGTTTACCGGATTCCATGTAGCTCACATGGTCTATGTCGGTTATGGCTATATCTCCCAAAGGTTAATAAATTAAAGATAAGAATATGAACTCTAATCTAAATTCCTTGAGGGGTGTACTTGGTATGGGAGGACTATGGACCCTACGTATACATTGCACTAGATGACTTCAAGAAAGGATAGGATTGGAGACCCTTATGAAGTAAATACTTATGTTATGCATGATTTTTATGAATGCATGTTAAGTGACCTTGTTATGTTAAGACATGAAATATGACTATGCATGTGAATTACACTTGTGGCTTCTAAATGGGTTTACTTAGTATATGTGGGGGTATGAGACTCCATGTGTACATTGCACAAGTAAGCTTATGAAGGGTTTGTGAGGTTGGTTTACTTATTATATGAAATAAGTAAGTCTATGACTAAAGTGTATGAAATATGATGAGTCTTCCTATGATGTTATATGAACTATGATGAGTCCTTATATGATGATATGAAGTATGTAGCCTTATTGCTAGTTGTAAATGATTATGTTATGACTTGTTGAATATGTTATGACTTGTTGAATATGTTATGCCTAATCTAGGGTAACTTCTTAGGTACACTTGGCGGATGTAGCATTATGGGATGGTACCTACACATTGCACTAGTGTGACTTAGGAGTTGTCTTAGGTGATGGTCCTTATGTGAAGTTTATGTATTTGATGTGCTTATGACATGTGAGTATGTGTGGTTGTGTTTATGAATCATATTTTGAAAGACTATTGTAAGGCAACCTCAAGGTGATGCATTACACTAGCTATATTTGAGGGTTACTTAAGAAAAGAAGTAAAATAAAAGAGAGGTAATGTTTGATCTGTATTGAATATGCTTATAAGTATGATGAATAGCTTTATTTTCTAGTAGGAGTATTATCCATGTCTATATTATGTATCTGAACTATATTGAGCTTATATGTGCCTATGTTCAGGGAGTTTACTAAAAAGGCATGTTGCATTATTTCAAATGAAATATCCTCTTTGAATGCATAATTTTGCATAGTTGTCATACTTAGTGCATTCTTGTACTAATACCATTCTTCTTAATCTTTTTACACCAAGTGTAGGTGGTGATGGCTAGAGGATGTCTCCTAGGCGAAGAGCTTGGATAGATTTCCCAAGTTACTAGGCGAAGAGCTTTGATAGATGTCCCAAGTTCAAGAAGAGGGAACCTTATGATTCAAGTATTTCCCCATGTCAAGTTCCCATTCAATTATGTAATAGCTTAGACATTATTTTATTATGTTAAGGGTCGTGTCCCTGTTCTATTCTATTGAGTTGTGTATTAAGATGGCAAAGAGACTTAGAGTATAACTATGTATTATGAAGTATTTTTATATATATATGAAGTAATGTTCTAGCATATGATGTGCTATGAAAAGTTTTAAATTTTCCGCTATTTTTATTAGGAGTATGCAATGAAGGTACATTAAGAGGCTTGTCTTACACCTCTGAGAGGATGACGACGCCGTCTTAGGATTTGAGAATATCATAACTTTTAGGGTATACCCTCGGGTCGTAACAAACTTTGTATAAGAGTATACGGTTGTAGGATTTGCCTTTAGGTTTCAAAGTCTCGTGTTGCCACGTCTTGTAGAGTCTCATATCATTGGTGGTGAGTTGCGACACATCAAATGATACGGGAGGCCATAGGACGATAGAGTTTCCCTTCTTCACTATTCTCATGTCGTGCCATTGAACTTAACTCTATATGATCTCTCTCTTATGTTTCCTTGTCCGGTGGTCTTTTAGATGCGATTGCTTTTAAGGGATGATTTCTCTATACTTGAGGGAGAAAACATGAGTTTTTGATACTTACCTTGGTTTTATGGTTTGGTGAGTAGATGTGAACGTGAATTTAGTATATGTGTATGTGGTGCCATTTATGACTATAGATGGTTTATGAGCAATGAGAGGTTACGTTGAGAAGATTTATATTAAGATATGGTTATAACTTGCTAATAGTTGTTATGGTTGAATGGTGTTCCCCTTGGAATGACAGCATGTCTTATCACTATGTAGGATGGTAGCATGATCTTATGGTGTAGGCTTGAAAATTCATGGAGAATGTGGTGAATAGTGAGAAAGATGAATGTTGTCTTTCTATATGTGAAATGCTTCATAGTTGTCCTTGTGTGGATTTGAAATCTTTTGTTTAGGCTTGCTCATAAGGAGGGGAGAAAGTGTGTTGATCCTTGTAAGGTGATTGTGAAGTGTGCTAGTTAATGGTAGAAACCTTATGACTATTTACTCGTTCCCTCTATGAACCTATTCTAATAGTGGTCAAAAGGGGAAAAAGTAATTTTATTCCATAAGTGGGAAGAATGATTACCCTAAGGTGACTTAGTGGGATGTATGGTATGTACCCCTTAGGTCTACAAGAGAAGGAGAGAATTGAGCTTGACCTACTTTGAAGTGGTTAGTTGTCTTTTAAACTTGAATTTGGATTTAGTCAGTTGAGGAAGTGCTCAGCTTGTACCTAGGTATGGTTGGTTGGAAAGTTCAACCATAAATGAAGACCCTTGTAGGTTGGTCTTGCCTCGCCTTGACCTTGGTGTTTAAGGGAAATATGTGATTAGGCTTACCCCAAGTGGGAGATAGTGTGCATAGATTGTAAGATTTCTAGAGGCCTTGATGTCCATATGTTAAGTTCCTTTGAACTTCTCTAGGTTGAAAATCACCGCGAAGTGTTTGTGAGAATGATGTTCATAAACTTAGATCCCAAGAGAGGGATGATGTGCTTAGTTAATAGGGTTGGTAAGCTATGATTTCCCCTAGAGTTTAGAGGAGCTCTTAAATGAGTTTATCCTAAGTGTGGGAGCATGATTTCAGTAGCAAGGTTTTAGATATCCCTATCTTTTCCTTCTATTCTTACTCAAGCTTGAAACCAAAGAGTTCCTAAGTAGCTTGTTCATGATAGGAGTCTTGCATAAAGTGATAAGTTGCATGTTCTCCATATGATATGAATGTCTTTAATGACACTAAGTTATGCATATTATGAAAGGTCATTATTGCATGAAAAAGAGTTTTTATAAATTTACATGTTTCTCACATTGTTGTGCATCCTTATATGATAAATGTGCAATTTGATTTCATGAGATAGTTTAATGAGCATGCTTGATGTCATTCATATTGTTCGGTGTTTTTGCCTCACTATGGGATATTGAGACTCCTTTAAATGAGATAATATGAGTCTCTTTGAAAAATGTGTGACTTTTTGAGAATTGGGAAGTGTTATTATAGGCTCACTCTGGAGAAGTGATGGTTTGTCTAACCTATGTCTTTTGGTATTCCTATAAAATGTGATAAATTTCCATAATTAATGCATGTTTATAAAAGCTAGTGATGTGCTAGAAATAGGAAGTTTCAAATTTACTTCCTAATACTGTGATTTGCTTGGTGTGACCTACCATATTGATTTCATAAGTAAGGAAGTATGAGTATAATGTGGTTTGGAATTAAGAAATCCTACTTAATATGAATTAACCTCTATGCATTGTTTTTATGTGAACTCTATGATGCCATGTGTGTATGTTGTGACTAGGAGAAGGTAGTCCCTCCTTGAACAAAAACTAAGCATGGTAATTTCATATATGACCTTGATGGTATTATGTCTAGACTATATGATTGTAGTTGATCTACTTTATTCATTATTCTTGTGCAACTAAATGAAGTGTTTAAATTTTCTCATGAGTTGAAGTGTGTATTATGCCTAAGTGTGCTATTGGAATCCACAATATGTTTAACTTTGTGATGAAATAATGAACATGCCTAAGGTTGGAGAAGGCAGTTCCTCCAAATGGAAATGAATATAAAGAAGTATGTATGCATGAAATGAGTTGTAGAAGTAGTCCATGTTTCATTATGGTGTCTTGAGTGCATACTAGAATGAAGTTGGTGTTCCTTGTAAGTTTTGTGCATTGACTTTTATGTGATAACATGTTGAAGTGTTGTGAGCTGCTATGAAAGTCATGGAATCCTTAAAAGAGTTTAAAGTGTTTTAGTGTAATTCGATGACGATTGTTGTTCTAAGTGGGGGAGTATTAACAAGACCTCTAAATGAACTAAGGTATCTAGAGCCTAACATGTGTCTAAAAAGGTTAATAATATGTTAATTAAGTGTTTTATAGTATGTATACTTGATTTGAGGTGATTTGGAAGTCAAACGTCAAGGGGCGACCAAGACGTTCGGCGATGAGTCACCAAAGAGCCTTAGGTGCTTTTATGTGATTATGTGTGTGTCATGGGATCTTGAGGTCTGTATAAGAGTTATAATGATGTTTCTAGGCAGTGTGTTAAGTTTCATGAAGTTTGGAGGTCAAACGTTCAAGAACGTCCATGACGTCCGAAAGTTAGTCTTTAGACGTGCTAGTGACTCCTTGTCTGTTTGTCTTGATTTTATGTTTTTTTTGGAGTTTAGAAGCAGTGTATTTGACCCTAGTATCTTAATAGACATGTTAAGGGTCAAAACGTCCGTGTATGACTCCCCGGGGACAACCCAAAGGGCTCCCAAGGAGGACCCAATCATTGGACAAGAGGCTGCCCAAGGCAGCGAGCAAGTCAAGAATTGGACCTTGACCTCGCGACGTCTGCCTATCACGCACCTCACTGCCTCAAATTTTATTTAGGGCAGAATGGGGAGGCTGCTCTGCGACGCGCAGCCCTCTCCCAGATCTGGTTGCGTCGTTTTTAAATAAAATTTGACATGTCTATGAACCCCAATTCGTGTAGGGGTGTTTTGGTAACTTGAGGGATGTTTTATTAACTTATTTAAAGACCTTTTTAAACAATTTCCCAAGCCAAAATCCCAATACCCGTTAAGAAAACAAATTCCCAAAGTTCTCTTCTCTTTAAAAAAAAAAACCCAAACCCCCATTGAAGACCAAGCACAAGAACAAACTATGCAGTAGGATTCTTGGAGCTTTCTTATCATATTATTATGGGCTTTTTAATGTATAAGGTATGGTGATCCTTTATCCATTGATAACCATTCATCTATGGAGTTCTTTCAAAGGTTTTGTAAACATGAATTCTAAGTCAAAAATACTATTTTTCAATCTAGCCATGGGTTCATTCTCAAATTGATTTCAAAAGCATTATAATGATGAATATATGTTCAATAACTGATTTTATGATGAATTTTTATCAAATTTTATGAATAACCCATGATCCTCCTAATTTCTCAAATTAGACTATAATGTGGGTCTTGTGATATTGACTTGATCTTTATAGAGTTGTGATTATATTGTATTGAATTTCTTATTGCTATTACTTTTTATATCAATGGAATATGAATTGTGAGCAATTATCAAACATGATCATTATCTTGGAGATTTTGTAAGTTGACTTATTTATTCTAATTAGACTAGATGTACATTGAATCGTGTTTATTGGTATGGTCCACCTATTGTTGCGGTGTTTAAATTCTTGTACATGTTTATGTGTTATGATAATGGCCTTCAAGGCATTTGACGCAACATGAATGAACATGGTAATTTCTATGTTAGGAAGTTGAAGGATTTGACCTTGATTCTAATATCATGTCTAAGTCAACTGATGTTATGTGAAGTGATGTGCATAGTCTTCTACACTATTTGTTTAATCTAGGTGTGGAGATGATGTTATATGCATATGTGTGATTATCATTTTAGGGTTAGGTATGATCTATATGGCTAATGATAATGAATATCCTTGTAGCATGACCCCTACCCATATGAACCCTATATGAATGTGTGATCAAAGTATGCTAGGAGTCTTATATTATATTGTTTAATATGTACTTTCCTCCTATGATGTATTGTGAGTGTTTCTAGTCTATAGTCCTCAATACTCTATATGTTTGTAGGACTTTGAGACTTGAATAATGGTGTACATGTGTTGTGGTCATAGAGGGTGGCTTCCTCAATACTATGTGATAGACATTATGTGATCATGTAGACCAATGCACACACACACACTTCATGCATGTCTATGAGTATGATAGATTCATGACGACTAAGGAAAGGATAGTTCTCCTATGCATCATTACTATTTTTATGCATGTAAAGTATATGATTTATGAAGTTATGAACGTGTGTTCCTAAAGGTGTTTATGTGAAGGTAGATCTCACATATATGTACACACACGTGCATGTATGAATATGACATGATTATGTTAAAGGACATTCTCACATAATGTAGGTTCTATGATGAATGTAGAATTCTCATCTTAGATACCTTTGAGTTATATGATATATGAGGGAGTATGTCCCTAAGGCCTATTCTTTATGAACTAATAATTATTTAAACGCTTAATGATGTTTAAAAAGGGAGTTATTGCTTAGCACCGAAAGGGCATGTAAATGAGATGGAGGTCTCACGTTAGTAAGTCCGGCCTCCCACATTGGTTTATTGACGACTAGTAGTGTGGATTCCCAAGGTATATGTTGTCTCATTAGATGGAAACCTTCACGCTTAGTTACTCAAGGTTTCTAGAAGCAATCTCATTGTTCCTTAACTATGTGCCCACATAGGACTCTAGCTTAGTGGATCCACCTAGATAAGCTATGTACGAATGGTTGCACCTTAGGCAAGTGTTAACCCTCTCTTTTTGGTGTGGGAGTAGAACACCGGATTCCATGTAGCTCACATGGTCTATGTCGGTTATGGCTATGTCTCCCAAGGTTAAAGAATTAAAGATAAGAATATGAACTCTAATCTAAATTCCTTGAGGAGTGTGCTTGGTATGGGAGGACTATGGACGCTACCTATACATTGCACTAGATGACTTCAAGAAAGGATAGGATTGGAGACCCTTATGAAGTAAATACTTATGTTATGTATGACTTTTATGAATGCATGTTAAGTGACCTGTTATGTTAAGACATGAAATATGACTATGTAAGTGAATTACACTTGTAGCTTCTAAATGGGTTTACTTAGTATATGTGGGGGTATGGGACTCCATGTGTACAAAGCACAAGTAAGCTTATGAAGGGTTTGTGAGCGTGGTTTACTTATTATATGAAATAAGTAAGTCGATGACTAAAGTGTGTGAAGTATGACGAGTCCTTATATGATGATATGAAGTATGTGGCCTATTTGCTAGTTGTAAATGATTATGTTATGACTTGTTCAATATGTTATGCCTAGTCTAGGGTAACTTCTTAGCTACGCTTGGTGGAAGTAGCATTATAGGATGGTACCTACATATTGCACTAGTGTGACTTAGGAGTTGTCTTAGATGATGGTCCTTATGTGAAGTTGATGTCTTTGATGTGCTTATGACTTGTGAATATATGTGGTTGTGTTTATGAATCATATTATGAAAGGCTATTGTTAGGTGACCTCAAGGTGATGCATTGCACTAGGTATATTCGAGGGTTACTTAAGAAAAGAAGTAAAATAAAAGAGAGGTAATGTTTGATCTTTATTGAATATGCTTATATGTATGATGAATGGATTTATGGTCTATTAGGAATATTATCCATGTCTATATTATGTATCTGAACTATATTGAGCTTATATGTGCCTATGTTCACGAAGTTTATTAAAAAGACTTTTTGCATGATTTCAAATGAAATATCCTCTTTAAATGCATGTTTATGCATGGTTGGCATACTTAGTGCATTCTTGTACTAATACCATTCATCTTCATCTTTTTACACCAAGTGTAGGTGGTGATGGCTAGAGGATGTCTCCTAGGCGAAGAGCTTGGATAGATTTCCCAATTTACTAGGAGAAGAGCTTGGATAGATCTCCCAAGTTCAAGAAGAGGGATCCTTATGACTCATGTAGTTCCCCATGTCAACTTCCTATTCAATTATGTAATAGCTTAGATATTATTTTATGCTGTTAAGGGTCGTGTCCCTATTATATTCTATTGAGAGGTCGACGACGCCGTGTTAGGATTCGAGAATATCATAACTTTTAGGGTTTACCCTCGGGTCATAAAAAATTTGGTATCAGAGCATAAGGTTGTAGGATTTTTCTTTAGGTTTCAAAGTCTCGTGTTGCCACATCTAGTAGAGTCTCGTATCATTGGTGGTGAGTCGCGACACATCAAATGATATGGGAGTCTATAGGACGATAGAGTTTCCCTTTTTCACAATTCTCATGTCGTTCCATAGAACTTAACTCTATATCATCTCTCCCTTATGTTTCCTTGTCCGGTGGTCTTTTAGATGTGATTGCTTGGAAGGGATGATTTCTCTATTCTTGAGGGAGAAAAGGTGAGTTATTGATACTTACCTTGGTTTTATGGTTTGGTGAGTAGATATGAATGTGAATTTAGTATATGTGTATGTGGTGCCATTTATTGCTATAGATGGTTTATGAGGAATGAGAGGTTACATTGAGAACATGTATATTAAGATATTTTTATAGCTTGCTAATAGTTGTTATGGTTGAATGGAGTTCCCCTTGGAATGATAGCATGTGTTATCACTATGTAGGATGGTAGCATGATCTTATGGTGTAGGCTTGAAAAGTCTTGGAGAATGTGGTGAATAGTGACAAAGATGAATGTTGTTTTTCTATATGTTAAATGCTTCATACTTACCCTTGTATGGATTTGAAACCTTTTGTTTATGCTTGCTCCTATGGAGGCGAGAAAGTGTGCTGATCCTTGTAAGGTGATTGTGAAGTGTGCTAGTTAATGGTAGAAACCTTATGACTATTTAATGGTTCCCTGTATGAACCTATTCTAAGAGTGGCAAAAAGGGGAAAAAGTAATTTTATTCCATAAGTGGGAAGAATGATTAACCTAAGGTGACTTAGGGGGATGTATGGTATGTACCCCTTAGGTCTTCAAGAGAAGGAGAGAATTGAGGTTGACCTACTTTGAAGTGGTTAGTTGTCTTTTAAGCTTGAATTTGAATCTGGTCAATTGAGGAAGTGCTTAGATTGTACCTAAGCATGGTTGGTTGGAAAGTTCAACCATAAATGACGACCCTTGTAGGTTGGTCTTGACTTTCCTTGACCTTGGTTCTTAAGGGCAAGATGTGATTAGTCTTACCCCAAGTGGGGGATAATGTGCATAGATGGTAAGATTTTTAGAGCCCTTGACCCTATGTTGAGTTTCCCTTAACTTCTCTAGGTTGAAAATCACATTGAAGTGTTGGTGAGAAGGATGTTCATAAGCTTAGATCCCAAGAGAGAGATGATGTGCTTAGTTAATAGGGTTGGTAAGCTATGATATCCCGTAGAGTTGAGAGGAGTTGATCTTAAATGTGTTTATCCTAAGTGGGGGAGGATGATTTGAGTAGTAAGGTTTTGGATATCCCTATATTTTCCTTCTATTCTTACTCAAGCTTGAAACCAAAGTCGCTTGTTCATGATAGGAGTCTTGCATAAGGTAATAAGTTGCATGTTCTCCATATGATATGTATGTCTTAAATGACACTATGTTATGCATATTATGAAAGGTTATTATTGCATGAAAATCATTTTTTTACAAATTTGGATGTTTCTCATGTTGTTGTGCATCCTGATATGATAAATGTGCAATTTTATTTCATGAGATAGCTTAATGAGCATGCTTGATGTCACTCAAATTGTGTGGTGTTTTTGCCTCACTATGAGATATTCAGTCTCCTTTAAATGACATAAAATGAGTGTCTTTGAAAACTGTGTGACTTTTTGGGAATTGGGAAGTGTTATTATAGGCTCACTCTTGAGAAGTGATTGTTTGTCTAGCCTATGTCTTTTGGTATGCCTATAAAATGTGATAAATTTCCATAATTATTGCATGTTTATAAAAGCTAGTGATATGCTAGAAATAGAAAGTTTCAAATTTACTTTCTAATACTGTGATGTGCTTGGTTTGACCTACCATATTGATTTCATAAGTAAGGAAGCATGAGCATAATGTGGTTTGGAATAAAGAAATCCTCCTTAATATGCATTAACCTCTATGCATTGTTTTTATGTGAACTCTATGATTCCATTTATGTATGTTGTGACTAGAAGAAGGTAGTCCCTCCCTCAACAATAACTAAGCATGGTAATTTCATATATGACCTTGATGGTATTATGTCTAGACTATATGATTGTAGTTGATCTACTTTATTCATGATTCTTCTGCAACTAAATGAAGTGTTTAAATTTTCTCATGAGTTGAAGTGTGGATTATGACAATGTGTGCAATTGGAATCCATAGTATGTTTAACTTTGTGATGAACTAATGAACATGCCTATGGTTGGAGAAGGTAGTTCCTCCAAATGTAAATGAATATGAAGAAGTATGTATGCATGAAATGAGTTATAGAAGTAGTCCATGTTTTATTATGTTGCCTTGAATGCATACTAGAATGAAGTTGGTTTTCCTAGTAAGTTTTGTTCATTGACTTTTACGTGATAACATGTTGAAGTGTTGTGAGCTGCTTTGGAAGTCATGGAGTCCTTGAAAGTGTTTAAAGTGTTTTAGTGTCATTCAAGGATGAATGTTGTTCTAAGTGGGAGAGTATTGACAAGACCTCAAAATGTAAGGTAGCTAGAGCCTCACATTTGGCTAAAAAGGTTAATAATATGTTCATTAAGTGTTTTATAGTATGTATACTTGATTTGAGGTTATTTGGAACTCAAATGTTTATGGACGACCAAGACGTTCGACGATGAGTCACCAAAGGGCCTTAGGTGTTTTTATGTGAATATGTGTGTGTCATGGACTCTTCAAGTCCTTATATGAGTCAAAATGATGTTTATAGGCAGTGTGTTAAGTTTCATGAAGTTTGGAGGTCAAACGTTCCAGAACGTCCATGACTTCTGAAAGTTAGTCTTTAGACGTGCTAGTGAGTCCTTGTATGTTTGGATTGATTTTATGTGTTGTTTGGAGTTTAGAAGAAGTGTAGTTAACCCTAGTACCTTAATAGATATGTTAAGGGTCAAAACGTCTTTGTACGACACCACGGGTACAACCCGAAGGGCCCCCAAGGAGGACCCAAACATTTGGACAAGAGGCTGCCCAAGGCAATGAGCAAGTCCAAGAATTGGACCTTGCCCTCGCGACGCCCGCCTAGAATGCACCTCACTGCCTCAAATTTAATTTGGGTCAGAATGAGGAGGCTGCTCCGCGATGCGCAGCCCACTCCCAGATCCGGTTGCGTTGTTTTTAAGTCAATTTTGACATGTCTAAGAGCCCCAATTCGTGTGGGGGTATTTTGGTAACTTAGGGGACATTTTATTAACTGATTTTAAGACCTTTTTAAACACTTTCCCAATCCAAAACCCCAATACCCATTAAGAAATCAAATTCCCAAAGTTCTTTTCTCTTCAAAAAAACCTCAAAACCCCCACTGAAGACCAAGCACAAGAACAAGATATGAAGTTGGATTCTTGGAGCTTTCTTCTAAGATTTTCATGGGATTTTAAATTTATAATGTAAGGTGATCCTTCATCCATTTATAACCATTAATCTATGGAGTCTTTTCAAAGGTTTTCGAAACATGAATTCTAAGTCAAAAATCCTATTTTTCAATCTAGCAATGGGTTCATTCTCGAATTGATTTCAAAAGCATTATAATGATTAATATATGTTTAATTACTGATTTTATGATGAATTTCTATCCAATTTTATTAAGAACCCATGATCCTCCTAATTTCTCAAATTAGCCTATAATGTGGGTCTTGTGATATTGATTTGATCTTCATAGAATTGTGATTATATTGTATTAAATTGCTTATTGCTATTACTTTCTATATAAATTGAATATGAATTGTGGAAGAATTATCAAATATGATCAATATCTTGGAGATTTGGTAAGTTGACTTATTTCTTCTAATTAGCCTAGAATGTACATTGAATCATGTTGATTGGTAGGTCCACCTTTGGTGGTGGTGTTTACATTCCTATTCATGTTTATGTGTTAGGATCATGGCCTTCAAGGCATTTGAGGCAATATGAATGAACATGGTAATTTCTATGTTAGGAAGTTGAAGGATTTGGCCTTGATTCTAATATCATGTCTAAGTGAATTGATGTTATGTGAAGTGATGTGCATAGTCTTCTACACTATTTGTTTAATCTAGGTATGGAGATTATGTTATATGTATATGTGTGATTATCATGTTAGGGTTAGGTATGGTCTATATGGCTAATGATAATGAATATCCTTATAGCATGACCCCTACCCATATGAACCCTATATGAATGTGTGATCAAACTATGCTAGGAGTCTTATATTATATTGTTTAATATGTACTTGCATCCTATGATGTAATGTGAGTGTGTTTAGTCTATAGTCCTCAATACTCTATATGTTTGTATGACTTAAGACTTGAAGAATATTGTACATGTGTGGTGGTCTTAGAGGGTGGCTTCCTCAATACTATGTGATAGCCATTATGTGATCATGTAGACCAATGTACACACACACTTCATGAATATCTATGAGTATGATAGATTCATGATGACAAAGGAAAGGATAGTTCTACTATGCTTCATTACCTATTTCTATGCGTGTAAAGTATATGATTTATGAAGTTATCAACATGTGTTCCTAAAAGTGTTTAGGTGAAGGTAGATCTCACATATATGTATACACACACGTGCATGTATGAAGATGATATGATTATGTGAAAGGACATTCTCACATAATGTAGGTTCTATGATGAACGTAGAATTCTCATCCTAGATACCTTCGCGTTATATGATATATGAGGGAGTAAGTTCCTAAGGCCTATTCTTTATGAACTAATGATTATTTAAAGGCTTAATGATGTTTAAAAAGGTAGTTATTGCTTAGCACCGAAAGGGCATGTAAATGAGATGGAGGTCTCACGTAAGTAAGTCCCACCTCCTACATTGGTTTCTTCACGACTAGTAGTGTGGATTCCCAAGGTATATGTTGTCTCATGTGATGGAAACCTTCACGCTTAGTTAGTCAAGGTTTCTAGAAGCAATTTCCTTGTTCCTTAATAATGTGCCAACATAGGACTCTAGCTTAGTGGATCCACCTATATAAGTTATGTAAGAATGGTTGCACCATAGGCAAGTGTTAACCCTCTCTTTTCGGTGTAGGAGTTTAACACCGGATTCCATATAGCTCACATGGTCTATATGGGTTATGTCTATGTCTCCCGAAGGTTAATAAATTAAAGATAAGAACATGAACTCTAACCTAAATTCCTTGAAGAGTGTACTTGGTATGGGAGGACTATGGACCCTGCATATACATTGCACTAGATGACTTCAAGAAAGGATAGGACTGGAGACCCTTATGAAGTAAATACTTATGTTATGTATGAGTTGTATGAATGCATGTTAAGTGACCTTGTTATGTTAAGACATGAAATATGACTATGCATGTGAATTACACTTGTGGCTTCTAAATGGGTTTACTTAGTATAAGTGGGGGTATGGGACTCCATGTGTACATTGAACAAGTAAGATTATGAAGGGTTTGTGAGGGTGGTTTACTTATTATATGAAATAAGTAAGTCTATGAATAAAGTGTATGAAGTATGATGAGTCCTTATATGATGATATGAAGTATGTGGCCTGTTGTAAATGATTATGTTATTACTTGTTCAATATGTTATGACTAGTCTAGGGTGACTTCTTAGGTACACTTGGTGGAAGTAGCATTATGGGATGCTACCTACACGTTGCACTAGTGTGACTTAGGAGCTTTCTTAGGTGATGGTCCTTATGTGAAGTTGATGTCTTTGATAAGCTTATGACTTCTGAATATATGTGGTTGTGTTTATGAATCATATTATGAAAGACTATTGTAAGGTGACCTCAAGGTGATGCATTGCACTAGGTATACTTGAGGGTTACTTAAGAAAAGAAGTAAATAAAAGAGAGGTAATGTATGATGTGTATTGAATATGCTTAAGAGTATGATAAATGGCTTTATGTGCTATTAGGAGTATTATCCATGTCTATATTATGTATGTGAACTATATTGGGCTTATATGTGCCTATGTTCATGAAGTTTACTAAAAAGAAATGTTGCATGATTTCAAATGAAATGTCCTATTTAAAAGCATGTTTTTGAATGGTTGACATACTTAGTGCATTCTTTTACTAATACCATTCTTCTTCATCTTTTTACACCAAGTGTAGGTGTTGATGGCTAGAGTATGTCTCCTAGGCGAAGAGCTTGGTTATATCTCTCAAGTTACTAGGCGAAGAGCTTCGATAGATCTCCCAAGTTCAAGAAAAGGGATCCTTATGATTAAAGGATTTCCCTATGTCAAGTTCCTATTCAATTATGTAATAGCTTAGATATTATATTATGTTGTTAAGGGTCGTGTCCCTATTCTAATCTATTGAGTTGTGTCATAAGATGACAAACAGACTTATAGTCTAACTATGTACTGTGAAGTATTTATATATATATATATATATATATATATATATGAAGTAATGTTCTAGCATATGATGTGCTATGAAAAGTTTTAAATTTTCCGTTATTTTTATTATGAGTATGCAATGAAGGTATGCTAAGAGGCTTGTCTTAGACCATTGAGAGGTCGACGACGCCGTGTTAGGATTAGAGATTATCATAACTTTTAGGGTATACCCTCGGGTCGTAACAAACACCAATTTCACGTAATCAAGAGACTCAAAACACAACAAGAAGATAGAAACTAATCTACGGCTCATTATGCAATAAGACTCACATTCTTCATTTAATATAGGAGGAACTCCTTCTTAACACTTTACCATGTTCATATACATTTATACATATTACAACCATTTTGAACCAAGAACAATTTAGTCAAATTTCCAACAACTTCACAGTGAACTGCCAAACATTACAGCGAAATATTCTTAAATTTAAAAGATGCAACTGTTAAGAAATTTATGATGAAAGCATGAAAATATGAGACACAAAACCATATAAACTCATTTTATAACATAATCATAACTTCATAAAATGCACATTGCAAGGAATCAATGAAATTCAATTTCAACAAGACTCCTAAACACAATGCAATATGCAATATCCTACTATGACATTCTATCTGTCAAGCTTGAATAGAATAGAATAGAAAAGACTACAAATCACAACTAAACTACTCACCATACTCCCCAACTTAGAAGAATATCATAACAACTAAAGACAGAAGCTATAACTTACCAACATCATCTTCATCATCCGGATAAGATTCTTTAGCACGGAGTACATAGAAGCAATTCCTTTTTTGAACATCACCATCCGGAACACTTGGAGGAACTTTCTTAGCCTATTTTCCTCTAGCCACAATATAAGGACAATCTCTCACCTTATGTCAATCCTTACCAAAAAT
This sequence comes from Solanum sitiens, assembly GCA_016801875.1. NCBI lineage: Eukaryota > Viridiplantae > Streptophyta > Magnoliopsida > Solanales > Solanaceae > Solanum > Solanum sitiens. The sequence continues at coordinate 164,752 of JABWTJ010000942.1, read as the reverse complement.
ATAGCAACCATTGATATTGGCTAGACACTTCCCAAAGTGCTTCTTCCCACAAGTAACACAAGTAGGCTTATCACCTTGAGAATCACTACCCCTCTCAAGTTTGACCGTAGGTTCCCTAGGTCCATCTTGGTTTGGAGCCCTTTTCTTAAACCTAGGTTGGTTTTGATCATTGAATCCACCCCTCTTCAAATTCGTTGAAATCCTACTAAGTTATGACTCCTCAATGGATTTTGCATACAACATAAGCCTAGACAAGTTCATGTCACTATGGAGCATGGCCGTACGACACTCTTCTTTCACAAAGTCGGCAACACCAGTCACAAACCTACTAATCTTATTCCTTGGGTTAGACACCAAGGATGGAGCGTGCATATACAACATGGTGAACTTCAAAGAATACTCTTCAACACTCATATTACCTTGCTTGATGTTAATGAACTCCTCAACCTTCACCTCCCTTCTCCCACGGGGAAAGTACTTCTCTAAGAAAGACTCCTTTAAATCTTCCGACTCTACGGGACCCAACTCAACCTGCCTATTATATTTTCATTGTACCACACTTGAGCAACATACCCCAATTGTTACGAAGCTAACTCCGCCTTCTCCCTAGAAGTCACTCCCATGGCACTCAACACCTTATAAACACCATTAAGAAACTCTTGGGAATCCTCTCCAACCTTAGAGCCAAGAAAGATAGGAGGATTCATCCTCACAAAGTCTTTCAATCTAGAGGTCATGGTACTCTCCAAAGCATTCATCCTAGGCCAAACGTCTCTAGTCACATGAGTGGTCATATCTCATGATAGAGCAAGTAAATCATCCCTAATCTCTCCATTAGTCGAGTCCGAAGGAATCACCGAAACCTCATCTTGTTGACCCCCAATAGGAACTTGGGAACCTTGATCACTTTGTGGAACTTGTCCATTTTGAAGAACTTTCTCATCTTGCTCAACTTGGGGAGTAATTTCGTCATTCACCCTCTCTTATTCAACCCTTCTTTCAGCCATCCTTCTAGTACACATCTTCCTAAAAACACAAGGAAAAACATTAAGAAGGACACTCAGAAATTTTTACTCTACGGCACGACACAAGAGTAGAAAAGAAGGAAAATTGTATCGTCCTATAGCCTCTAGCTCATTGATGTGTCGCGGCTCATACCAATGAACAAGACTCTACTAGACATTGCTTTTTAAGACTTTTTGATTCCTAAGACTACTTTATAACCTATGCTCGGATACCATGTTTGTTATGACCCGAGAGTACACCTTAGAAATTAAGGAATTCTCAAATAGTCACATGGTGTACTTGACCTCTCGGAGGTCTTGCACAATCAATTAGACATCATTCATTGCATACATGTATGAAAAGTAGTGCGGAATTAAAAAATTTCACACGAATAATAGTTCAAAAACATCTCTCATATAAAAATATAGAAATACTAAGTCTCAACATACACCATTCTTAGACTCAAGAATACTTTGCACACGAACTATACAATATGAAATATAGAAAGCTATTGTCTATTACAATACTTTTGATGAAAGAAATCTAAAGATAGTAATGTCCTCAAATAAAGTGAGGACATACCCAACTTTGCTTGAATGAGTACTACATTCAAAGCTCTTTTTCAAGATACCTCTCACCTGCTAGCCACACAGTTAGATATAGACAAAAAGCATGGAATTATTACAATGAATCTTTTAAGTATGGCTTAATGCATAAAATCATGAGAAACAGACATTTGTATGAAATATGCTCTTTTGAGTGAAACATCATATCATAATCTATAAGAACCACATATCACACCAGCTTCACATATAATCCACATATCCCAAGAGAACACCAAAATCATATCAAAACATATAACATGAGATCCTCCTACCAAAGGTGATTCTAAGGTTCTCTTGAGTGAGTTATGAAGGGACCGCCCATACGATCCTTTCACACACACCAAAAAGATCCTTTAGACTACCTAAGATAAGATCATTACCATTTCATTAATCAAACTCTGTAGCTAGAATCTCTCTATGACTCACCTAAGTAAGAAAATAAGAGAACACACATACACCCTCTCCAAGCCTATCTAAGAAATCCTCAGAGATACTCTAGATACATACCGTTTCATTAACATACCTTTATTTAAGTCATTATGTTCAATAGACAATTTAGGAGACATACATTCAAGGACTTTCATATAATGGTCTTCAAAGCCTATTCGCGCAATGTCTAGATAGCGTCCCATTCAACTTCCTAAACTTCATAGAACTTCTCCAACACAATCATGTATCCCACATGATGAGAATATGCAATAATCGACATATACCATACTAGCTAGGAATGGAATCCGGAGTCATAAACCTACTCCGATGGAGGGTGTTCTACTTGCTAATGGTAGAACTAGGACACATCCCATGTTGGCACATGTTTAAGGAATATCAAAAGTTTCTCTGTACTCTAGCCTCCTTCTTAGCTAGAGCGACTACCCAAGCATACTCACTCGGTGCTAGCCTTTGTTTACATAGAGTACTTCAATAAAGGAGTATATGAATAGGTTCCATATCTTGTTCAACCAAATCATAACACACCTTACCAAAGAGGGTCCACTAGGGCTGCCTACATTGTCTAAGAGGATAGCTCAATGAACCTTCTTACTAAAAGGATTCACATAAATGACCTTCTTTTCTATATTTAAGATCATATCCCATTCATACATATACATTCATGACAAAGGTTCTTAAGACTACAAAGTCAATGTTTCATATTCATATTCTTTATATATCATGTAAGGGACACAAGATTACTAAAACAAGACATATTTTATTATCCTCTAAACACATGTACAATATCATTCAAGTAGCATATAGGCCAAACTAGGCATACTCAGAAATCATCCTACACACTACTATAGAACATCAATATAATCCATCACAAGGCTCATATAACCACTTAAGGTTCACACTTCAATTGCAAGTATTCACATATATGACATCCCTATAGTCTATTATGATCACCTATATTCAACTAGGAGAATTCATACTTCACTTTATAGATACACATAACTCATATGAACCTTCACAATGATCACATAGCCAAGTTATAACATGAATATGTCCTAATACGTAAAGTAATGCCGACGAGGCCACATTGTTTCACAATTCATAAATTAATGCTGACGAGGCCACATCGTTCATAAGTATAGCACAAAAGGACTACAACCATAAGTGGACAATCCCAACATAATCATAATTGAAAACACCTATACTATGCAATATAGTGAAGGGTTAGGTCAACATACCACCAATCCAATCACAACATCTCCAATCCATAGCCAATTCAACCAATCCAATGCACCAAGGCTCTTACCAATAACCATAGTCACAAATTTAATCCGATAATTACAATATACTATGATTAAACAAGACCCAATATGAAAATAATCCAATTAGGACAACCTATATACAATTCGAACAGAATTCATACATATATCAATTTCCCAATCCAATCTACATAAGAATTCACTAAAATCAAGCCATGATCAAATTACCCATATTAGAGAAAAAAATTAGGATTTCATAATTTGCATGGGTTAATAGGAATTTTGATGTAAAATGATTCAATTAACAATTATTCAATCATACATCATTGTTTCAAATCGTTTTATGCAAGAACCCATGGCTAGAATTCAATTTAGAAGAATACATGTTTTGATAATCTTTTAAATCATTTGATTTTTGCTCCTTGAATAGAAGGATATTCAAGGATGAAGAACCATACCTTAATTCTGAAGAAAATCCCACAAGTTTGATGGAGAAAAACTTGGAAAATATATCTTATTCCTATAAGCTTCAAAGATTCATCAATGGAGGTTTTAGAGAGAATGAATGGAGAGGTTTTGTTTTGGACTTGAGGTTTATGATTTGGAGGATGAATTCGGGTTTAAAAAGGTTTAATAACCGCCGATAATAAGTCCCCAAAATACACAAAAGAGCCCTGAGCTTATAGGACCTTTTAACCAAGTCAAACTCAACTTAAATTTCCGGAATTATCGTTAGGAAAGAAGTCCGCGACGCGGAGCTGCTCCCATATGATTTTTGAAATAAAATTCTGAAAAAGAGGTGTCCGCCTTTTGTCTGCGACACAGAGAAACTTTTTGCACTTTGGTGAACAATGTCCGCAATGCGGACTGGCTCCCTTTATGCGTAAGTTGCTTCTTCTTTGGGCAACTTGCTCGCTCAAGCCTTGGTCCTTCTCGAGGACCCTTTGGTTGTTCCTTGAGGAGTTTTTCCGGATGTTTCCACTCCAAATATACTTGTACATCTATTAAGGACCTCTCACATTAATTCTCATAAAAAACAAAAATGTAAAAGTCGATGAAACACACCAACTCACACAAGTGTAGTTCAAGGAAAACCTTTCGAACTTCATGGACGTTCTTGGACGTTTGATCTCTAAACTTCACCAAACTTTACACACTTCCTATAAACACTTTAATAAACCATTTTAGGACTTTAAAACATTATGACACATGTGTTAGGATCTAGGTTCACCTAGTTCATTTTGAGGGTGTAACAAATACAACCCCAAAATACCCAAAACACCCTTACATTAATTGGACCTTTTTAGACAAGTCAAACTTAACTTAAATTTTTGGAATTATCATCGTGGAAAAAGTTTGCGTCGTGGAGCTGTTCCCTCAAGCTTTTTGAAACGAATTTTGGGAAAGTGGAGTCCGCGACATGTCCACGATGCGGACCAAAAATATGGCCTGAGGTGCACCAAGTCCGCGACATGTCCATGACGCGGCTTGGGCTTAAAAAATAGCCTGCCTGCTTGCTGCTTTGGCACCCTTCTGGCTAAAACTTGGTTCCTCCTTAAGGACCTTTACGTTGGGCCTTGGGGAGTGGTACTTAAGCATTTTGACCCTAAACTAGTTTATTAAGACACTAGGGTAACCTTCACTGAATATTGACTCTAAACAACCCATAAAAATACATACAACAGACAAGGACACAATAGCACATACCAGACTAGTTTTCAAACGTCTTGGTTTTCCCTTGATGTTTGACTTACAAACTCTTTAAAAAGTTCTACTTAAACCATTTTTCATTATTTAAACAAGTTATTAACTCAAGAAACTCACGTGCAACTCTAATTTATCCTAGCTAATTTTGAGGGTCATTAGACTTGTACTTTTATACCTTCTCATAACCGAAAACATTGCTATAATAGAACAGTTCAGAAGTTAGATATGACTCACCTACAACATTGGTTATATCGAACGATCTAAGAAATGAAATAAAAGAGACAACTCCTACACATCCCTAATCCTTACTTTTATGAATGTGGTGAACAACATATCCATAAGCTAGACTCTACGTAGACCCAACTTTGTAGACTCCCTAGTATGACCTGCTCCGGTACAACTTTTATCACGCCTGAAATCCCATTAAGATGGACATGCACCTAATTCCCTAAACCACCGAGAGAACCAACATGTAACATGTGCTTACTATGCATATAACTATGACAATCTTGTGACAAAAGCACATAGGATGCAATGATATGAACCAACATAAGTAGACTCCAAACGTATATACAAGACTTTCCCGTTGGGGCTACAACTTGTTAATATGAAACAAAACCATATACATAAGTCTATAGAGCCTCTAAAATAGAGAAACCCATAGAGTAGGTCGTGACAGACCCCCCGCCTTACCCTTTACTACAATACAATACAAAAATGAATCTACTAAGGACTTAGTAAAGCTACAAATCAACCTGGAGCTCATACTAAGTAGCTTTGTATCTTGCGCTCCTATTGAGCAGCTCTACTAGCTAGAGTACATGTGTTTGCTACAGGAAATGCAACATCCCCCGTGAGGGACATCGATACAAAAAAATGTACTGAATATGTAAGAAAAACTCTCAAGGAACATCATTATCCTTCATCTCCAAGTTCTTCAGATTGCCACCTTCATAAAAAATTACATGAACACTTTCCTCAATGCATATTGTTCTTTTTTAGAAAACTCTTTACATTTTTTCTAGAGGACGAGTACCCTTTGAAAACACCTTCATCTCTTCTAGGGTCAAACATTCCAAAAATATCCTTTCCATTGTTGAGCGCAAAACACTTGCACTAAAGGCCCTTAAATAACGTAACTTGGCTTTTTTGTTGTTCAGTATCTCATATGGAGGTTTATTTAGTAGAGATTCGACCAAGCACATGTTAGTCACGTAACATGCATTGTTAACTACTTCAGCCCAAATATTTTGAGGAAGATTTGAATCAATGAGAATGGTATTAGAAATTTCTACCAGAGTTTTGTTCTTCCTTTCAACGTCGCCATTTTGTTGACGTGTTTTGGGTGATGAGAATTTCTGATGAATACTACTGTCCACACAAAAGATGTTAAGCTTCACATTTTCAATCTCAATTCCATGGTTGAATCTGCTCCCTACAATAATGCAGTTGAGATTTGTTTGAATAATTTTGAAAAATATCATCAGCACCTCAACCGTCTCTCATTTTTACTTTAGAAACATAGTACATGTAAATCTTGAGTAGTCATCCACAATTATAATAATGTACTTCTTTCCGCTTTGACTTTTGATTTTTGCAGGGCCATATAAGTCCGTGTCGATCTTCACAAGAACTCTTGATGAGCTTATTTGGTTTGAATGAGTATTTGGTATGTTTCCTTCTGACACATGCATCACATACTCTGTTGTCTGTGAACTGCAGTTTTTGCAAGCCTCGGACTAGGTCCAGAGACAAGTTTGTCGGCCCATGCCAGATTTCACCCCTGTGCTTCCACACTTCTATACCGATTGGGCTGAGACCTTGCTCGACTTTTGTCCCGGAGATTCCATCCATAACAATTGGGATCGATCCATGCTAGGCATTTGCCCTTGGCTGCCACAAATAATTATACAGATCTCTTCACATAGTTTCTTTGATCATTGAGATTGTTGTTTTGTTGGTCATAATTATTTTTGAGATTTGGAAATATGAATCAATTGTAGAAGACATGGAAATAATACTTTAAGGTAGTAATAATGACATAAGGAGCTCTGTAATATCAATGTATTGCTTGTGAGATTAAATGACACAATTGACTTCAATTGACTAAGAGGAGGATTCAACAAACTTGCTTTTGCAAATAACATTTCTATATAAGCAACATAGTAGGATAATAACACAATCATAAAGTACTAATCATCTAATGAAGTAATTCTATACACTAAGGAGATGGGGAAATATTGTTAGTTATTTGGAGATCGTATCCTGCCACTATGTTTTCTTTACTAGGAATATAATTTAGGAAATTTACTTTTTGATATTAATCGAAAGTATTACATTTCCTGCCGAAGATTACTGAATCGAAATCACTTACATACCTTATCCTCTAACTAATACAATTATCACGATTCAGCCTCCCCTTTTAGGTTTTAATCTACAATATAAGTAATGATAAACTAAAGTTGGCAGCTATCACACCGTGAGCCCCATCAATCAGTAGCTAACTTTGATTGATAATGAGCTCATACAACCCTTAAAATAATGTGTATCACCACACCCTTATATTCAGCCCAATACATACATTACATATCCTTTTCCAATATTACACCAATAATAATACACATAAAACAACCTCCAATATTCTTTATCATACAACTAATTATTAAACTCACTACCCCCTTGAGTTATTTATGAAAATGCACCCATAATTCCTCACACAAACTCATATATAAGAGGGAAGAAAATAGAGCAGTCGCGTTACATAAAATTCTACAAATTCTCTTTCTAACTTGAATTCCTCTAGAACTTCAGCTTTCCTTCACACTTTAACTAATGAAGAAGAAAAAAGTATCTTAATAATTAAGGAAAGTGAGCATCAGCTTGTGGGAACTTCTTCCCTGTACTTAGAATTAAGCATGAATAACATGTTTTCTAGTCTTCCATGGGAGAATTAAGCTAAATCCATATGTGTTTCTCTTACCTTGGTTTGCAGATATGAGGGTTTCTTCAAGAACCCTAGAAGGAATTTGTAGGCTTCTCTTGACAGAAAAGAGAAATAATTGAAGTAAACTGTGAATTTTGTGTGTTAAAATGAGTGAAAAGATAAGCTCATACTGGATTCATCTTAAGCCTTCTTGACCATAAAAAAATAATCCTCTACAACCTCCCACTTTTGGTCCATTTTCAGCCACTAATTAGTCAAGTAGGTAATGCACCTTCTTATGTACATCAAGCAGCTCAAAAGGTTAAACTAGGTGATGCACTTACTTTGTTTTACTTGGGCTTTAATATATTGGGCATTGGCAGATTTTGCTGCTGGGCTTTAATTTTACTTTAATATAACGTAGTTTTGGCCTCAAGTGATTCCATTAGCATAGGCTCAAATCTGATCCATAAAATTTGGCCTTTTTAACTAAATCCATATAAATCGTGTAGGTGATGAAATTAAATGGTTCTTTGGACTGGTCAATAAGTAAAACTAGATGATGCACCTACTTGAAACCTACTAGCTTATTGAAGTCAAGCAAGCAACTAACTTATTTTATTCCTGTAACGCTCTTGAAGTTCCATGACTTAGAATAGGGAATGACCTATTTAATAATGACTAAAATGATATTTGCGGACATATATTAAAGTGTTAAACTCAATTAGAAAAGTATAGAGCCAAAATGACAAGAAAGACCTTGACGTCCGGAAATAAGCTAATTTTGAACTAGTAGACGTCCCTATGTTTGGTGAAGGTTTGGGAGTGTCAAATGAAGTCCAAAACTTGTAGAAAGACTTTAAATATATTTTATGTAGTACAAGGGTCCAAACGTCTGGTAACGACTCCCCAAGGACCGCCCTAAAGTTACTTGAGGAGGACCCAAACATGGGTGAGGAGGCAGCCTGCGCGCAGCCAGAAATTGAGGGTTGTTGCGTGACGCGCAGCCAACACGTGAAGGTACAAAATTTTCCTCCCGACGTGGAGCATCCACGAGGCTCTCTGTCTCAACTCAGATTTTCAAAAATAAATGTGAAATTGACCCCGCGACGCGCAGAAACTTCTCAGATTCGTCCAATTCGTTTTTAAGTCAATTTAACTTCACAAAAAGACCCATTTAAGTGAGGGGTATTTTGGGTATTTTAGGGGAGGAGTTTATAATGATTTTAGGTCAGTTTTAGACCACTTTAACGCACTTCAAATCAGATTAAACAAATCCCTCTCATCTCTCTCAAGAACTCTCTCTTTTAAAACTTCATTGAAGAGCAGTAAAGCTTAAGGAAGAAGACGAAGATTGCAAGATTTTCATTGAAATTCGTTGAATATTTTCCAATAAGGTATGGGTTGTTCACTCATGGGATTCCTTTCCCCAAGAGGTTCTTTCAAAGATGATTTTCAAGAATTCAACTCCTAGGGTTTTTACTCTACAAAACAGGTTTTCTTCATAACTCAAGATTTACGACTAATGATGAAAAAATAACGATTTTCTATGGTTAATTAATTATGTATTGTTGGGTAATTGGTTGGTAATGTTTGATTTTCATGTGAATCCTGTTCCTTCTCTAAATAATGGTTTTGATAGGGTTATATCTATCACTCTAACATCCCGAGAGTATATCCTAGAAGATATGACAGTCTCGGAGTGTAACTGGCGTACTTGACCTCTTGTACAAACCCTTTCTCATCATTCATCGCACATACATATATGAAATGAAGTGCGGAATTAAAACTTTTCACAAGCATTTGAATAGTCTTTCAAAATATCTTTCATATAAACCAAAGGAAATACTAAGTCTCATGTCATCAAATCTTAGACTCGAAATATACTTGGGACACGTCCCATACAATCGAAATATAGTACTAGTAAGTCTATTACAATGCTTTAATATAGAAACTCGAAAGACATTTATGCCCTCGAGTCATATGAGAACATACTTCAAACTTGCTTGAAAGGCCCTATAATCCAAGCTTCGCTTACAATATCATCTTCACCTATGAATCCATTTAGAGATAGATAAATCTATGGAATTAGTACAAACACATGTACAAAGTATGGCTTAATGCATAAAAATCATGATTGCGGACATTTATTGGAAATATGCTCTTTTTTGATTAATTCATAATACTATAAGCATACGAACAACAATTAACACTGTAGAAAGACATAAGAAATCACATAAGCCTTTTATCAAAATTTACGGACATTACAGTGAACTATGTCACTGTTATAGTGACTAAGTCCAATGTTACAGTGAAGTTCTTCAACTTCACTGTGAACTCCCTTTAGATGCAACCTTCTCACTAAAAGCTACCCTAAGACTCACTTAAGTAAGACAACTAGATACCTCCCTTACACCCTCTCTAAGATTACCTAAATGATTAAAAACCTTTAATGCAAGAACCCATGAATATATCATGAAATAGGTCAAGTTCATCTTTGAAAACTTTAGAAAACATCTATGAATTTGGGCCCCTTGATGAATAGAGTTTCAAGGATCAAAATGCATACGTCAATAATTTTAATCCTCCAATTTGATGAAGAATAACCACTCCAATCTCCAATCCAAGATCTTCCTTGAGTTTTTGCTTCAATGGAGTTCTAAGGAATTTGTAAGGGATTTTGGGGTTTTGATTTGGAAGAATGAATTCTTGTAAGTGTTAAAGACATATATACATGTCTATAATACCCAAAAGACCCTTAAGTAACCGCCAAAACTCTTATTTGTAAGTGGGGTGAATTTACCAATTCACCCCTTGAACTTAACTGTGATTACACAGGAAACAACCTTCACATACGAAAGACTATCGACGACCCATCCATTCACCAACGGACCATCCTATTGATCCGTGGTTGGGGACTAAGGCCTGTCATTGGCTTCCTCTCCCCATGCCTAAGTTCCAATCGACGAGACCTCACCTACAGGGCGTCGATGGCCATCCGTAGGTGGGCTATCTTGTACATTCTTGGCACTCTTGATGGGTCCTTCCTCAAGGACCCTAGAATTGTCCTTGGTGATATTTTCCCAGATGTTTACAACCTAAACATGACCGTATATGAGTATATGACCTCTCCAATGAATTTCACCAAAAACGAACACGTAAAACTAAACTAAACATGATTTAAGACACAAGGTCATTTCAAGGCACATCTTTCGAACATCATGGACGTTCTTAAGCGTTTGACCTCTAAATTTCACGAAACTTGACACACTGCCTATATACACTATAATAACTCATTTAAGAACTTCACAACCTCATGAATTACACATAATAACATAAAACCACATATGAGGCACTTAGGTGACTTAGTCGTCGAACGTCTTAGTCCCTTGACATTTAACTTCCAATGCACCTAATACTCTAGACACTCCCTCAATACAACCTTATAGAACATTTTAGGAACTTAGACCATCATGACAATAATAGAAATTGGACACATCCCATGTAGACACATGGCTAAGGAATATTGTATAGAGAAACTTCCCATACCATACTCACTCGGTTCTAGCCCTTGTTCTGATAGAGTTGTTCACATAAATGATCACATGAAGGAGTTCCATATCTAGTTCATAACCCAATCACATTCACCCTACCAATGATGTCCCCTAAGGTTGCCTTTCAATCGCGAAGAGGATGTCTTAATGAATTTCCTAAGGATGGTTTCATTCCGTTCCAGCCAATCAACCTTAAGTTCATCATTCGCACAAGAAGGATACCATTACGTTTTTCGACTTCAAGGATATCATAACCTCTCAAATAAGTTGACGGATCCACAAAATTTGACCTTCTCACTATGTTCAAGGCCATGCATCATTCATACATACAAGGCTAAGAGTCTTTAGTATACTAAGTCATGAATCTCATATTCACAATGTACATGTATCAACTAAGGGACACAAGTCAACCAAACAAGACATACCAATACTTCACTTTATCACATCTAGCATATCATATAAAAAAGCACATAGGCAAAACAAAGTTCACTATAGGTCATCCTATATACTATTATAGAATCATCAATATAGCCATCATAAGAATCATACAAGCAATTAGGAAGAATCATGCATCAACTCTAAGACTATAGACTCAAGGACATAGTCACAGTCTAACATGATCACCTAACAACATCAATAGAAGAACACATACTTCACCTTAATCACAAGTAGATAGATATTATCATATTTTACATAATTCAATTATACCAATCATCATAATATATCAAGTAGTGCCGACAAGTCCATGATCATCATAATACATAAAGTAACGCCGACGAGGTCACATAATTCACAAGTACAAAAAATAGCATCCCACCATAAGTGGACCATTCCAATTACAACATAATTCAATACCTACATTACATAAAGTAAAGAGAATTAGGGCAGCGTACCACCAATCCATTCTCACCTCTTTAATCCATAGCTAGATCATCCACCACAATACCAATAGGCCCTTACCCATAGCCATGATCATCAATTCAATACAAAAATCCCAATACACAAATGAATCTAAGTCAATTCAATATAGATTTATAAATCTAAGACAGCCTATACATAAATCCAATACAATTCTTACATCATTCAATAGTCCACAGAAAACTACACTACAATTCCTAAGCATTGAGACAAGATCATAACATCCAAAATATAACCAATTTGAAGAGATTATGTTTTGCATAGGTTCATAAATATTTTAGGTTAGAATCACTTAATTAACATCAATTCAATCAATACTCAATGATACAAAACGTTTTATGCAATAACCCATGGCTAGATCATAAAATGGACAAGTTAATCTTTAGAAGACTTTAGAAAATCACTTTGATGTTTGGCTCCTTGATGAAGAGAGTTTCAAGGATCAAGAAACATACCTCACTGATTTTAATCCACTATAATTGATAAAGTATCACCAACAAAACTCCAATCCAAGCTCTTCTTTAAGTTTTGGCTCCAATGGAGTTGTAGAGAATTTCTTAGAGAATTTGGGATTTGATTTTCAAGAATGAATTTATCTAGGTGTTTAGGACTTATAAACCCACTCAAAATATCAAAAATACCCCTAATTAACCGCCTAAACAATTATTTGGACGTGGGGTGAATTTACCAATTCACCCCTTCACTTAATAGTGAAGCAGGCAAGTTGCAGGCACCAGCGACGTCTGGCCATTGACGGACCATTTTTCCAATGACTGGACTTCCTAGATGGCCATCATTTTTATCATAGACTGGCAATATTGGATCTTAACTCTCTAGGCTAAGTCTTGACCCACGCCCTCCAACGACAGGGTGTCAACCAGCCTACTGGACGTCGATTGCCTCAGTCGTTTGGACTGGTCTAAACAGCCTTGGCTCTTGTGAAGAGTCCTTCCTCAAGGACCCTTGGTTTGTCATTGGGGAATTTTACCCACACTTTTCCAAACATAATATGAACGTATATGAGTTTAGAACCTCCCTTATCAATTTCATCAAAAATTAACACATAAAACTCGACGAGACATGCCAAGACACACAATATTCTTTCAAGGCAAACCTTTTGAACGTCATGGGCATTTGACCTCCTAAATTCATGAAACTTGACACACTGCTTATGAAAACCATTATAACTCATATAAGGACCTCATAATATCTTGAAATACACATATAAGCACACAAACACACATGAGGCACATTGGTTACTAGTCATCGAATGTCTTAGTAGGCCCTTGACATTTGACTTCCTATTCGCCTAAATCTTTAGACACTGCCTCAATACCTCATTATAAACCATTTGAGGACCTTAAACCCTCATAACAAACATGTTAGGATCTAGATTCACCTAAGTCATTTTAGAGGTGTTACAATCACTTGATATAATGTAAATATTTTGATTGGAACTATAGCTTGAATGAACTCTTTAATGACCCTTTCCCTTATCCTTAACTACGAATTGGTCTTGTATATGACTTTAAGGGTTGCTATTGGTTATGTTATTGAGTATTTCACTATGTTGTTGGATGATTGTTGTAAATTGAATGTAAATTATTGATGAAGGTTCTTGGAAGCAATAGGTAAGTCTTCTAAAGTTGTGAGTACTCGATTATGTTTATGTTAGCCTGTAAATGATGTTTCTATGCAATTGAAGTATGTATGATGTTGCTATGTATATATTTTGGGCTATGAATATGTTAAATGTGGGATCATGGGAAGGATATCATAATGCAAGTTAATGATGTTTATCTTGTTTGTCTTACACACTATGATTATGATATGTTAATTTCACAAATGAAGGATTGTGATGAAAGGAAATTATAATCATATTCCTAAAGAGATTATAATCATGTTTATACAAGGATTTAAGATCCTATGACTTATGATAAGATTCATGAATAAATGATAATCATAAGGTTGTTCAAAAAGGGACTTGAGCTTAGCACCGATGAACTAGATATGAGAGATGTCCCTTCCCGAGTTGGAAGGTAGGTTCACAATGACTCTAATGAGATAGAGCTGCCATGTAATGTGGAACTATGGGTCTCTAATATATCACTTACTTCTTGAACTATGTTGACACCATAGGAATACTAGCTAGTGGATCCACCTAGAATGCTACGTTCATGTTTTGGTTCTACTTTATTCGGTAGACCACTTTCTTTCGGTGTGGGGTTTCATGATACCGGATTCCATGTTTAGCTCACATGGTGTAATGTCGGAGAAGAAGATTGTTCCATCAAGTAAAATGAAGGAAAAGTAAATGGAGATTGACTAGGGTAACTTGAGGAGTCTTCTTAGTATAGGTAGGGGTATGGGACTCTACCTAGACATTGCACAAGTTGAATCTAAGGGAAGTCCTAGGATATTTTTCTTATGTAACATGATAACATGAAATTTATAATGTTTATGATGTATGATGTTACTCTTATATGGTGTTGGTTATGTTGATGAACATGTTATTGGTTTATATTGCTATGTGTGGTGATGACTACCTTTTATGTAAGTTGTATTAAGCAAAGCTTTACTTATGGTCTCCTATCTTGTTTACTTGATTATGTGGGGTTATGGGGCTTCACATGATCATTGAGCTTGCATATTTGGGATGATTATTGGTAAGTGTTTTGAATGTTAAGTTGATATGCACTATTGAACATTAAATGTTAACATGATTCTATGATGTTATGTCTTTCGTTATGATCATGCTTTTTGTTATTGTGATACTTATCTTGTATAGGCTCTCTTGTATGTGCATTAAAGGCTTTCAACTGACTTTGCATACTTTCTAAAAAATGGTCCTTTTCATGCATGTCCTGATGTTTATATGCATACCCACACTTAGTACATGTGGAGTACTAAACCCTTACTTTATATTACTATAAATGTAGGGTATGGACATTGAAGATTAAGAAGGTCGATTGAAGAAGCTTGGAACTCTTTCTCCAAGTGTTGGTAGGTCCTCTTGTTCGGGGATGCTTTCTTTTTGTTACTCTATCTTATGAAGACTTTAGTAGAGTTAATAGATACTCTTTATTCCGTTTTATTATGTTCTTTGAATTCATTATAGTAAGGCCTATATGTCTTATTGACATTTAATTGGCTAAGTCCAACTCATACTCATTATATGATTTTTATGGAGACAAGTTTTAGAATATCGTATGGATGTTATCATGTTGTTAAAAGTGAAGCCTAATTAAGTTTCTATGTGATAGGTCTATGTATATCTAAATATATGTTAAGCATGAAGTCTAACTACACTTCACATAGTATGCAAAATATTTTAATTTTTCTGCATTTTTAACTAATGACATGTTATGGCGAACGCTAAGGGCTTGTCTGAGTCCTCTGAGAGGATGATGATGACGATCGCATCTGTGGATGCTTTTCGGATTTTGCAAACATGGTATCAGAGCATTGGGTTGAATATCCATAGGATCAATGTCTCACTAACCCACATTATATAGTGTCTTGTTCATGGTTGTGAAGCGCGCCACTATTATGAATGAGAGGCTATGTGATTATTAGGAAAATTCTCTTTTCTTGGTAAACCTATGTCATGCCTCTAGAATTTTGACACTATGTTTTTTTAGCATCTAATACCTTTCTTGTGTTTATAGGTTATGAACACAAGAAGTACAGTCGCGAGAAGAGTAGGAGAAGAGATTGTGAATGCGGGAGCTAGTCCCCAAGGCAATCGAGTTCCTCCTCAAGTGCAAAGTGTTCCTGTAAGACCTCAAAAATGACTTAGGTTAACTAGAGCCTAACATGTTGGTAATGATGGTCTAAGGTGCTAAAGTGTTCTATAATATGGTATAGAGGCAGAATATAAGAGTTTAGGTGCATTGGAAATAAAATGTCAAGGCATGACTAAGACGTTCGACGACTAAGTCACCTATGTGCCTCGCATGTGGTTCTATGTGATTATGTGTGATTAATGAGGTTATAATGTCCTTAATTGAGTTATTATAGCATGTATAGGAAGTGTGTCAAGTTTCGTGAAGTTTGTAGGTCAAACGTCCAAGAAAGTTCATGAAGTTCGAAAGATGTGCCTTGAAATGACATTGTGTATCTAGGCATGTTTCGTCGAGTTTTACGTGTTCATTTTGGATTAAATTCATTTGAGAGGTGTTAAAATTGTATACGGTCATGTGTGGGTTGGAAACGTCCAGGCAAACATCCCCAAGGACCAACCAAGGGTCCTTGAGGAAGGACCCAAACTTAATGTCAAGATAGGCAAACCCCAAACGACGGAGGAATCGTGGCTCGTGGGACAATCGACTCCCCGTAGATGGGTGTCATAAGTGGAGACTTTGTCTTGGGTGAGAAGGGTACCTTTACAAGTCTCTGACCCAACCAACAGAAGGACGTCGACTGTCCAACCGTCGATGGGCCTGTTTTCCTGCGCAACTTCTCTATGGGTTGAGGGGTGAAGTTGTAATTTAACCCCACTTCTAAATGGAAGGTTTGGCGGTTCTTTAGGGGTATTTTTGGTATTTTAAACATGTATATATGTTTTTAACACTTAGAAGAATTCACTCTTCCAAATCAAAACCCCAAAATCCCTTAAGAATTCCCAAAGACTCCATTGAAGTCCAAAAGCAAGGAAGAGCTTAGTGTGACGTTTTGAGTGGAGATTCTTCTTCAAAGTGAAGTATAAGCTTCATTGAGGTATGATTTTTATCCTTGAAACTCGTTTCATCAAGGATCCCAACTTCACAGAGGTTTTCTAAAGTTTTCAAAGATGAATTGTCCAATTTCATGATTCTACAATGGGTTCTTGTATTAATGGTTTTCAAACGACTATTATGGTTTAGACTGATGTTGTGTTGATTATTTTAACCTAAATTACCTATGAACCAATGTAAATTGATGAACCCTAGTTTTTACTACTTTATGAGTTACTTGATATTGGTCTAATGTTGATGAATTATGGTGTAGTTTCGTATGGGCTTTCTAATGGTGTAAGAATTGTATTCAATTTATATCTAATTGGTCTTAGATTGATAAACCTATATTGAATTGATTTATATTCATTGAGTTTTATGATTGTTGCTTTGGATTGATGTTCATGGCCATGGGTAAGGGCCTTATGATATTGAATTTGGTGATTTAGCATTGGATTGGAGTGTTGATAATGGAGTGGTGGTACGCTGCCATATTCTCTTTTATTTAATGTTATTTAGAATTTAATTATTTTATGATTGGGTTGATCCATTAATGGTGGCGGTGTTATGTGAATTGATGTCGCCTTGTCGGCGTTATTTTAAGTATATTGATAATCATGGCCTTGTCGGCAACTACTTGAAGTTATATGGCTATTTGTGTAGCTTATTAGGTGATGTATGACCTTATCCTACCTATGTGAAAGTATATGTTTCTTATATTGAAGATGTTAGGTGATCATGTTAGACTATGACTATGTGATTCTAGTATAACTTATAATATGGACTAATGTGATGTATATGGTGTCTTATTTACATAGACTAATGTCCCTTACTTGATACATGTATGAATGTGAATAATGTGATGTATTGACTTAGGATGTTAAGAGTCTTGTATGTATGCATGTTATGTGAAACCTTGAACCTAGTGGTAAGGTTATGCATATTGAAGTAGAAAGCCGTAATGGTATCCTTCATGTGATGAATGACCGACTTAGGGTTGGTTGGATGGAATGGAATCTTATCTAACCTTTGGAAAAGTCATAATTAGTTTCTTGTCGCCATTAAAGGCAGCCCCTAGCGGCCCTCTTTGGTAGGGTAAATGTAATTGGGTTATGAACTAGATCTGGTACCCTTTTGTATGAACCTTAATGTGAGTTACTCTATGAGAACAAAGTCTAGCACCGAGTGAGTATGGTAAGGGAAGTAGTTATAGTTAAGCATGAGACTAGAATACAAAGAAACCCTTCATATTCCTTAACCATGTGCCTATATGGGATGTGTCCAAGTTCTACCATTAGCAAGTAGAACAACCTAATGAGAGTAGGATAGAACTCCAGATTCCATGTCTTGCTGTCATGGTCTATGTCGGTTATAGCCTATTATCATCATGTGGAATACTTACTAGCATTAGATAAGTTCTATGAAGTTTAGGTGGTGGTATGA
The DNA here is from genome assembly GCA_016801875.1 of Solanum sitiens. Lineage (NCBI taxonomy): Eukaryota > Viridiplantae > Streptophyta > Magnoliopsida > Solanales > Solanaceae > Solanum > Solanum sitiens. Next base: position 146,176 of record JABWTJ010000942.1, on the reverse strand, counting down.
GACGCTATCTAGACATTGCACAAACAGATTTGAAGGTTTCAGTGAAAGTCCCTTACTTGAATGTCCTTTATGTTATGAATATATCTTAATAATTTAATAACTTACATTATGAAGTATGTAAGTGAATAAGTACCTAATCTAGAGCGACTTAGGGATTCCTTAGCTAAATTGTGAAGAGGGCATAAATAATGATCTCTTCATGTCTTATCTATGGAAGTGTTGATAATGACTCTAGTTGGGGGAAGATGTTTGGTGTTGTAGACATGATCTAAGCCTTAGGTAGTTTCAAGGACTATTTAGGTAATCTTGAAGAGGTCAATCATGGACGTTATCTTCTTGATTTAATTAGGTAGGTCTTTTGATAGCCTTTGAAGGAGAATGTCATATCATCTATATGTTGGTGTGTTTAGTGAGAATGATTCTACCCTAGGGAGTCTATAGGATCGCTTGAGTGTGTGTGTAAGGGATTGTATGGGCAGTTGCTTCACAACTCACTCAAGTGAGACTTAGAATACACCTTTGGTAGAAGAATCTTACATTTATGTTTATGATGCTTGTAAGTGTGTATGTGACTCATTATAGGTAATCTTGAGGGTTGTTTAGGCACATCTAAAGAGGGTGTATAGACGGTCTCTCTTTGTGTGACTTAAGTGAATCTTAGGATAACTTTTATTGAGGGAATTAGTGTCACTTCCGGGGAGCACCCCCTAGACGTAACCGGTGTCGTCGTCCTCTTTGAGGACTAAGACTAGCCTCTTAGAATTCATCATAACATTCATCGACTAAAATATGTAGAAAAATTAAAACTTTTTAACTTTATCTAATCGGAGGTTTACATAGACCTCTACATAAACATTATAGTATAATATCGAGTATACATAGACTCGTCCGTATATGAAGATTACTTAGTCTTCTACTTTTAGTTCATACACATATATAAGATAGAATTAGAGTCATAAAATCCGTCTCATCTCATAAACCATCTAAAACGACAATACAACATGGGCATAGCCCTATATCAGTAAGAGTAAGCCACATATAGGCTTTATACAACTTTGTTTCCAAATGAAAGGTAGAATCAACATAAATGTCATAATAGCTAAACAATCCGTAGGTAGAATATAGGCATCATCCTCGGGAAGATGAGGACCTACCACTTGGATGATAAGAGTATCCAAGCCTTCTTCTCAATCGCCTCGAACAAAACCTCAACGACCGGAACCTATAGTGTTTGGGAAAAAGAAGAAAATGGGGCTAGTACGCCACATGTACTGAGTATGACACCATATGCAAATATAACAATCAAATTTGCTAAAAAGGGACATTTGGTTAAGTCATGTCATTTCATGTCTTTATGCACAATCAACAACTAGACTAACCAAATAAACATGTTCAATAAATTCAAAGTAACCATATGCAATCATATATTTAAACCCGTAATCTCACATAACTCTAATATCAAGTAATCACATATAAGTATAAGTAAGAGTTAATCATGTGAATAGAAAAGGAAGACAACCAAACATAACCCTTATAAAGCCACAAGTGCAATGACCAAGTAAAGCCCCATAACCCTATTTGATCAAGTAATCAAATAAGAATCATGTATAGTAACCTACTCCACATAACATAATCTTCAACATACATAAGTTCATACTTAATCAACAATGACCAATTGTATGTTCATAAGCATCATAATCATAATGTAAATTCATTTACCTTTATTATCATTTACATAATAATATTGACCTCCTAAAGTTCCTATCAAGGCAAACTAGTGCAAGACCTAGGTAGAGTCCCATACCCCTACCTAAGCTAAGTCTAACCTCTCAAGTTACCTTAGTTAGCCTATAGATCATTACTGCATTTTAGTTTAGGGAACACTTGACTTAACCGACATAGCCAAATGAGCTAATGTGGAATCCGGTGTCATAAACCTTGTACCGATGGAAGGTGGTATACCGGCCATGGTAATACCTAACATAAACGTAGCTTTCTAGGTGGATCCACTAGCTAGTCTTCCTATGGGTGCAACATAGTTCAAGAACGAAGAGATAGGAAATTCCCTTTACATACCTCATAGTAATTGGGGCCTCATCTCATGGGAATCAATGCAATGAGTATCCCTCAATGGGGAGTCAATATCACATATAGGACCAAATGATAACATTTCCTCTATTGGAAAGCCATTACCTCCCATTGTAAGTTCACTCGGTGCTAAGCTAGTCCCTTATTGAAATATCTTTAATCTTTATTTATAAATTATAACTTAGTTTAGGTCATAGGGTCTAGCCCTTGTATAATCATCATCATAATAGCTCAATAGGAATTTCTTGAGTAAAAGCCTTTCACCACAATTCTCATAAGTAAGGTTAACACTTTATAGACTTTCAATAATGAGGCACATTTGACAATCATCATCACCCTTATTACTTTACATCTTAATCAACCTCACAACCATACCAAGACATTTCAATTTAACATCATACAAACCTATAATCCTAAACAAGGCATGCTCCAATACAATCATCATGACTTAATCAGAATTAACCATAATTGAAACAAAGGATAAGGTCACAAGACTTACCAAGTCTTCTTCACAATTCATCATCATCAAGGTCTTACAATAAACCCTTACTTTAACCCAATTAGGTCATCAAATCACCATAATTCCATAACCAATGAAATCACAAGTATAGAAGATTCACTACTTCACAATTCAATAGTAGATCAAAGCTTAGGGTTTAGTCAATTCATCATACCCTAGATCACCTATCAAGAACTAGCATGAAAGACTAATCATCATCCTCATTTGTTCATAGACAATATATCAACATCATATACGAGTGATTCAACCCCCAAACAAGTCAATTGAATGAACAATTTACAATCTAAGTCAAGAACAAAACCTAGGGTTAAGGACTTGGGAACATGTTCTTCAATTTAGGCAAGACCAGCATCAATTACTCCAATTAAGTTAGAATACATGTTAATCAACTCATATTAACCTAAAAGAAACATCAACAACTCAATCCATAACATCAAATTCGGAATTGGATAAAACCCATTAAAATCACTAACTTTTGAAATCAATTTTGATGAACCCTTTGAGGAAAGAAGTCTCAAAGGTGAAGATATCCCATACCTTATTGTTTTGATGCGAAATTGAAGATGAATTCACACTTTTTCCAGCCTCCAATCACCTCCTAGACTTAGCTTCAATGGAGTCTTCCATTAGACAGAAAGTAGAGAGAAGGTAGAGAGATATGTTTTAGAGTTGTGTTTAGATTAAGAGAGGTTAGGGACTTTATAGGGTGACTAACTAACTTAATTAGACCTCCCTTAATCCCTAAATTAACCCCCTAAACCCCTAAATAACCTAAATGAGTTAACTAAGACGTGACTAAGACTGACCTGACCTCACAGATGAGACCCCGTCGACGGTCTGTCTGTGGGTCTACGGACTGGCCCCTCCTCCGTGCAGCACGTCCGTCATCTCGATTAGAGACTTGTGTAGCCGGGGCCTTCCTCCACCAGGACAAGTATGGGATGACGGAGGCATCGATGCCCCGACCGTACACTTACGGCCCGTCGGCAGTTCTGCAACTGCTCCTCCATAAAGGTTGTGCTAAGTGAGGAGGGATGGTGGAATCGATGCTCCGTTGGTCCATGCACGGGCCATCGGTTACCCAGTCGATGCACACAGACACCACCTGGCCAAGTGTGGAGCAATGGTGGAACAAACGGTCCGTTGGTACACCCACGGACCGTAAGCCAACCCGTCGATGCACACTGCCCAGGCAGTGTTGCCAATCCCACAAAGGTCCTCCTCAAGGGCCCTTGGTTGGTTCTTGGGGAGTCGTACCCGGATGTTTCAACCATGATACCTTCCTAACATTGGTTACACACCTTTCCACCAGATTTCTTTAAATTCTGACTCTTAAAAGCTACCCAAATAGGCCAAGGCACACTAGCATCTCTTTGGCCAACTTTCGGAAGTCTTGGATATTCTTAAACATTTTGGTTCCAAATCATCCTAAGTGACCTATATTCATGAAACTAACCTTAAAAACAGTGTCTAGACTTCCCGACACCTATTTTAGGCTTAACTACACATCTTACGTTTTCAAAATGTTACAATTACATGCTAGGAAGTGTTAAAAGGGAAAACAAGAGAATTCACTGTAACAGTGAAGAACTTCACTGTACAGTGAATTGAACTCACTGTAATGTGAGTTCTAAAAATGTATTTTTTGGTTAAATGTTATCTTATGTGTTTATAAGTTTATAAATTTTGTTCTTATGATTATAATATGATTTCCAAATGAAAAGATGCATATTTTCAATAAATGCCTGTTTTCATGATTTTTATGCATAAGCCATACTTAGTACATGTGGTTGTACTAATCCATGCTTTTATATATATAGTTCTTGGTAGGTGAAGAGATTTTGGGAAGAAGACTTGGACTTAGAAGATCGTTCAAGAGAAGTTGAAGTATGTCCTCACTTGACTCGAGGGCATATATGTCTTTTATGTATCTAATAAAGTTTTGTAATAGACTTATTAGTACTATGTTTTCTATATTCGTATGGGCCGTGTCACAAGTACTCTTGTGTCTAAGATGATTATATTGAGACTTAGTATTTCCTATTACTTTTATATGGAAGAGATTTTATAAGACTATGTTATGTTTTGTGAAAAGTTTTAATTCCGCACTACTTTTCACTATGTATATGCAATGAATGATATGAAAGGGCTTGTATAAGACCTCCGAGAGGTCGAGTACGCCGGTATCAATCCAAGATTATGCCCTAACTTCTAGGGTATGGTCTCGGGTAGTGACAAGCTTGGTATCAGAGCATAGGTTGGTGAAAGTAGTCTTAGGAATCAAAAAGTCTCATTAAGTCACGTCTAGTAGAGTCTTGACCATCGGTGTGAGTCGCGACACTTCTATGAGCGAGAGGCTATGGGACGATAGAGTTTCCCTTCTTTTCTACTCCTATATCGTGCGGTAGAGTAAATGTTATGAGTATCCTTGTTATGTGTTTCCTTGTGTTTCTAGGAGATGAATACTAGAAGGATGGCCGCTAGAAGGTTGGAAGAGGAGAGGGTGAATGAGTAGGTTCCTCCTCAAGTTGAGCAGGTTGAGAAAGTTTCTCAAGATGGGCAAGGAGTCCAAGGTGCTCAAGGTGCTCAAGTTCCTCCTCAAGGTGATCATTCCCTTAATGTGGAAGGAGGTAATGAGGTTTCGGTGGTTCCCCCGGAATTTTCTAATCAAGAGATTAGAGAGGATTTGATGTCTTTAGCTCAAGTCGTGACTACTCAAATCAATTTGAGTACGGTGCCTAGGGTGAATGTTATGGAGAGCACTATGACCACTAGGTTGAGAAACTTTGTGAGGATGAATCCTCCTATCTTTCTTGGCTCTAAGCTAGATGAAGATCCCCAAGAGTTCCTTGATGGTGTGTACATGGTTTTGAGTGCTATGGAGGTTACATATTGGGAGAAGGCGGAGTTGGCTTTGTACCAATTGTGGGATGTGTCTAATATTTGGTACACTCAAATGAAGGACAATAGGCCGGTGGAGTCGGGTCCTATTGAGTGGGAAGAATTTTAGGAACATTTTCTGGAAAAGTACTTTCCCCGTGAGAGGAGTGAATTTAAGGTAGAGGAGTTTATCAATCACAAGCAAGGTAATATGAGTGTTCACGAATACTCTTTGAAATTCTTGACATTGTCTAGGGATGCACCTTCCCTAGTGTCTAATCCAAGGGATGAAATGAGTCGCTTTGTCACCGGGGTCGCCGACTTGGTGATGGAAGAATGACGTACGGCTATGCTACATGATGATATGACCTTAGCTAGACTCATGGTGTATGCACAATCTATTGAAGAGTCTAAACTTAAAAGTATTGGTAGACTCATGGTGTATGCACAATAAAACTTCAATCTTATTTATTCTTTGACTCTAAGTATGGATCTTTGCATGAAAATGGTTTAATGGTTAAAATGAGTTGTTCTTAGTTTTAAATGATATTTTTCATATCAAAACCCCAATGGAATCATATCTATTATTTTATCAACTTTTGGCTTATGAAATTGGTTTTATGAGCATGATTATATAATGTTAAAGTTAGTGTTTCTTGGTGGTTTTATTGAGTTTTAGCTACTTCCTTAAGGGCTATTTTACTATGGACTATTGAATAATTGTGAATAGGTGGTAAAGTCTTGGATGAAGGGTAATTTGTTCTATCTTGGTTAAGCTATGTTGAAGATATTATTGAGTGCTATGGTCCACCTTTGGTGGAGGTGTTTACCTGAATTATATGAATTTATCTGAGTATTGTGAGAATGGCCTTGAAGGCATGATATGTGAAGTGAAGTGATAATTTTGATATGTATAGGCATGGTATGTGTTGGAATGTTTATATGAGCATCTTGAAGGTTTATGTCTAAATGAATTATGCAATTGATATGTGAAGTATAATAACGTGTGAATTGTGATAAATGTGAGTTGAGCATGTCTAGAAGTCAATATTATGAATAGTGGTCATTATGTGAAAGGCGTGCTCACACGTGCTCACACACACACTTGAATGCATGAATGAAGTCACTGAATGAAAATGGCGGATTATAGGGTAGACACTCTTCGTGAGTAGAGATGAAGTGTTTAGTAGCAACCTCACTATTCCCAGTGAGCTTTCCAAGATAGGTTGGAGGTTGAATACCCTTCGTGAGTTGAGATGGGGTGTTCAATATTTGTCTCCTAACCTATACTCAATGAATGTTTAAGACTCCGTGGGGGAGTTATGCTTAGCACCGAGAGGATTTGAAGAAAGGGTGGGTAAACTTCGTGAGTAGAGATGTTGTAACCAATGTACCTCTTGAGATGGGCACTCGTCCTTTGTAGAGAGTGAGTTACTTAGTAGTAATCTCCTTATCCCTTAACTATGCGCCTACGTAGGTGTACTATTGGAGAACCCTTGTAAAGGATAAAGAATATGACCCTACCTTAGGCAAGTATGGATCCCTCATCCTGCAAGGGTAGTACATGGATACCATGTCAAGCTCTCATGGTCTATGTCGATTAAAGCTAGCCCCCACAAATGTATGCAAATGAAATAAGTCTTGTTAAGGGTGTACTACTTAGGGTAGGTGGTGAAATGGGACATTACCTATCCGTTGCACAAGTAGATATTTGGAGGGAGTCTTGGTGTGTCCTTATATGAAATGTATGAATGGGTCATGATATGACGTAAATGAATGTAATGTGACTTTATGTCTAATTTTAAGAAAGCATGTCAAATTATGTCTTGTATGATGAAACTTATGAATGATGGTTGTAGTGTACCGAATCTCATGGAATCCTCCTGGATCACATAGTGGGGGTAGTAGTATGGGATGCTACTCCCACATTACACTTTGTGTGACTTGTAAGTCCTCTTGAGAGGGGTACTTATGTAATGTTCTTAAATGCAAGTATGTTTCTCTAGTGTCTGTACTACGGAGTGTTGATTTGTAAATAAAATGAAGTAAACCTATCCCTAGTAGTCTTAAGGATCCCTTGAGTAGGTATTGAGGGGTTTGTAGCGATCTCCTTATGTCTTACTTTGGGGAGCCTTTGGATAACTTAGGATAGGAGTAAGTTCATGTGTAATTTTGGGTTCACTGTAAGTATGCTCTTATGTTGAAAAAAGGATGTTTTGCCTTATGTGCTAAATGATGGTTTTAAATGATGTCTTGTTACTGAATTCATGAAGGAGTTTATCAAATTAGCATGACTTGTATGTTTCAACTAAAAGGTCACTTTTTGCATGTCTTTACATATGCAATACTTAGTACATTATTTGTACTAACCCCATACTTTCTATACTCTATAAGTATAGGTTGGAAGAGAGTGGAAGGTTCGAAGGCAATCATGGGAAGTTGACTCTCTCAAGAATCGGTATGTCCTCATATATTCGAGGACATAGTCAATGTTTTCTTTAGTTTCTTCTTTTATTACTTGTAAGGACTTATTAAGTATTCCCTTCAATGTAAAGGGCCGTGTCCCTAAGATATTTATGTCGTGCCTATAAGTTGTCTTGTCACGATGAGATTATCCTTTGTATTTATAAAAGAAGTTTCATTATTATTTTGTATCATGAAAAGTTTAAATTTCCGCACTAATTTTCATGTCTTATGTAATGAATGATAGATAAGAGGCTCGTATAAGACCTTTGAATGGTCGAGCTTGCCTTGTGACGGCCTAAGGGTTGCCCTAACTTTTAGGGTGTACTTGCGGGTCGTTACAAACTTGGTATCAGAGAATAAGGTTTTGGAAATTAGTTTAGAATCCAAAGTATCACAAGGCACGTCTAGTAGAGTCTTGTTCATCGGTGTGAGTCGCGACACAACTATGGGTGAGAGGCTATAGGACGATAAAAGTTTCACTTTTCTTCATTTCTCTAGTGTCGTGCCTTAGAGTTGAGTTTTATAATTTCCTTTTTCTCAACCTCTTCTCTTGTGTTTATAGGTCATGAATACGAGTAGGACACTCGCTAGAAGGGAGGAGGAAGAAGTATCTAACGAGAGAATTCCTCTCTAGAATGATCAAATTCCTATAGTTGAACAAGAAGAGATGAATGAAGAGGTTCCCCCTCCGGAACCTCAAGGACATCAAGTGCCCCAAATGCCTCCAATGCCCCAAGGTCCTCAAGCTCCCTATGTTGAAGGGGATATGACTAATGCAGATATAAGGGCTTCTCTTAAGGTCTTGACTAAACTCATGACGACTCAAGCTCATGTCGTCACTAATCATGTTTTTACCCAAGCTAACCAAGGAGTTGGACCTCAACCCAATGTTAGTACTCCCGCTTCTAGAATCCGGGATTTCATATGGATGAACCCTCCTACTTTCCATGGCACTAAGGTGGATGAAGATCCACAAGGCTTCATAGATGAGGTGTTCAAAGTGGTAGACGCTATGGGTGTGACTCCTAGAGAGAAAGCAGAACTAGCCGCTTACCAACTAAAAGATGTGGCTCAAGTGTGGTTCGAGCAATGGAGAGATGAGAGACCCTTAAGGGAAGGTACGGTATATTGGGAAGTGTTCAAAACAGCCTTTCTTGATAGTTTCTTTCCCATAGAGTTGAGGGAGAGGAAGTTAGTGTAATTCATGAACCTTCGTCAAGGGGGAATGAGTGTTAAGCAGTATTCTCTCAAGTTCACCCAACTCTCTAAGTATGACCCAACTTTGGTAGACAACTCTAGGGCTAGGATGAATAAATTAGTGATGGGGGTTGTTGACACCCAATTTTGACCCTCCTCGACGGTAATTGATTCTCGAGCTTCTTGGTTTCTCAACGATTTTAAATAATCGATGTTATAAATTTAAAACTGTTTAAAGTCATTTTAAAACTTGCTTTAGTCATTTTTATGTGTACGTATATACATAATTTTTCCCATATAATATATATAAATAGTTTATTTTATAAATGTAGGAAAATCACTTAAAAGGATTTTAGTTTTTACTTAACAATTCTATTAAAGGTCTTAGTTCTTACTTAACGGCTTTAGCAAATAAATTTTGTCTATATTAAGTTTATAACTTAGTCAATTATTTTATCTCGTTTAAATTTAAAAGCCCTTAGATTATTTTTTTTATTTATTTTTTTTTATTTTGGATTTTAGCCGAATTTGCGAATTTACTCATCTAGCTAAATTAATTATCCTTTAAACCCCCTTTCTTTGTTTAATCCATTTCCCATTATTCAGCAACACTGCCTCCCAGGCCCAACTCCTCTCCAAAACTTCCACCAATTCCAAACCCATTCTTTTAATTCCCAGGCCCAACCCCCAAATAACCCTACCCAACTCCAACGACAAAATCGATTCCAAACGGCGACGTGAAGTTAGACGGAAAGCAACCATCCTTCACGCGTCTTCTTCCTTTCTCTGCCATTAGTACGATTTGATGCAGAGAAGTGGTAGGAGATGGCGAAATCTCAAGCGTTCATTCAATCTTGGTCGAAATCGAGCGTCCAAATCGCTGTTCCGTTGAAGGGATTGTATAATTTCGTACAGACTCTTAGCTGTCCAAGCCCCTGCAATCCGGATTTTGGGGGATTTGAGCAAAATTTCATACAAAGGGGGCAGTTGTATCCCGTCCTTTGAATTTTTGAATTGGAGGGTTGATTGGGGATTTCGTAAGAGATTGGAAACCCTAATCTTTCCCCTATATATATTCTCTTTGCTCCCTGTTTGAAGGGTTGTTTTTTTTGGAGGAAAAAGACATTTTTGAAGTTATCTTAGCTTAAGTTTTTTTTAGACTATAGAGAGGACTCTTGAAAAAGGAAAATCTGGTTCTTTAAGTTTTTTTTTAGTTCAAACATTTGCAGCAAGAACAACAGATATTTTTGTGGAATTTAGACGATTCTCTGGGAGTCAAACATTTTTATCAAAAAAAAAAAAATACATAGAGCGTTTGTCAAAGATTTTTGAGAAACATTCTGAAAAAGGAATATCAGTTCGCTTAAGTTTTTTATGTTTTCTCCTGAGTCGTCTGTTGCTCTTTCATAAGTTTCCTTCGAACTCGGAGGAACTCTCTGAATTTTTGTTCCGTTGCTTTCATTCATGGCTCGTTTGCCGGTTCATGTTTCGGTGCGATAGTAGCTGCTTCCTTTTGCTCGTTTGTCTCAGCTCGTTGTTTGAATTCTTTATATTTTTTTTTACACTTGATATTTTGTTATTCTTTTGAAAATAAGTTGATTGTTGGATTGCTTTCTTCCAGTAAAATACATATGTATATAAGATGATATGACTGTAGGCTTCTGACCTGGTTAATATAGGATTTGAATTTAATTTTGTCATGAGTTGTTGACCGGGTAATCTCTTTTGCTTCATTTTGTCTGGTGGTTTTTTTTTTTTTTTTCTGCTGGCATGAATTGTTGAGCTCGAAGTTGAGTTCCCATGCGCCTAAGCAAGTTACCCTTTTGTCTTGATGTTTGTCGTAATAAATCATGCTAGTTTGTAGTTTTTTTTTAATCTTAAATTGAGTTGTTGCTCTTCGTTTTGTTCGAAGTATGATTCGAGATCTTTCGACTTGAAGGTGTTTAGTCTCAATTTGATCTGCATTGAGGGTTGATCTCTGGTTGTTGTTATGCTCGTTTTCTTTGGATTCCATAGTCGTACCATGATTGGTTTGGGGATGCTCTTTTAGTCTTAGTTAATTCTTACTGTTATGAATTTGTAGAGGTAAGCAAAATGTGTCCAACATAGTTATTAAGTTCAGGATTATTTGAAATGTCATAATTTGATATCCCAACCCCCTTTCGTTTGAGGCATCTGAAAGCTGGTTTCTTTTTTTGTTGTGCGTAAAATTTGCTCAATTTAGCTCTAAGTGTGCTACTTCTTACTCATTGAAAACGAGTTGAAGGAGTTGATAATGTTGTCACATTTTTAGCCTCCTTGTGTGTTTGATATCTGGGAGGATTCTAGTTTCTAGTGTGTTGGTTTGCTAATGTGCACAGTAAACTTCGTAAGTAGGAATTCCGGTGCCAATTCATTTTATTTAATCGTATGTTCCTCTTTTGATGTTGTTTTGGGTCTTATAAAACTTTTTGAGTACCATACTTTATGTTTTATTAAGGACGTGTATTTATTGTTTACGGTGCGTATAGCTTTGTTTTAAAGGATTCAAAATTAATTGCTTTGTTTTTTTTTTAGTTTAATGCAGTGGAGTCTAGCCTACTTGAATATATATATATATATATATATATATATATATATATTTCCGGTTGTTATATGATCAAATTGTAGGACAATGTGAGCAATAAGTAATCACGCTTTGGTGTTTTCGGTCGTATTTTGCGAGCATGATAAGTCCCTTTCTACTTTTTGTTTTCCTTCTCTTTTCATAATTACAAAGTTCATTCGTATCTCTGAGAAAGGCAAATTCGTGACAGCATTTTAAATAAATCAAGTCTGCCCATCTATTCCTTATTGAATATTATGTATGTGTCTCCTTCGAAAATAAATAAAATGAATTAATAATAATAAAGTTTCCTTACCTTAGTTTATTTGTTCGCTATTGAAAAGAGTTAGTTTTTTTTTTGAGATTTCTTAATTTTCTTCTTTAAGAAAGAGTACTGTGTTGCCTGTGTTGCTTTACTTCATTTCTATGGAGTAAGAATCATTGTTTAGCATTGGGTCAATTGGTATTCTTTACGCGTCGGCATGCTGAATTCTTGTTATTTACCTCATTATGTCTCTTTCTTTTCTTGCTATTAAAGAGTGTATTTATCTTCCTGTGAGGATATTAAATTTATACCTTGATTATTAGTAATTTGTTTTTTTTAGCAACTCGAAGCGACTCTTACTTTCGTTTTTTTTTTGTATGTGGAATTTCCTTGAGTCCAAATTGGACTATCGCTTTCCCTTGCATCTCGAGAAGAGCCGTAAAGGCTCAATATTGAAGAAAGTCGGAGAAGATGGATTAGAAGACTCTTTTTATTTTTCTCATTTTCGTATTGTATTTATTTTTGGGCATAAGCCCTTGTCGTCTTTTACTTTACTTTATTTGTTTTTGTGTAATTATTTGCTTAGTTTAGGACAGGTACAAAATGGGTCAAAAACCCAAAACAGGTGGGTCCAAGTTCCGATCAAGGTGGACAGAAAACCCCGATTTGGACCCAAATCTCTCTCCCTCTCTCTTTATATGCTTTAAATTATCTATCTGCTTTATTTGTCATTAATTTTAAGGTTAGAAAAATCCGAATCCCCACAAAATGCCTTAAATGTTTTTACCGACTTAAAATCAATAATTTTGTAAATAACTCACTTAGATAAATAAGTTAGTATCTTAATTCTCTATCTTTCTAAGCAAATTTTTGTCAAATGTTAAATTTTTAGCCAATTTATATTAGTTGTCGGATAACCGCAAGTTAGCGGACGTCTTAGGTGCTTTTAAACCTTCCTAAGACGTTAATAGGAATCCCGAACCCCTTGAAGGTTTTCAAATGATTTTATCTGTTTAAGTCTTTTGAAAACATAATTTTCTTGATTTTTTCTCAAAAATTAAGTGGCGACTCTAAAAAGTCAAGAACCTGTAAAAATATCATTTTTCGATAAAACAGAAATGGCGACTCTGCTGGGGACTTAGGAGGATTCTAACCTTAAAACTAACTTTATTTGGCTATGTGTATAATTGTTTATTTGTTTACTTTATCGCTTTATTAAACTGTTGCATTCATGGCATAACATTTTTTCCATCAAACGACAATTATTTCATTTTCACTAAAGGACGATTATGCGGGTTCGCAGTCGTTCGTTAACCAAATATTTTCTCGGGACACCCTGACGAGCGTAGTTGGCTACTTGATAGTCAATGATCGTTAACTATCCCAGCCCAAGTAGTCCGCTTGGGTTACCCTTTCCACTCTAAATACAACCCACTCTTAGTTAAACTAAGATAGAGCGAAACCCAATCCCGAAAATAGCGCATTGGCCTAAGACAACCCAACACCCAAGGAGTGTTGGGCCCATTAGAAAGACCACCTTGAGTCCAAAGAGCCCACGGCTCGATAGGACGATCATATTTGTGTGTTTTGAAGGATGTATTGCGTGTTTGAATGTTTGTTGTATCGTGGGGGTGGCAATTAACTAGTTGTATGTTTTTGTAGATGTCGAGTCAGTTTCTCCATTTCAACATGGTCACCAAGACGCCCGACATTCTCCGTGTATGGTGGGATAACCTCAAAGATTGTCGAAAGAGAGAAATCTCGGTTTACCTGGGTCACTTACATTCGATAATGGACTTCAAGGTTTGGCCCACGTTTATCGAGGTTATCACTCGGTTTTGGGATGACAAAAGGATGGTGTTTCGATTTGGAGACGTCGAAATAACACCAAAACTAGAGGAAATTAAAGACTGTATAGACTCTATTGGGACATGTGGTAATAGGAAAAAATGTCCTGATCATCATATCCTTCTACCAGATAGGCCAACTGTCGGAGAATTGAGAGACATATTGTTACTCGTAAGGGCTAACTGGTTGGACGCCCAGAGCATACCACTAATGAGATTCTTCGAAAGATGGGGGCACGATAGCTATTTCGAGCAATTTCCAAATGAATTCCATAATCACAGTACTTGGAGGCAAACCCAAACCATTGCATTCTCCGCATGCCTTTTAGGAACTATGGTGTTCCCTAAAGATGGAGAAAAAGATATCGACACCCGAGTCGTGATGGTAGTGGACACCATTTTCAGAGGTATAGGCAAGAAACAAGAAGAAAAGAAATACTGCAGTTTGGCCCCGGTCATTTTGGCATTTATCGATCTTTGAGTCTGTGTAAAAACGGATTTTCGTTTTTCCAAGGTTGCAACATTCTACTTCAATGGTGGATGACTGAACATCTCTGCAAAAGGGACGGTGCTCAACCGTAAGAGTTGGCCAAGCCAAGCCAGACGAGTCCCATGGATAATTATGAATTCTACCTAAGCATCCGCAGATTCCCAATTCATACCACCAGGGGTGCGTGGGCAAGGGTATTTTATGATTTGAGAGAAGGAGATATACAGTGGATGTTACCAAACTTCAAATTCAAGAGGATAGCAGCACAAGGGGCCAAACTTCCATTTTTAGTCCTTTCCGGCATCAGAGGATTACGGCCTTACAACCCAGCTAGGGTGATGTGGCAATTTGGTAGAACACAAATCATACCCGTCCAAGGGGATGCTAGCTCTTTTATTGTCGATTACAGCGAGAGCGACGAAATACCTTTTGCCAAGATCATCCTCCAAGAGTGGGCCGGATGTGTCAACATGAAATGGGGTATGGCTGAAAACAGATATGAAGCTGGGTATGTCAATGAATACAAGACATGGTTGAAGAATGATCTTTATGGTGTAGTGAACCCAACACCACGCGCAGGTCGAGAAATTGAAGATGTACAGACAAGGCTTCAAATTCATGCATATCATTTTCAGCAAGAATGGGACAGAAGGGAGCAAGAATTTTAGCAAAGGGAGCGGGAATTTCAGAAAAAGGAGAAGGGATATTAGAAAAGAGAGCAAGAATTTTAGCAAAAGGAGCAAGAATACCAGTTCCGAGAGTTAGAAAATCAGAGGGTTTTGGCTGGGACGTCACAAGAATTAGCTGATACAAGGACTTGTCTGATGCGTTTGGATACGATCCTGGACGAGCAGATGAACACTCTACAAGTCGTACCAACATCTTCCAAAGCTGCGTTCGCTGAGCCGTACATGTTCACAAGCGAGTGCATTATCCGCGAAGAAGTAAAGAAAGCCAGAAGAGGAGCAGAGCCATCAATATTCTAACTCCCCTGCGTGGGATTGTTTTCTATCTTTATTCGTATTATATCCCCCTCCCTGAAAATGTACCCCATTTTGATTGAAGTTATGTAACGAGCATTATAATTTTAATTAAAGTTATTTTGGGGGGTGCAACAATATGTTTCAAATGATGCAATACATCCTTCAGATTCGCTAGGCCTACCCTTGGCACAAAAGGGTCACATGCATTATTACGACGCGATATATGTGCTATTTAACTGCTTATGTGTTGTGTTGCTGTGAATGAGGATATCGAAAACCCACTCTTTTTCAGAAATTTCCAAAAATACAAACAAGTCACTGTTACAAAAATTGTCATACCAAAATTTACCGAGTCTTAAGTTTCTCACTCAAAAGACATCTCTCATACCACAAATTCTAAAATGTTACTCTACTGCCTCAGGAAAAGCAAATCACTGGTATGGGAAAGGGTAAGAATATCAATAGAGAGCTTACAGGAGAAGATTTACAGAGAAAGAAAGAACAGATCACGCGTGAAATCCAGGAGGTTAGAGAAGAAGGACTCAGAGTCGAAGTTGCCACATCAGTCTACAAAGCTGCAACTGTGACGCTGGATAAGGATTTGACATCAAAGATGAAGAGGAAGCAAGACGTTGAGATGGAGACAGAGGACTTGAGTGAGAAATTAGACATGCTTCGACTGAAGGTGCAAGAAAGAAAAGCGAGAGAGGCAAGGATAGAGTCAGAAACCGCTAGTCTGTTAGCCAGAAATGCAGCACTGGATGAGGAACTGACAGCGGAAATAGCGGAATTCATCGCTATGAAGGAAAGAATGTCCGCATTAAGGAAGAAAAACAAGGAGTTCCACCATAACATGATGGACAAGCTTTAGAAAATGCACGGGAAATATTCTATCCGCGAGCAAGAGGATAGTGGCGGCCCAGATGACACTCATCCTGGAGCGATTGGCGAAGACGCTAATGAGGAAATTGTCTACAAATCTCCATTTCTAGGCCGTCTGAGAGGAGGAAACATATGGATTACTCTTTCAGCCTACGAGCCAACACACCATGTGGGAGCGAGCGTCTTGACTTGCGCTTTTATGTATGAGCATCTTGGATGGGCACCTGAGGAAGGGTCATTTTCATTTATTGAGCAAGGAAGATATTCGAAAGTGTGCGCCTTCCACCCAAATCAGCGAGGACACACTATAGAGGATTGTGTGCGACTCAAAATGAGGATTTGCCGCCAGATCGACATTGGGGATATCCCGCACATGTGGGGTGATGATACCGTTCTTAATTACGACCCGTCAGAGCCAATTGAGCGCACTCAGTTTGTTTGTCACTACTTCACTCCATTCAAGGAGTTTATGTTGCATATCTACATGGAATTGGTTAAGAATCGGGTCTTAGCCTCCCTTCACGATGATGACAGAAATCTCGATCCCGTTGGGGGGGAAGTCTTCAAACCTTGTGCTTATCATGATGCCATAGATCATAGCCTTTCCAGATGTCTTGGATTTCGCTACGACCTCGAATCCCTCGTTAACCTAGGAAAGATTCGAGTCAAATTTGTTCCTCGAGATTGATACAGCATACGAGAAGAAAATGACTGAGATGGAGTCATTAGTTTATCTTTAAAGCTTTTTCTTATTTCCATTTCCTTGTAATCCCGACGAATGAATGAATGAAAAATCAATGTTTTATTTTCTACTCGAACTACGTTGGGCCTGAATTCTCCTTGAGGGATACGTAGGCAGCCTTCCAAGGCCCGACCCCTATCTTTTAAAATTTTTCATTCTTCCTTTTCATATTACAAGAGGATACAAAGATCCGATCAACGGACGTTAGAAAGCAACTGCAAGAATACCTTAGCTCAACGCGATTTGGTCTTTCTGAGATAGTGTCAAACTAAAAGAGCAAGCAAATTCCTGTTTGTAAAAAAAAAAAAAAATTGTTTTCGTCCTTACTCGTGGGTTGAAGATACTCCTCAAACATAGCAACTTGTGTGTTTAACTGCTCTATGTTTGATATTATGTTTTTGTATTCTGAGTCCAAACTGACAGATCTGCCTTTTGAGTTGTTTTCCTCCTCAGGTATTTTGAACTGATCTGTGTTGATTAAGCTGGCAGATCATCCTTACTTCACCAGATCAAAAGGTCCCGCAGATTCCTTCCCAGGGCAAAATTCTGACAAAGGAAAGACAGTTATGGGAGATAATAGCGAGGAAGTTGGTCTTACTGATGTTGTGGTGGCTCAACCCACCATAGCAGACCAAAACGAGTTAATTCTGCAATTGATGCAGCAGATCGCGGAGATGAGGGTAGAATTGCAAAGAAGGTCGGATCTGCCTCCGCCAAGTTTTGCTGTTAATACTATAGAAGGAAGGCCTCCTATCTACTTTCCTTCCTCGAATGTGGATCCATCTCAGATCATGCCGCTCTCTCAGAATCCCCCTACTAAAGACCTAACTACCCAAAATCCACATTATGCTTCAGCCTCTTATTAAACTCCACCACCTCCTCAGAATAACCACCCCCAAATGCCTTCTCATCTTCACAATACCCAACCTCAATCCGCTCCACCACCGCAAAATCAAAGTCAAAATCTGAATCAGAACACTTCTAATCCTCAGGCATCCCACCATCATTTAAATTAAAACACCAACCCTCAGACTTACCCCCAAAATTACCAAGCTGCTCAAAACGTCCAGAGACCTTCCATAGCTCCACCCTTGCCTAAAAGAACCACTTTCCAAACCCCTGTCCATGCTGAGCACGACGTGCACGGTTCTGAGTTGGACCACTATGAGGAACAGGAAAGAGAGTGGAGGGCGAAAGAAGAGGCAAAAGTAGACATAAAAGAGGAGATCAAGAAGGCCATGAAAGAGCTTTAATGCGTCCCCGATGCTATCGGACATAACTACGAAGATTTATGCATTCACCCGAGTCTGGACCTTCCAGAAGGTTTCAAGATCCCGAAGTTTGATACCTTCGGAGGAGTGGGTAACCCTATGGCCCATCTAAGAGCCTACTGTGACCAGCTCTTGGGAGTTTGAAGGGATGAAGCTTTGCTGATGCAGCT
The DNA here is from genome assembly GCA_016801875.1 of Solanum sitiens. Taxonomy (NCBI): domain Eukaryota; kingdom Viridiplantae; phylum Streptophyta; class Magnoliopsida; order Solanales; family Solanaceae; genus Solanum; species Solanum sitiens. The sequence continues at coordinate 127,791 of JABWTJ010000942.1, read as the reverse complement.
TTTCAGCCGAAGTCTGTGCGGAGAAGCTCTTGAATGGTTCACCTCACACGAAACACGACAATGGCCCAGCTGGAATGCTCTGGCAAAAGACTTCATCGAGCGATTTGCTTATAATGTAGAAATCGTTCCTGATCGCTACTCTTTGGAGAAGATGAAGCAGAAGTCTACTGAGAGCTACAGAGAATTCGCCTATAGGTGGAGGAAGGAAGCGGCGAGAGTGAGACCGCCCATGTCTGAAAAGGAAATCGTTGAAGTGTTCGTTCGGGTGCAAGAACCCGAATATTATGACAGAATTATATTGCTCGCTGGAGCAAAGTTTGCTGAAATAGTGAAGATCGGTGAGACTATTGAAGACGGTTTGAAAACAGGGAAGATAGCCCGTGTAGCCGCATCATTCGGATCTTCAGGGTTGTTAAATAAGAAAAGAGAAGAGATCGCTGCTGTGTCATATCAAGGGAAGAAAGCCGCCAGAAGCTCATCATATTCCCGAGGTCGTCCTCGACCTTCCCAAAATTCCTGTCGAGATCGCTACATGCAAGCTAGTCATCCCAATAACCCTTCATTTTATCGAAATGCTACCCCCACTAATCCAAATGTCCAAACTCCACTATACCAAAATCCACCCCCAAATTACCAAAATCCATCTCCCATTTATCCAAGTCACCCTTCACTCTACCAAACTCCATCTCCTCATTATCTTGGTATCGCTCCCAGCTGTGCTAACGTGCAGTCGAGCTACAGATCACCCCTCCCTGTTTATCAAGTTCAAGCTCCACTATACGAAAATTCCCCTCCAAATTACCATGCTCCATCGCCAAACTACCAAACAAACCCATATCCCAGAAATCAAGCTCCGCGTCCGAACAACCGAGGTTATCAACAGACGCCTCCCCCACAAGGAAGTTATGATCCCCCTCGACCTCGGTTCGAGAAGAAACCTGTAAGAAAGTTCACTGCGCTCGCAGAAAGCCGAACAAAGCTGTACGAGCGACTAGCTGTGGCCAGATACATCCACCCTGTAGGGCCCAAACCCGTGGATGTCAACTCAAGATTCTACAGGCCTGATCAGAGATGTGCCTATCATTCCAACAGTGTTGGGCATGATACTGAGGATTGTATCAACCTCAAGCATAAAATTCAAGATCTGATTGACCAAGATATAGTCTCTCTCCAACCAGCGGTACCAAATGTCAACACCAACCCATTGCCGAATCATGGAGGCGGCAATGTGAATATGATAGAGACAGACGATGATTCGCGTGTGGCGAAGGTGATAACTCCAATCGTCCCTGACGAGTTGGAAAGGTCTGTGGCTTCATTAACTATCAAAGAGAAAAAAGAGTTTGTTATATTGACACCCGCAAAGGCTGTTGCCTTGGTGCCATCGAAAGCTCTTATCAAGCCTAAGTTCGTTATTGAAATTACTGCTGCTCAAGGCATGACCAGATCTGAAAGATGTTACACTCCTGACGAGCTTGCTCTCGGAGGTCAAAAGAAGGAACAGACTAAAAGGCCAATAACTGAAGGCGAAGCAAAGGAGTTTTGGAGGAGAATGCAACCAAAGGACTATTCTATCATCAAACATTTGGAGAAGACTCCTGCCCAGATTTCTGTTTGGGCCCTGTGGATGAGTTCTCAATCACACAAGCAAGCTCTGATGAAAGCACTCGATGATACATATGTGCCTGCGGGCACAAGCAGCAATAATGTGGCCGCCATGATCCACTAGGTTATTCAAGGACATCGCATCAGCTTCTGTGATGATGAGTTGCCTTTCGAAGGGAAGTCGCACAACAAGGCATTGCACATCACTGTGGTCTGTCGTGAAAAGGTCATAAATCGCGTCCTGGTGGATGATGGGTCCGGTTTGAATATTTGTCCATTGTCGACACTGAAGCAGTTACGTTTTAACTTGGGGAAGTTGGAGTAAAACCAAGTCAACGTAAGGGCTTTTGATGGGGTCCAAAGAGATACCTTGGGAGCGGTAAATCTGGTCATCCAAATGGGTCCGGCAGAGTTCAGCACACAGTTCCAAGTCTTAGATATTGATACAAGCTACAACCTTCTTCTGAGAAGGCCTTTCATTCATATGGCTGGAGCTGTGCCTTCTACTTTGCATCAGATGATGAAGCTCGTTTGGAAATGGTGAAGGGAGTCACTCCGGCAGACAAGCACCAATCATTGATGAAGTATCGCGAGGTACAGATTTCTACACAGTGGAGCAGGTCAATGCCATCGGTGAAGACTTGGCCCCGCATCCTCCTATGCCTGCCGTGTATAAGATGATAGCCACTGTGATGCTGCAAAGTGGTTTCGAACCAGGTTTTGGGATGGGAAGGAATTCCCAAGGAATTGTTGAGCCCATTCAAGTTCCTATCAAAGGGGCCAGATATGACTTGGGGTACGTCCCCACAGATGATGATTTAAAGGTGGAAAAGAAGAATGATCAAGAATGGCTAAACCAATCCCTCATCTATATCAATCATTCCCAGTTCGTGAGCATGCAGAGGAGGAGAACCTGGGGGAAGGAATCTGTGGCCTTTTTGTAGAGATAGATGCTATTATTGAAGAAGAGGTCGAGCTGACAGGATTTTGTGATGCTGAGCCCGGATAGACGTTGCAGAACTGGACCTCCACACCCATCCTGGTCTCCCAAACTCCTTGGTAGAAGGGCATCGTTTTATGCATGTTTTAATCGGTGGTAGTTCGGAAGAGGCCCGAGACCCACCATTTTGCATTTTAACTATACGAACTTTAAATTCCCATCGTGATGTTCAAAAAGGCAATGTGGTTCTGCCATGGCCAAAGTTTGCATCGTTTTTTTTTTCATTTTAATTAAAGCCTCTTTTATTTTAAATTTGTTTATTTAACCATTTTTCATGCTTTGATTTTCTAACTTCGTTTGTTTATGGTTTCAGTAAGGTAAGTTTTAAACCTGCCAATGTCATGTCGTGTCATGAGCTGAATGAACAAAATGAGGCAGGTGATGACGAGGTTGATGATTACGAAGAGAAAAGTGAGTAACCAGAGTATGTTGCCAAGGAATTTCGTCAGTTTGAAAATCAGTATAAACCAAATTTAGAGGAAACTGAAACGGTAAACCTGGGCGACCAAGAGTGTGTCAAAGAGGTTAAAATTAGTATTCACTTGAGTGAGGATCAAAGGAAAGGCCTGATTCACTTGTTTGATGAGTACATTGATGTGTTCGTTTGGGAAGTCAGTGACATGCAGGGACTGAGCACCGATGTTGTGTCTCACAAATTACCGATTAATCCAGGGTTCGAGCCGGTGAATCAAAAAACTCAGAAGTTCAAGCCTGAGTTAAGTTTAAAGATTAAAGAAGAGATCACCAAGCAGATTGAGTCTCGATTGATAGAGGTGACACAATACCCGACTTGGTTGGCAAATGTTGTTCCGGTCGCCAAAAAAGACGGGAAAATCAGAATTTGTGTCGACTACAGAGATCTCAACAAAGCTAGCCCTAAGGATAAATTTCCGTTGCCAAATATTCATAATTTGATTGATAACTGTGCTAAGCATGAAATCCAATCATTTGTGGATTTTTACGCAGGTTATCATCAGATTTTGATGGATGAGGAAGATGCAGAAAAGACAGCTTTTATTACACCTTGGGGTGTATATCATTACAGAGTGATGTCGTTTGGCCTCAAGAATGTTGGCGCTACCTATATGAGGGCTATGACGACCATATTTCATGATATGATTCATAAGGAGATTGAGGTGTATGTGGATTACGTCATTATCAAGTCCCGCGAGAGTTCGGACCACTTGACACATCTAAGGAAGTTTTTTGATCGTCTGTGTCATTATAACTTTAAGCTAAACCCCGTCAAATGCGCTTTTGGAGTTCCATCCGGCAAGTTGTTGGGATTTATAGTGAGCAGAAGGGGTATTGAACTCGATCCTTCAAACATTAAAGCAATTCAAGAATTACCTCCGCCGAAGACGAGAAAAGAGGTAATGAGTTTCTTAAGAAGGTTGAACTACATCAGTCGATTCATAGCTCAATAAACCGTGGTGTGTGAGCCTATCTTCAAGCTGTTAAAGAAAGACGCTCCGACAAAGTGGACTGAAAAGTGTCAGACTGCTTTTGATGCTATCAAGAACTATTTGTCAAATCCGCCAGTATTGGTTCCTCCGCGAGAAGGGAGTCCTTTGTTGTTGTATTTGTCCGTATCAGATAGTGCATTCGGATGTGTGCTCGGTCAACACGACGAGACAGGGAAGAAGGAAAGAGCTATCTATTACATAAGCAAAAAGTTTATCCCATATGAGTCTCGTTACACTCTGTTGGAGAGAACATGTTGTGCTTTGACTTGGCTTGCTCAGAAATTGAGGCATTACTTGTCTTCTTATACTACATACCTCATTTCCAGAATGGACCCGTTGAAGTATATCTTCCAGAAGGCGATGCCAACAGGAAAGTTAGCTAAATGGAAAATGTTGTTGAGTGAATTTGATATTGTGTATGTGACTCAGAAGGCAATAAAGGCACAGGCCTTGGCTGATCATCTTGCAGAAAATCCTGTTGATGAAGAGTATGAACCGCTCAAGACTTATTTTCATGATGAAGAAGTGTCATTTGTGGGTGAAGATATTTCTGAAGCATATCCTGGTTGGAGATTATTCTTTGATGGAGCAGCAAATCACCAGGGAAAAGGTATTGGGGTAGTCTTAGTGTCAGAATCTGGCCAGCACTACCCCATGGCAGCTAAGCTCCGATTTAATTGCACGAACAACATGGCTGAATACGAAGCTTGCATTCTTGGGTTAAAGATGGCCATCGACATGAATGTCTACGAGTTGTTGGTTATTGGAGATTCAGATCTTTTGATTCATAAAGTTCAAGGAGAATGGGCCGTGAAGAACCCAAAGATTATACTGTACGTGCAATATGTACAAAAGCTATGCAAGAGATTTCGTAAGATCGAATTTAGACATACTCCCAGAATACAGAATGAGTTGGCCGATGCTCTTGCCACCATTCCGTCAATAATTAAACATCCAGATACTGATTATATTGATCCTTTGGATATAGAGTTGAAAGAACATCCAGTTCATTGTTCCTATGTTGAAGCAGAACCAGACGGTTTACCATGGTATTTTGATATAAAGAAATATTTGGAGTATGGTTTTTATCCAGAAGATACTACATCCAATCAAAAGAAGTCGATACGCCGCATGGTCTCAATTTCTTTCTAAGTGGAGAAGTCCTTTATAAGAGAACTCCAAATTTGAGTCTTCTAAGATGTGTCGATGTTGTTGAAGCCGCGAAGCTTATTGAACAGATACATGCTGGAGTTTGTGGAACACATATGAATAGGCTCACTTTGGCAAGGAAGATCCTTCGAGTCGGTTATTTCTGGATGACTATGGAAAATGATTGTTGTAAGTTTGTGCAGAAGTGTCATAAATGTCAAGTGCACGGTGATTTGATACGAGTGCCGCCTCACGAACTTAATGCTATGAGTTCACCTTGGCCGTTTGTATCTTGGGGCATGGATGTCATCGGTCCGATAGAGCCAGCCGCTTCTAATGGACATAGATTTATCTTGGTTGCTATTGATTACTTCACCAAGTGGGTGGAAGCAGCTTCATACAAGTCCGTGACCAAGAAAGTCGTAGCTGATTTCGTTCGCAAAAATTTGATATGCAGGTTTGGAGTACCAGAATCCATCATTACTGATAATGGTGCAAATCTCAATAGTCACTTGATGAAAGAGATATGTGAGCAATTTAAGATTACTCACCGAAACTCAACCGCTTATTGTCCTCAAATGAATGGAGTTGTAGAAGCCGCCAATAAGAATATCAAGAAGATCCTGAGGAAAATGATTGACAATCACCGAGGCTGGCATGAGATATTGCCATATGCTTTATTGGGTTATCGAACGACTCTCAGAACGTCGACTGGAGCTACCCCATACTTGCTAGTGTACGGAACAGAAGCAGTCATACCCGCCGAAGTTGAGATACCCTCCTTGAGAATCATCCAAGAGGCTGAGTTGAGTAATGCTGAATGGGTTAGCAAGAGAATCGATCAACTAACTTTGATTGACGAAAAGAGAATGATTGCCGTTTGTCATGGTCAACTATATCGACAGAGAATGATTCGTGCTTTCCACAAGAGAGTCAGAGCCAGAATTTTTGAAATCGGTCAATGGGTCCTTAAGCGTATTTTTCCTCATCAAGACGAGTACAAAGGAAAATTCGCACCAAATTGGCAAGGACCCTACCTGGTTCGCAAAGTATTATCTGGAGGTACGTTGATCCTGTCGGAGATGGATGGCACTACATTGCCGAAACCGATCAACTCAGATGCTGTCAAGAGATACTACGTGTAAAGCTTAGTTTGTATTTCTGTCATTTCCTTGTATTCATTCCGTTTTTGCTTGTATTTGTTTTGATTAAAATCTTATCTCTCTTGTAATGAACTACGTCTGACCTGAATTCTCAAGAATGAGATACGTAGGTGGCCTATGTCGGCCTTGGTCACCCCACTTTATCCCCTTTAAATATTTCTTTATATTTGAACTACGTTCGACCTGAATTCTTAAGAATGAGATATGTAGGCGGCCTATGTCAGCCTCGGTCGATTTCCTTTGTAATTTTCATATCTTAGTCAGCCTTTGAGAGGTAACTACGTTTGACCTGACTCCTGCCTCAACGGGATACGTAGGCGCCATAAGGGTTTGGTCATATCTCCCGTAAGATTTCTATTCCTCTTTACAATAGAAACTGGGACAGAATTTTTGAGAGCGACTCAAAAATTCTTGAGAAGAAGATCTTTCCTCAACAAGCCAAGACTGAAGATATTTCAAGATTTGCAACTAGGACAGAATTTTTGAGGGGATCTAAAAAATTCTGCGATTTACTCAATGACAGTTGAAAGATAAACAAAACTTGTAACTGGGACAGAAATTTTGAGGATGGCCTCAAAATTTCATCATGGGTTTGTCGACATCCTGGAGTGATTGTGAATACTCCCCAGCGAATAAACCTCCGAGCACCCAAACTCAAAGAAGTTCGCTAAGCCTGACGTGACATGACATTTGGCAGTGCCCTTTTTCAAAATACTACTTCTCGAAAATTTATTTTTTCTAAAGATTTTCCTTTTATGTTTCATTTGTTTTGGCATAAAATATTTTGTCTTATCTATCAAGAGTTGGGAGATCGGGAAGATCAATCGGAGATAGCAGGACGAGGAGCGGACGATTAAAGAATTGACACAGATCAGTTCATTTTAAAACTAACAATTTTTCTGTAGATGTAGGTTTATATCTTTGCTTTGATATCAGCAGATTCCTCTGATCGATAAATATGGAGAAGTCAAGGAAAGAGAAAACTCTCCCAAAATTAATAGTTGTCCTGGATTGCAGGAAGAATGTTACATTGCCGACGTCGAAGACTTGGGAATATGATTTGTTTATTTCAGTCAATTCCCAACAACATGAAGTTCATAAGGAACGTCAAGCTAGATTCGAAGGTGAATCAAGCGAGGAAGAGTTTACGGTTACCGTAAAAGACGTCATTTGCATCATAATGTCAGATATGATATATACATTACCCGGAAGGTTTATTTACTTCATTATCGATCAAGATGTTACATTACCTCGAGGGATCATTTATATTGTTGCCGATCAAGACGATATACTATCCGGAAGTTATTTTTCCATTATCGTCAATTAAGACGACATGATTATCGAGAAGACACTCAGAATATCGCTACGTTGCTCGATTTAAGCACTATCTCATTTGGTACCAAGGATGACATCAAGATTTAATCACAAGAGGATATTTATGCCCTTGCAGAAGATCATGCATCGCGAGTCAATATTCATGCATCGCGGAAGAACATGCATCGCGAGTCAATATTCATGCATCGCGGAAGAACATGCATCGCGAGTCAAGATCATGCATCGCGAGTCAATATTCATGCATCGCGGAAGATCACGCATCGCGAGTCAATATTCACGCATCGCGGAAGATCATGCATTGCGAATCAATATTCATGCATCGCGGAAGATCATGCATTGCGAGTCAATATTCATGCATCGCGGAAGATCATGCATCGCGAGTCAATATTCATGCATCGCGGAAGATCATGCATCGCGAGTCAATATTCATGCATCGCGGAAGAACATGCATCGCGAGTCAATATTCATGCATAGTGAAAGATCATGCATCACGAGTTAATACATAATCATCGCAAGAAGATTTCACCTTACAGAATTTATGCATCGCGAGAAGATTTCATCCCTCGCAAAAGTTTATACATCGCAAGAAGATTTCATACCTTGCGTAATTTATGCATCGCGAGAAGATTTCATGCCTCGCAGAAATTTATACATTGCAAGAAGATTTCATGCCTTGCTGAATTTACGCATCGCGAGAAAATTTCATGCCTCGCAGAAATTTATGCATCGCGAGAAGATTTCATCCCTCGCAGAAATTTATACATCGTCAGAAGATTTCATACCTTGCAGAATTTATTGCATCGCGGGAAGATTTCATGCCTCGCAGAATTTATGCATCGCGGGAAGATTTTATACCCCGCAAGAAATCACGCATCGCGGGAGTTTATTCGTGCCCCGCCAGAAATCGTGCACTACCAGAGAAGGAATCGTGCATCTTAAGTGAAATATTTACCCCTCAACATAAACTTCATTCTTTTATTTTGATAAAAGTAAACTATCGAAGAAGACATCAAAAAAAGTATCAACAGTCCATCAACAATTATTTATCAAATCAAGAGTACATTGAAGATTATATTGGAAGCGTAAGACATAAGCGTTATTTGCTTTACGTCAAATCGATCGAGTTGACGTCAAATGAAGAAGGAGAACAATTAAGTGTCAACACGGTAAAAGACACTATCTCCCATTTGAATTGCATTTTTAAGCTGACGAGTTTTATCTCCGTCTTTGTCGAGAGATCATCCGAAAGGATGAATTCTCCAAAACATACCACAGGTGTGGACGACATCAAGAGGGATGCAATGCAACGTGGAACTTTTTCTTAGCAGCGAACTGGGACATAGTCCAAAGAGGTTATCAAACTCTTAGGACGCGAGCAGAGGAGCGACTTCCACCACAATCCCCTATCAGAAGGCATGTGGGTTTTTCTTTGGCTTTTGTCAGTTTCGGTCTCCCATCCGGAATTTTGGTATCTACCAGAAGGAAGTTTCCAATCTGAGTGACAATGCGCCAGAGTTTTGGAAATTATGTCCGTACGGGTTCTTAATTATGGGTGTGGAGTGCACCACATTCATGGCTAAGAGGTTACAAGCCTCTTTTTCATACTCGGTCAATTTTGTCACTCGTCCTATACAAAAGTGTTATCTAGCGTAATAGATTTCCTTTTCAACCGATCGAGTCGAACTGCAAGCAACCTGATTCCAAAGGTTTAAGGATATGTAGGTGAGTTGAACGTTGAAAACTCGGCTGTATTCCAACATTCGCTCTCAAATCCTATTCCCGAGCATTTCGGTCCCTTCATAATTCGGAATCGAGATGACTTTTGAATTCTTTAAAATCGTGCGTTAAATCAAGCGTATCGAGCTACAAGTGGACTGAATTCTCATATAGCCTGAGATATGTAGAAAAACCATTTCCGGGGTTTGGCCATAATTCCTAAAATCCGTACCAAATCCCTTTTCTCAAAGGTGAAGTTGAGGTCGGTCAAAATTGGTTTGGTCAATTTCATTTTCCTCAAATTTCTTGCATCAATCCAAGTAAAATGAGGGACAGTTGTTGACACCCAATTTTGACCCTCCTCGACGGTAATTGATTCTCGAGCTTCTTGGTTTCTCAACGATTTTAAATAATCGATGTTAAAAATTTAAAACTGTTTAAAGTCATTTTAAAAATTGCTTTAGTCGTTTTTATGTGTACGTATATACATAATTTTTCCCATATAATATATATAAATAGTTTATTTTATAAATGTAGGAAAATCACTTAAAAGGATTTTAGTTTTTACTTAACAATTCTATTAAAGGTCTTAGTTCTTACTTAACGGCTTTAGCAAATAAATTTTGTCTATATTAAGTTTATAACTTAGTCAATTAATTTATCTCGTTTAAATTTAAAAGCCCTTTGATTATTTATTTTTATTTATTTTTTTTATTTTGGATTTTAGCCGAATTTGCGAATTTACTCATCTAGCTAAATTAATTATCCTTTAAACCCCCTTTCTTTGTTTAATCCATTTCCCATTATTCAGCAACACTGCCTCCCAGGCCCAACTCCTCTCCAAAACTTCCAGCAATTCCAAACCCATTCTTTTAATTCCCAGGCCCAACCCCCAAATAACCCAACCCAACTCCAACGACAAAATCGATTCCAAACAGCGACGCGAAGTTAGACGGAAAGCACTCATCCTTCACGCATCTTCTTCCTTTCTCTGCCATTAGTACGATTTGATGCAGAGAAGTGGTAGGAGATGGCGAAATCTCAAGCGTTCATTCAATCTTGGTCGAAATCGAGCGTCCAAATCGCTGTTCCATTGAAGGGATTGTATTATTTCGTACAGACTCTTAGCTGTCCTAGCCCCTGCAGTCCGGATTTTGGGGGATTTGAGCAAAATTTCGTACAAAGGGGGCAGCTGTATCCCGTCCTTTGAAATTTTTGAATTGGAGGGTTGATTGGGGATTTCGTAAGAGATTGGAAACCCTAATATTTCCCCTATATATATTCTCTTTGCTCCCTGTTTGAAGGGTTGTTTTTTCTTGGAGGAAAAAGACATTTTTGAAGTTATCTTAGCTTAAGTTTTTTTTTAGACTACAGAGAGGACTCTGGAAAAAGGAAAATCTGGTTCTTTAAGTTTTTTTTTAGTTCAAACATTTGCAGCAAGAACAACCGATATTTTTGTGGAATTTAGACGATTCTGTGGGAGTCAAACATTTTTATCAAAAAAAAAAAATACATAGAGCGTTTGTCAAAGATTTTTGAGAAACATTCTGAAAAAGGAATATCAGTTCGCTTAAGTTTTTTACGTTTTCTCCTGAGTCGTCTGTTGCTCTTTCATAAGTTTCCTTCGAACTCGGAGGAACTCTCTGAATTTTTGTTCCGTTGCTTTCGTTCACGGCTCATTTGCCGGTTCGTGCTTCGGTGCGATAGTAGCTGCTTCCTTTTACCCGTTTGTCTCAGCTCGTCTGCACCAATAAAGGTAATATTGTTTGAATTCTTTATATTTTTTTTTAACACTTGATATTCTGTTATTCTTTTGAAAATAGGTTGATTGTTGGATTTCATTCTTCCAGTAAAATACATATGTATATAAGATGATATGACTGTAGGCTTCTGACCTGGTTAATATAGGATTTGAATTTAATTTTGTCATGAGTTGTTGACCGGGTAATCTCTTTTGCTTCATTTTATGTCTGGTGGTTTTTTTTTTTTTTTCTGCTGGCATGAATTGTTGAGCTCGAAGTTAAGTTCCCAGGCGCCTAAGCAAGTTACCCTTTTGTCTTGATGTTTGTCGTAATAAATCATGCTAGTTTGTAGTTTTTTTTAATCTTAAATTGAGTTGTTGCTCTTCGTTTTGTTCGAAGTATGATTCGAGAGCTTTCGACTTGAAGGTGTTTAGTCTCAATTCGATCTGCATTGAGGGTTGATCTCTGGTTGTTGTTGTGCTCATTTTCTTTGGATTCCATAGTCGTACCATGATTTGTTTGGGGATGCTCTTTTAGTCTTAGTTAATTCTTACTGTTATGAATTTGTAGAGGTAAGCAAAATGTGTCCAACATAGTTATTAAGTTCAGGATTATTTTAAATGTCAAAATTTGATATCCCAACCCCCTTTCATTTGAGGCATCTAAAAGCTGGTTTCTTTTTTTGTTGTGCGTAAAATTTGCTCAATTTAGCGCTAAGTGTGCTACTTCTTACTCATTGAAAACGAGTTGAAGGAGTTGATAATGTTGTCACATTTTTAGCCTCCTTGTGTGTTTGATATCTGGGAAGATTCTAGTTTCTAGTGTGTTGGTTTGCTAATGTGCACAGTAAACTTCGTAAGTAGAAATTCCGATGCCAGTTCATTTTATTTAATCATATGTTCCTCTTTCGATGTTGTTTTGGGTCTTATTAAAATTTTTGAGTACCATACTTTATGTTTTATTAAGGACGTGTATTAATTGTTTACTGTGCGTATACCTTTGTTTTAAAGGATTCAAAATTAATTGTTTTTTTTTTTTTTAGTTTAATGCAGTGGAGTCTAGCCTACTTGAATATATATATAGTTCCGGTTGTTATATGATCAAATTGTAGGACAATGTGAGCAATAAGTAATCACGCTTTGGTGTTTTCGGTCGTCTTTTGCGAGCATGATAAGTCCCTTTCTACTTTTTATTTTCTTTCTCTTTTCATAATTACAAAGTTCATTCGTATCTCTGAGAAAGGCAAATTCGTGACAGCATTTTAAATAAATCAAGTCTGCCCATCTATTCCTTATTGACTATTATGTATGTGTCTGCTTCGAAAATAAATAAAATGAATTAATAATAATAAAGTTTCCTTACCTTAGTTTATTTGTTCGCTATTGAAAAGAGTTAGTTTTTTTTTGAGATTTCTTAATTTTCTTCATTAAGAAAGAGTACTGTGTTGCCTGTGTTGCTTTACTTCATTTCTATGGAGTAAGAATCATTGTTTAGCATTGGGTCAATTGGTATTCTTTACGCGTCGGCATGCTGAATTCTTGTTATTTACCTCATTATGTCTCTTTCTTTTCTTGCTGTTAAAGAGTGTATTTATCTTCCTGTGAGGATATTAAATTTATACCTTGATTATTAGTAATTTGTTTTTTTTAGCAACTCGAAGCGACTCTTACTTTCGTTTTTTTTTGTATGTGGAATTTACTTGAGTCCAAATTGGACTATCGCTTTCCCTTGCATCTTGAGAAGAGCCGTAAAGGCTCGATTCCCTTCTATCGAGTCAAGCCCATTAAAATCGACATACAAATCCGGAGTTTAAAGGATTGAAGAAAGTCGGAGAAGATGGATTAGAAGACTCATTTTATTTTTCTCATTTTCGTATTGTATTTATTTTTGGGCATAAGCCCTTGTCGTGTTTTACTTTACTTTATTTGTTTTTGTGTAATTATTTGCTTAGTTTAGGACAGGTACAAAATGGGTCAAAAACCCAAAACAGGTGGGTCCAAGTTCCGGTCAAGGTGGACAAAAAACCCGGATTTGGACCCAAATCTCTCTCCCTCTCTCTTTATATGGTTTAAATTATCTATCTGCTTTATTTGTCGTTAATTTTAAGGTTAGACAAATCCGAATCCCCGTAAAATGCCTTAAATGTTTTTACCGACTTAAAATCAATAATTTTGTAAATAACTCACTTAGATAAATAAGTTAGTATCTTAATTCTCTATCTTTCTAAGCAAATTTTTGTCAAATGTTAAATATTTAGCCAATTTATATTAGTTGTCGGATAACCGCAAGTTAGCGGATGTCTTAGGTGCTTTTAAACCTTCCTAAGACGTTAATAGAAATCCCCGAACCCCTTGAAAGGTTTTCAAATGATTTTATCTGTTTAAGTCTTTTGAACACATAGTTTTCTTGATTTTTTCTCAAAAATTAAGTGGCGACTCTAAAAAGTAAAGAACCTATAAAAATATCATTTTTCGATAAAACAGGGGTATCTAGTATGGTTGAGAAAGAATGTCGTACGGCTATGCTATATTATGATACGGATATCTCTAGTCTCATGGTGTATGCCCAACAAATTGAAGAGTCCAAGCTTAGGGAGATGAATAGGGATGGAAAGAGGTCTAGATAGGAGGAATCAAGTCAACCTAAGTATAAGAAGAGGTTCTATAATCAAGACTCGTCCATGGGAAACAAAGATAGAGGTTCCAACCAAAATTCTCAAGGAGGTGGTTATGCTTTTGAGAGGCCTAGGTGTACTAGTTGTGGCAAGCAACACTTGGGTAGGCGTCTTGCCGGTACGGATGGTTGATGTGGTAATAGGGGTCATAAGATGAGAGATTGCCGTACCCTCAAGGGAAAAGGGAAAGAGGTCAACCAAGCTCCTCATGATGGTCCGGATCCCAATGCTCCTAAGAGGAATCATTTCTATGCTCTCGGAGCTAAAGAAGCGACTAATATGGAGTGAAGGCCCCGATAAGTCATAATTCCTTATGGTTAATATAATTATGTTATGATATGAGTTTATATGGTCTTTTATCTTATTTTTTCATGCCTTTCATGTTAGATTTGCTTGAATGTGAATCCCTAAATTTTGAGCATGTTTCACTATAAAGGAGAAGTGTTCACTGTAAAGAATTTCAAAATTTTATTTAATTGCTTTTTCATGAATGATGGTCTCAATATGTGTAGAAATTATGTGTAAGATCATGACTCATGTTGGAGAAGGTATTTCCTCCATAAATGATAAAATGAGTATGTGGTTTGAATTGTGAAACTTGTTCCGACTTGCTTATGTTGCTTAAGTTCTTACTGATATGAAGTTGGTGCTCCTTGTGAGTTGGTGCATTGAGTATGAATGTCTTGACCTTGATGATTTGTCTGGTATGCTTCTAGTTGTGTCCTTGATGTCCTCGGAAGTGTTTTGTGTCATTCGAGGATGAATGTTGTTCTAAGTGGGAGAGATTGTAACGACCCTAAAAATTAAATAGCTCAAACTTGAGCTTCACATGTGTTTCATGAGTTATTAATGTATTAAAATGGCATATTTTAGCGTTAGAATTCAGTTCGTAAAGTTTGGGAGCATTTGGAAATCAAACGCCCAAGACGTCTGAAAACTAGACGAAGTTGAACTAGTGTGTCATAGTGTTTTGTAGTGATCTTTTGGAGGATAGTTTTAGACTGAAATTGAGAGTCAATGGTTCCTATGTGTAGAGTGACACGTAAAGTGTCGAAACGTCCGAGAACGACGCCTCGGAGACCACCCTAAGGGTCCCCTAGGTGGACCCAAACATGGGTCAAGATGCTGGCCAAAGAAGCGTAAAGGCGCAGGATTTTGAAGTACATCTCGCTACGCGCCCTTGATACGTGGTCTACTGCCTCAGAATTTTTGAGAGGCAAGAATTTGGATCTTTCCTCGCGATACGCAGCCAAGTCCTAGATTTGGCCGTGGCGTTTTAAAGTCAAATTTCAAGTTGGAAAAGGGTCCAAATGGTGTAGGGGTCTTTTTTGGAACTTTGGGGACCATTTGTGGACTGATTTAGGTCATTTTAAACATCATTTCACCCATTATTTCCAACCCTAAAGATCAAATCAAATTCTCTCCAAAACTCTTCCTCTCTAAAAACCTCCATTGAACAAGCTTCAAGCTCCAAGGATATGGACGGAGTTCTTCACGTTTTCTTCACCAAATTATCGTGGGGTTCTTCATATTAAGGTGTGGTAGTCATCCTTGAACCTTCATTAATTCAAGGAGCCCTTTCAAAGAGATTTCAAAAAGGATTTCAAACTTCAATCTTCTTTATTCTTTGACTCTAAATATTGGCCTTTGCATGAAAATAGTTTAATGGTTAAAATGAGTTGTTCTTAGTTTTAAATGATGTTTTTCATGTCAAAACCCCAATGGAATAATATCTATTCTTTTATAAACTGTTGGCTTATGAAATTGGTTTATGAGCATGATTATATAATGTTAAAGTTAGTGTTTCTTGGTGGTTTTATTGAGTTTTAGCTACTGCCCTAAGGGCTATTTTATTATGGATTATTGTATAAATTGTGAATAGGTGGTAAAGGCTTGGATGAAGGGTAAGTTGTTCTATCTTGGTGAAGATATGTTGAAGTGATTCTTGAGTGGTATTGTCCACCTTTGGTGGCAGTGTTTACTTGAATTATATGAAGTTATATGAGTATTATGAGAATGGCCTTGAAGGCATGATATGTGAAGTGAATTGATATTTTTTATATATATAGGTATGGTATGTGTTGGAATATTGATATGAGCATCTTGAAGGTTTATGTCTAAATGAATTATTCATTTGATATGTGAAGTATGATAATGTGTGAATTGTGATAAATGTTAGTTGAGCATGTCTACAAATCAATGTTATGAATAGTGGTCATTGTGTGAAAGGCGTGCTCACATGTGCTCACACACACAGTTGAATGCGTGAATGAAGTCAATGGATGAAAATGGGGGATTGTATGGTAGACACTCTTCGTGAGTAGAGATGAAGTGTCTAGACCATCCCTACTATTCCTAAGTATGAAAAAGGGGGATTTTGGGGTGAACACTCTTCGTGAGTAGACATGAAGTGTTTAGTAGCAACCTCACTATTCCCAATGAGCTTTCCAAAATACGTTGGAGGTTGGATACCCTTCGTGAGTTGAGATGGGGTGTTCAATAGTTGTCTCCTAACCTATAGTCAATGAATGTTTAAGACTTGTGGGTAGTTATTCTTAGCACCAAGAGGATTTGAAGAAGGGGTGGGTACACTTCGTGAGTAGAGATGTCGTATCCAATGTACCTCTTGATATGGGTACTCCTCGTTAGTAGAGAGTGAGTTACTTAGTAGCAATCTTCTTATCCCTTAACTATGTGCCCGCGTAGGTGTAGCTATTGGAGAACCCATGTAAAGGCTAAAGAATATGAACCTACCTTAGGCAAGTATGGATCCCTCATCCTGTAAGGGTAGTATCGGGATTCCATGTCAAGATCTCATGGTCTATGTCGGTTAAAGCTAGCCCCCACAAATGTATGCAAATGAAATAAGTCTTGTTTAGGGCGTACTACTTAGGGTAGGTGGTGGAATGGGACATTACATATCCGTTGCACAAGTAGACATTTGGAGGGAGTCTTTGTGTGTCCTTATATGAAATGTATGAATGGGTCATGATATGATGTAAATGAAAGTAATGTGACTTTATGTCTAATGTTGAAAAAGCATGTTAAAGTATGTCTTGTATGATGAAACTTATGAATGATGAATGTAGCGTATCTAATCTCATGGAATCCTCAAGGAGCACACAGTGGGGGTAGTAGTATGGGATGTATTCCCACATTGTACTTTGTGTGACTTGTTAGTCCACTTGAGAGGGGTACTTATGTAAAGTTCTTAAATGCAAGTATGTTTCTCTAGTGTCTTTAGTATGGAGTGTTGATTTGTAAATGAAATGAAGTAAGCCTATCCCTAGTAGTCTTAAGGATCCCTTGAGTAGGAATTGAGGAGTTTGTATGGGTGATCTCCTTATGTCTTACTTTGGGGAGCCTTTGGACGACTTAGGATAGAAGTAAAATCATGTCTAATTTTGGGTTCACTGTTAGTATGCTCTTATGTTGAAAAAAAGGATGTTTTGCCTTATGTGCTAAATGATGGTTTTAAATGATGTCTTGTTACTTAATTCATGAAGTAGTTTATCAAATTAGCATGACTTGTGTGAGTCAACTAAAATGTCCCTTTTTGCATGTTTTTACATACGGCATACTTAGTACATTATTTATACTAACCCCATACTTTCTATACTCTATAAGTATAGGTTGGAAGCGAGTGGAAGGTTTGAAGGCAAGCTTGGGAAGTTGACTCTCTCAAGACTCGGTATGTCCTCATATATTCGAGGACATAGTCTATGTTTTCTTTAGTTTCTTATTTTATGACTTGTAAAGACTTATAAAGTATTTCTTTCAACGTAAAGGGACGTGTCCCTAAGAAATTTATGCCGTGTCTATAGTTTGTCTTGTGACGATGAGATTATCCTTAGTAATTATTAAAGAAGTTTCTTCATTATTTTGTATCATGAAACGTTTAAATTTCCGCACTACTTTTCATGTCTTATGTAATGAATGATAGCTAAGATGCTCGTGTAAGACCTTTGAAAGGTCGAGCACGCCTTGTGACGGACTAAGGGTTGCCCTAACTTCTAGGGTGTACTTGCGGGTCATTACATACTACAAGATTGAAAATGAGCATGAGAGTCATTTGAAGTTGGCCTTGAAAGTACTCAAAGAACACCAGCATTATGCCAAATTTAGTAACTGTGAATTTTGGTTGAGGTAGGGTTCTTTTCTTGGCCATGTTATCTCTGGTGAGGGTGTAGAGGTTGATCCAAAAAAGATGGATGCGGTCAGAAATTGGACTAGACCTTTGACTACCACAAACATAAGGAGTTTATTGGGTCTACACGGGTACTATAGAAGGTTTGTTGATGGATTTTCATCCATTTCTTCTCCTTTGACAGCTTTTACCCAAAAGAAGGTTATGTTTGAGTGGTCGGAATCTTATGAAAAAAGTTTTCAATAGTTGAAAGATAAGCTTACCTCCGCTTCGGTGTTTACCTTACGGAGGGTAATGAAGGCTTAGTAGTTTATTGTGACGCTTCTCGAGTGGGCTTGGGATGTGTCCTCATAAAACATTGCAAGGTGATAGCTTATGCTTCTAGGCAACTTAAAGTTCGTGAAAAGAATTAACCGACTCATGACCTTGAGTTAGCTGCTGTAGTTTTTGCCTTGAAAATATGGAGACATTATTTGTATGGTGTGAATGTTGATGTGTTTACAAACCATAAAAGTCTTCGATATGTGTTCACCTAAAAGAAATTCAATCTCCGACAGAGAAGATGGTTAGAACTTTTGTAGGATTATGACATGAGTGTCCTTTACCACACAGGCAAGGCCAATGTGGTTGCGAATGCTTTGAGTCGTATGACTATGGGTAGTGTGTCTCATGTGGAATAAGAGAAGAAAGAACTTGTGAAACATGTTCATAGGTTGGCTCGTTTAGGTGTGCGGTTAAAAGATTCTCCCATTGGTGGTTTTATGGTCCATCATAACTCCGACTCATCACTAGTGGTTTAGGTGAAGTCTAAGCAACATCTTGATCCTCTATTGATGGAGTTGCAGGAATCGATACTTTGTAAGATGAATGAGTCATTCTCCTAAGGGGGGTGGTGTTCTTAGGTACCAAGGGTGATTATGTGTACCATATGTTGAGGGTTTGAGAAATCGAATTCTAGAAGAAGCCCATGGTTCCCATTATTCGATTCATCCTGGTTCCATCAAAATGTATCATGACCTTAGGGAGGTCTATTGGTGGGATGGTTTAAAAAGTGACACATCGAATTTCGTTTCTAAGTGTCCAAATTGCCAACAAGTTGAAGCCGAGCATCTAAAACCTGGTGGTTTAACCCAAATCATGGATGTTCCTACTTGGAAGTGGGAAGCCATTAATATGGACTTTGTTGTTGGGTTGCCTTGAACCAGGAGGCAAAATGATTCCATATGGGTAATTGTGGATAGGTTCACCAAATCTCCCTACTTTATTCCTGTTAGATCTACTTATACCGCCAAAGATTATTCAAGAAACTACATTAATGAGATTGTGAGTCTTCATCATTGACAGGGTTCCGTCATTGTGGACCCTATTTCAATTTCCAATTTCTATTAAGGTAGGGGTAATTAGTTAAATAGTTATTTAATTAATTAATTAATTAATGGTTAAGGGGTGGTTTAATTAATTAGTTAAGGACTATAAAAGGGTTTTACCTCAATAAATAAACCAACTTTTCATAACTCCAAAATCAAAAATATAAAACAATTTCCCTCTCTCACAAATTCTTTCTCTAGACCACCATTGAAGAACAAGGAAGAACTCAAGCTAGGGTACTCAAGATTCATCCCTTTTAACTTCAAATTCGTGGAATTTCATCAATTAAGGTATGGCGATATTGATTCATGGAATAGTTTCTCCATGAATCCCTTCAAAACTTTTACTTTTGTAATCTGTGTTGTGACCAAAACTAGGGTTTTGTTATCTATCCATGGGTTCACTCCTAAATAATTTTCTTTATGTTATGTGCCTTGTATTATTGTTATATTAGGTTTAATTGATGATTTTTATGGTTAAAATATTGCAAGAACCAATGTGCCCCCAAACCTTACTTTAATGAATATTAAGGGATGAATCGAGTAAATTTGAGCATGATGTATGGTAATTGATGATTATCTAGTTATAGAATATTGGATTCCATGCCTATTGTGATTTGGATAAGTGTAATCATGATAATTGATTGGTAACCTTGAAAAGAGGGCAAATTTTAGGGTTGTATATGTAAAGAAGAATATTGTACATACACGTTGAATTTGCTTGCAAGGTGTATGGATTATTGAAGGATACAAGAAAGGTAATTGGGAGTGTTTGCATTCTCTTTAACCTTGTCTATTATGTGGCATGAATTATGTATAATGAAATCGGTCACTTGTGTTGGTTGAAAGTATCGTTCTCATGAAAACAGAATAATTGAGATTATGAAAGTGCTACTCACATATGTATGAGGATTCTAGGATGAAAGTGTATTCTCACCTAAAGAATCTAATATCTTTATGTTAAATTTTGTTGAATTAAAATGAATTACTCTTCACACATGTAGAATACAATTAAAGAACAATGTAGTAAGTTGGGAAAGTATACTATGCACCGAGAGGATATGGACTTGAGGAAAGGACCCCTCAATTAATACAACAGGTTGGGTCATCCTAGTGATACTCATGTGATGGGTACTCCTCAACTAATGCAATAGGTAGATTCCTTGGAAGCAATCTCCCTATCCCTTAACTACGTGCCCCGTAGGAAATAGCTAGTCGATCCACATAGTAGCTTGTATATAGGTTCTACCTTTGCTAGAACACCCTTTTTTGGTGTGGGGCTTTATGACACTGGATTCCATGGAAGCTCTCATGGACTATGTTGGTTATGGTTGATATTCCCTAAAAGTAATGAAGTAATAAAGCAATGAAGAAGTATGAACTAGCCTATGACATTCTAATGAGATCACTAAGTACAGGTGGGGTTATGTGTATTCGCTTGTATATTGCACTAGTAGGCTTAGAAGGTTGTTGTAGGTAGCTATTTATATTTATTAAGTGATTATAATATCATGTCTATTAAAATGAATATAAATGTAATATGTGTGGCCAAAGTGATTTCTATGGGAATGCTTGGTAGGGTTTGTAGTATGGGATGCTAACTCTACATTGCACAAGTTGACCCTAGGAACTGTTAAGGTTATGTCTTCATGGTAAGTTTGGACATTGTCTGAGTATTGACTTGTGTGTTGTATTGAGGATGTGAAAAGTCTTTATAAAACTTCATGTATGCATGTTTCAATATAGAAATGTCCCTTTTTCTCATGTTTTAAAGGGTTTTACGCATTTCTCCATACTTAGTGCATTAATTGTACTAACCCCTTTTCTCCCATTTCTATTATGAGTATAGATTCAGGCTAATTGGTTACTCCTCCATCCTTGAAGAAATATTGGACTTTATATCTCCAAGACTTATGGTAGGTACTCAATGATTCGAGGACATATGCATTTGATGCCGCTTTATATTTTCCTTATTGATGTAAAAGAATTAGAAATCTTTTCTTATGTACATTTGTTCTAAGACTATTGTGTCTAAAGGGCTAAGGAACCTATTTGAAGACTTCTGTTGAACTCTTATTAGTAGGTTATGTGTGTGTGACAATGGTATTAGATTTTTACTATTTTACTTATGAAAAAGGAAGTTTGAACTTTTAATGTAAAAGTTTTTATATTTTCCGCATTATTTCAAGTTCATCATGTTGTGATGATTATGCTAAGGGATTGTATAACACCTCTTCGAGGTCGAGTACACCGGTAACATGTAGGGGATACTCTCCGGTCATTACAAACTTTGAATCAGAGCATAAGGTTTTTGTATAATAGTAGGGTTTATGTCACACACCACATCTATAAGAGTCTTATTCATAAATGTGAACTGCGCCACCTTTATGAATATGAGTCCTTGAGATGTATAAGAATCTTCCTTTCTTCTTTAGTCTATGATCGTTCTTGGAGACCTAATACTATCAAAACAAATTCCTTCTAATACTTTTCTTGTGCTTATAAGCCGTGAATACAAGGAGGAACAATGCTAGGAGGGCAGAAGAGGAAATGTGGATGAGGCGGTTCCCCACATGCTCCTCAAAACCCTCCAGCTCCTATTCAAGAAGGTGTTATGTAAGATGTTGAGATAAGGACTTCAATCCTTAGTTTAACACAAGTGTTGGCTACCCAAGTTGCTAGGGATGCTAGTGTACAAGTGAATCCCAATTCTAACACCACCACTTCAAGGTTAAGGGATTTCGCACAGATGAGTCCCCTTACTTTCTTTTGCTCCAAGGTGGAGGAAGACCCACAAGAGTTCATAGATGAAGTATTCATGGTGCTAAATGCCAAGGGTGTGAACTCTCAAGAGAAGGCAGAATTAGTCGCCTTTCAACTCAAAGATGTGGCTCAAGTTTGGTATGAACAATCAAAGGCATTCAAAATGGTTTTCCTTGATAGGTTCTTTCCCTTGGAACTAAGGGAGAGAAAATAGCAAGAATTCATCAACTTTTTCAAGGGAATATGAGTGTGAAATAGTATAGCCTCAAGTCCAGTCAACTATCCAAATATTCTCCTACCATGGTTGTAAAGACCCGAGAGTATACCCTAGAAGAAATTGTATTATCGAATCATCAAACAACGTACTTGACCTATCGGAGGTGTTGTTCAATACCTTAGACATCATTCATCGCATAAACATATATGAAAAGTAGTGCAGAATTACAACTTTTCACAACATTATCTTAAAATCTCTTTTATACAAAAACATTAGAAATTGCTAGGTCTCAATGTAGCCATCTTTGACTCGTGAATTTCTTTGGGTCACTTCCCATAAAACTATCGAATAAGAAATAACAAAGTCTATTACAATATCTTTGAATAAGAAAAGTACACATAGTTATGTCCTCTGAACAATTGAGGACATACAACCACTTGCTTGAAAGATGCTAGAATCCAAGCATTACTTCAACCAACTTCTCTCAAATGCCACCTATATCTTTAGAAGTAAACAAGATATGGAATTAGCACATTTTATGTACTAAGTAGGTGATATGCAACAAAATCATGCTAAAAGGACATTTACACATAATATGCTATTTTTGAGAAAACTTCATAAGATAAGTATAACAACCACTTTCAACATAATATTTACATATATACCAATTAATCCACATAATAGTATTATCAACACCTCAAACCATATAAGTATATAAACATGCTACCAAAGGTTATCCAAACACTAACTGAAGTAAGACAAGAAGAGACCGCCCATACACCTTCTTCAAGCCTACCTAAACAATCCTTATGACTACCTAAATTAAGATTGTTCCATTTAGATTTCCTTTACTCATAATCAAAGCCTACTCGTGCCATGTCTAGATCGCGTCCCATTCCACTACCTAAACGTTGTAGAACATTTCTAACACTAGAATGTATCCCACGAGATGAGAATAGGAATTAACCAATATAGACAATACTAGATAGTCATTGCATCCGTTTTCTACCCTACTCCGATGGAGGGTGTTCTACTTGCCAAGGATCGAACTAGGACACAACCCATGTAGGCAAATGGTTGTAACACTCTGAAAAGTCAAGACCTAAGCTACACCCTCACATATGGGTCTAAGGTGTGAATAACTATTTTAAGACACAACATAATGTTCAAAATTCATCCAAGAAGTTTTAGAGTCAAGGGGTCAAGGAACGTCCATGACGTCCGGAAACTAGCTAAATTGAACTAGTTGACGTCCCTATGTTTGGTGAAAGATTTGGATGGTCAAATGAAGTCTAAAACAAGAAAAAAGACTTTAGATAGGTGAAATGTAGTATACAGGGTCTAAACTTTCAATAACGACTCCCCAAGGACCACCCGAAGGGTCCTTGAGGAGTACCCCAACATGGCTAGGCAGGCTGCCAAAACAGTTTTGCGGCAGCCTAGAATTGGCAGTCACTGTGCGACGCACAACTGATACGCAGCCTGGCAAATTTTGCCTCACGACGCGTGCACGCCACGAGTTCCACTGACTCAAATCAGATTTCAGAAATAAAATATGAAATCAGCCTCGCGACGCAAACACACTTCCCCAATAAGTAAAATCGTATTTTATATATTTTGACTTAAAAAAAGACTCATTTAAGTGAGTTGTGTTTTGGGTAATTTAGGGGGTGATTATATGTAGTCTAAGGGTCATTTTAAAGTCATTTACATTCAGCAAAACCAAATACCTAAAACAAAAACCAAAAGCTCTCATCTTTCTCTACTTTCTCTC
Source organism: Solanum sitiens (assembly GCA_016801875.1). Lineage (NCBI taxonomy): Eukaryota > Viridiplantae > Streptophyta > Magnoliopsida > Solanales > Solanaceae > Solanum > Solanum sitiens. The sequence continues at coordinate 103,673 of JABWTJ010000942.1, read as the reverse complement.
TCCAAAAATCCTCCATTGAAGGAAGAACAAAGCTTGAACAAGAAGGCCAATTTCTATAGGATTTCACCTACATTTTGTGGAATCTTAATTAAGGTATGAGTTCTTCACTCTTGAGATTCCTTTCCCCAAGAGGTCCTTTCGAAGTTGATTTCTAAATTACCCAATTCCATGGGGTTTTCCAATTCTAATGGGTTTTCTTCTAAATTTCAAATTGATGAAAAAATGTGATTTCCTATGACTAATTAAGTGTAGATTTTTGGTTAACTAATATTAATTGATGCAATTTCATGTATATCATGTCCCTTTCCCCAAATTCCCGGAATCTTGGATCTTGCTTATGAATTGGTGAGAATTGAAGAATGGATTGATTCTTAGACTTTTTTAATCTATTCTAATTCATTCATGGAATGCCTAGGGTAATGTGTTGTTGGGATTTTATCTATTTATTGATGAATTCATGATGCACCTTATTCCCCTAAACCTAGGTTCTGGATTAAAGTTAATTTGGATAGTGATGATGTAATTGACCTAGCTATTGTGTTAATTACTATTGTGTGATGGCATTACACCCATTGTTGGGTTGAATTGGATGGTTGATGGTAAGACCATGGATGATGGCTTGTGAAGGATATTGCGTAAGTCATTGTGATCCTAATCTTTAATTCAATTATGATTACTTGTGTTTAGTGATGAAGTTACATGGAAGTATACCTTAGGTTTGGTATGATGTTGAATTGAAATGTTTTGACTATGGTTTGTGTGTTGTTGGCTAAGATGTATATTTTATAAGGATGGTGATAACATACCAATGTGACTTATTATGATGGGACTATGTAAATGTGCTAACCTCACATGTATCAATTATAATGAAAGGAAAATACTCATGCGATTCTTTTTGAGCTATGATGATGATGATGATATAAGGTGTAGACCCTATGACCTAACTAAGATATGATCATTAATAAAGTCATTAAAGACATTTCAAAAGGGACTCTACCTTAGAACCGACTGAACATGTAGATGAGGAGTGACGCCTTCCCAAGTAGGGAAGGTAGGGTTCACCATAGTCCTCACAGGGAATATAACTTCATAGTCCAAAAAATGCATAGAGTGATGTTTCTGTGACAGCCCCCAAGATGCATAAACTATGTTTCAACCATAGGAATACTAGCTAGTGGATCCACCTAGATGTTATGTTCATGTTTGGCTCTACCTTGGCCAGTAGACCACCATCCATCGGTGTAAGGTTTTACAACACCAGATTCCACAATTTGCTCTTGTGGTCTATGTCGGTTAAGGCAAGTGTTCCCGAAATTAAAATTAAGTGATGGAGTAAGAACTAACTAGTGTGACTTAAGAGGTTTGAGTTAGCTTAGGTAGGGGTATGGGACTCTACCTATGCCTTGCACTAGTTTGCCTTGTGGGAAGCCTTAGGAGGTTGTTATTATGTTCTTTAATGCATATGTTATGTATGTGTCGACTCTTATATGTTAATGACACTATGTGATATGAATTCCATTTATGAATATGTGGTTATTATCCATTGATAAAATATGATGATGTTATCTCTTCACTATATAGTATGAGAAGTTGGGCATTGCTTATAGTTCTTGTTGAGTTTAATTGGTTGAGTAAGGTTATGGTGCTTTACTTAGCCAACTTCACTAGTGTACTTAATGGGGGTTCATAAGTAATTGTCTTGACTTAGTTATGATGTAATGAACTCTTACCTATGCTTGTTGATGATATAACTTTCTGATAGAGTTGTCTTGATTCTGTTGTCAAATGTGTTGTATATAGTCTTGACTTAAGAGTTATATGTTTATTGGCTTATATGAGTTCGTGGATATGCATAATGATTTTCAAAGTAAATTAGCATGTTTTGAACAAATGTCCTCTTTAGCATGATATCACTTGTTTTAGGTGCATATACTCATACTTAGTACAAGTGTGTACTAACCCATTTGTATGTTTACTACAAATGTTGGATCCAGCCGTTGAGCTTATAGAAAGCCTTTGAAGACTACTTGGATATTTCCCAAGAGTTCGGTCGGTCCGCACTTTCCTATGAAGATGTCATTATTAAGATATTGATGTTGTTCTAGTTATAAGACTTTTAGTTCTTTCCTTTTCATTTCAAGACGATTGTTGTATAGCCTATATGAGGCTCTTTTTTGTATTGATGTATGGGTTAAGACCAATTGTTTAATTCGTTTTTGATGGTTTAATATGAGATATATTATATAAATTCTTATGATATTATGTTCCTATACTATGTATGTGAAATAAAAGTAGACAACTATGTAATCTTCTTATACGAAGGTTCTATGTATACTCGATAAGTATATATATTGTGTGTAAGCGAGAGGTCTAAGTAAACCTCAATGTAGAAGTGTAAGACCCCCAAAATGAGTTAGGGTTTCTAGAGAATAACATGTTCGTGTTAAGGTTCTAAGGTCTTAAAATGGCTTATAATATGGTATTGAGGTAGTGTGTAAAGTTTGAGGTGATTTGGAAGTCAAACGTCAAGGAACGACCAAGACGTTCGACGATTAGTCACCTATGTTCCTCATGTGTCCATACATGCTTCTATGTGTATGTCATAAGATTATGAAGTCTTAGAATGAGTTATAATTATGTTTAATGGTAGTATATGGAGTTTCGTGATTTTTGGAGGTCAAACGTTCAAGAACGTCCAAGACGTTCGAAAGATAGCCTTGAGACATGCATATGTATGTCTTGATGGGCCTTAGCCAATTTAGATGTGTTACGTGTATTTGTTTTGGGTGAAACTGACGTGAGAGGTCTAAAACTTGTTAATGTTTGTATTTACGTTGTAAATGTCAAGGTACGACTTCTAAAGGTCCTCGCAAAAGGGCCCACAAGAAGAACCCAAGGCTGTCGAGACACTACCTTGGCAGTGTCAATTGACTAAACCAAAACGATGCCCAGTTGGTTGACCAACGGCCCGTTGGTGGTGTCTCGTCGATGGATACTTAGCTTGGGCAAGGATCAACCAAAGAACAGTCCAAGGTACAATCGACTGAAGCCACAGACGGCCCATCGATGGACCTACTTGCCGTCGATGGTGATCCGTCGATTCAGCCTGGTTCCACTGTCTTGCGCACTTTTTCATTAAAGGGGTGAATGGAAAATTCACCCCACGTCCTAACCTGACTCTAATTGATTTATTTACCTATTTTTGGGTGTTTATAAGTGACCTAAAACGTGAAAACCCACTCCCAATCCCATTCACACAAATTAAATGTTCCCTCAAAAACCAATTTTCCCTAGAAACCTCCATTGTTGGTGAAGCTCAAGAACAAATTGGATCCTGGATTTACATGGGTGATTCATCAAGTTTTAGAGATTTTCAAATAGACAAAGTTATGGTAATCCTTCATCTCCAAGTAACCTTTCACTTGGAGAGTTAATCTCATGTTTTCAAAGAAGGTTTCATGATCAAATCTCTTCTACTTCAATATAGCCATGGGTTCTTTATAAAAATGTTTTAAATGGTTAAATCATGATGAATTGATGTTAATGTATTGGTTTTAAATCCAATTGCATGATGAACCCATGTTCCTCCCCTATATAGATTTAGTCTTTGCATGGGCTTTGTGATAGTGGCTTGTTAATGATTTAATTGTGATTCTCATACATTGAATTGTCTATACCTACTTTTATTTATGTGAATTAATGATGAATTGATGATGAAGGATCCATGTGGATCAATGTATGAAGATTGGAACATGCCTAGCTTAGATGTTCATGATTGACAGTAACATTGGTCTTATAATGTATAAAATTGGAGTTCGATTATGTTAAATTTCGTGTTAACTACGGCCCATCATGTATAAAGATTATGAATCATATGTAATGGATCTAATGTGGATCAAGGATTAAGGATTATGCAGTATTGATTCATGTTCTCCTATCTTCTCTAGAGTGCTAATGTAGTTCTACGTATCTCGATTCCATGTTAATTGGTTCATGATGTTGTATAGGGTTAATTGTACTTTAAATACTTTCTATAATAGAGTATAATGATGAATTATGTGTTGGTATCCAATGTGGATTGATGCTTTAAGACTCGATAACTAATTCTTCTCTATCGCAATTTCATGATGCTCACTATAATCTTGACATCTTGGCAAATTGTAGTAAGATTTCGTCTAAGCCATGGTATATTTAACTAATGCCTTTTTATGTGTATTATTTATTAGTTGTGATCATGACTAATTGACAATCAAAGTGAGAAAGAATTGATAAGAGATCATTTTCCCTTCACATTCTATAAATTGATGACGTAGTGGACCTAATATGATCTCAATCTTATTATGATTAATATATGATTTGATATTATGATAGTATACCTTTATCTACTGCCTTATATTCGAATTGTTGATGAAAGAATACTAATGTTCAATGAATGCCCAAAGGCTAAAGGATTGGTAAGGTTTGCCCCACTATTCTACTTCTCTACTTCGTTATAGTAAAGTTCATGAATCCTTCTATCACATTGTGTGGTATGGTCAACTTATGGTAGCGGTGTTTAATTTATTGTCATTATATATTTGTTGACCATGACCTTTAAGGCAAATTTATAAATGTATGAATGACTGGTTATCATGATCACCTTATGTGTAACTTGTGCCTAGTCTTCTGTTATCGTTGTGAATCTAGGTTATGTTACTATTGTTATGAGCATGTAAATGGTTATTCTAAGATCATGTGTAGGTTCTGCAATTAATGAAGTGTTAAGAAGTGATTACCCCTACCCGTGTACCCGTATGTGAATGTGTAATAAGCTAAAGTTAGGAGTCTTGATTATAATGTGAAGATTGTCTTGCCTCCTATGCTATTGTGTGTTGTGTGGTCTATGCTTGATAGAGTATTGTGGTCTTAAGAGGGTGGCTGCCTCAATGTGTTGTTGATAGCCATTATGTGATCATGTTGACCAATGTATACACACACTCACACTTCATGCATGCTTACAAGTAGTATAGGATCATAGCGTCTAAATGAAAGGTAGTTCTGATATTCACTAGTGTCTACTACTATGCATGTTAAGCTTATGTCTATGAAAGTATGATATGTGTTTCCTTAACTAGGATGACTTGATAGGTGTACTAGAGTGGGCAAGGGTATGGGACCTTGTTTATGTATTGCACATGTATACCTTGATAGGATAGTTCCTAGGTTTTATTTCTATGTGCATGAATATGAATGTATGGTCATGTGTGGTCTTAATGTGTTATGTGTAAGGTTGGCTCACATATATGTATACACACTCACACATGAATGATGATCTAGTGTATAGAGGAACCTTGAAGGTGTGATCAAGTGTATCCTTAACTATATAGTGCTAATACATATGTTATGTCCATGTGAAAGGATTTCTCACTTGATTTGGGTTGATGAACTCTCATCTATGACCTATGAGATAAGAATATGAGGGGATGACTATCCTAAGCCTATGTTTTATAAAGAAACGATAATAAAGACTTTTTCAATAAAGGGAACTTAGCTTAGCACCGAGTGAACTTGTAGATGAGGGGGTGGCACCTTCCTAAAGAGGAAAGGTGAAAGGGTCAACTACCGGTCCTCACAGGGTGGATAGCCTCATGACCCAAAAAGCGTGTAGGGTGATGTTTCCATGATGGCCCCCAAGCTCCATAAACTATGCTTGCATAGTAACTAGCAAGTGATATCACCTAATATGCTAACATGTGTTAATGTTCTACCTTGTCTATGTAGGAACACCTTCTATTGGTGTAACGCTCTACAAAACCAAATTCCATGTTTAGCACCCATGGTCTTAGTGTCGGTTAAGGCTATAGTTTCTCTAAAGTAAATGGACAATGGAAGTAAATGACTAGTACCCTAACTAGGATGACTTAAGGGAGATTACTTATGATAGGTTGAAGTAATGAACCCATCTAGACATTGCACAAGTATCTCCATAGAAAGTCCTAGGAAGGTGTTCTAATGCATGTGTATGATTATGGTTATGTCTTTATGCATGACATTGTGGTATCTATCTACTTGTTATGAAGATGTGCATGGTATGAATCTATATGATGTGATCTTATCCTTATATGCACTATGGTTCTATAAATGACAATATGATGAAGGTTGTTGACATGAATGACATTGTCTTGACTTATATGTTGATGCATGAATTGAATGTTAAAGTTTGTGGTCTGATGATAGGTTTACTAAGTATGGTGAGGTTTTGGGGCTTCACATGCGTAAGGCCCCCAAAATGAGATAGGGTTTCTATAGCCTAACATATTTCTCTTAACGCTCTAAGGTCCTAAAATGGCTCATAATATGGTTAAGAGGCAGTGTGCAAAGTTTGAGGTGATTTGGAAGTCAAAAGTCAAGGGTCGACCAAGACGTTCGACGATTAGTCACCTATGTGCCTCATATGTCTATGCGTGCTTATATGTGTATGAATGAGCTTAAGAAGTCTTAAAATGAGTTATAATGATGTTAAATGGTATAATATGAAGTTTTGAGAAGTTTGGAGGTCAAACGTCCAAGAACATCATAGCCTCGACACATGCATGTGTGTGTCTTGATGGGGTCTTGCATGTTTGGACGTGTTCCAGGTGTTTGTTTTGGGTGAAACTTATGTGGAATGTCTACACCTAGTTAAGGGTTGTTTTTATGTTGGAAATGTCCGGGTATGACTTATAAAGGGCCCAGCAAAAGGGCCCTAAAGAAGGACCCAAGGCTGGTCGAGACACTGCGTTGGCAGTGTCAATCGAGGGACCAAACGACGGCCAGTTGGTCAGCCAACGTCCCGTAGGTGAGGTATCGTCGATTGGTACTTATCTTGGGCAGTTATCAAGACAAAAATTGGCCAAGGACCAATCGACGGAAGCGAATGCATGGCCCGTCGACTGACCAACGACCAGTAGATGGTTCCGTCGATGGTGGCATGCGTATTGTTTTATTAAAGGGGTGAATGGGAAATTCACCTTACGTCCTAAACCAACTCTAATTGAGTTATTTACCTAATTTTTGGGTGTATACACACGTAAGAAACCTTTCCCTCCAAAAATCTTCTCCCTAGAAACCTCCATTGTTGTTGAAACTCAAGAACAGCTTGGAGATTGGAATGGAATGATTTCTTCACCAAGTTTTAGAGGTCTTCATGTAGATAAAGGTATGGTGATCTTCATATCCAGTTATCCTTCCATCTAGAGAGTTAAATCTCAAAATTTCAATAGAGAAAAATATGATCAAACATCTTTTTCTTCAATCTGCCATGGGTTCTTTCTTAAATTGATTTTAAAGTCATAATATGAATATGTTAGTGATTATCTACTGATTTGGACGTGGTTTTGAATCCAATTGCATGATGAACCCATGCTCTCTCACAAACTCGATTTTAGTCTATGTATGGCTTTGTGATCTTAATTTGTTATCTATTTAATTGTGATTCTATTACTTTGAAGTGGTTATATATATTGTTATTTAAATTAATTAATGTTTAATTGATGTTGAAGTATCCATATGGATCAATGTATCAAGAATTCCACATGACTACTATATGATGTATGTATTCACTCTAAGGTTGGCTTTATGTCTATTGTTGTAAGACTTTGGATTACTTTAAGTTGCTTGTAGTTATTGTTTAAGGTTATATAATGATTCAATTATGGATAGCAATCTCGTATGATCAAAGTAAAGAATGATTAGCATGAATTGATCAGTCCTTCTAATCTATCGATTGAAAATACTATGTATGTTATGTGGTCTATATCTTTAGATTATGTGAAGCATGATTTATTTGAGTAATGGTCTAATTAGATACTCACTAACATGTAAAATATAGTTAAAATATGATTGATATCAAGGCCAGAGAATCAATAGTATCGGATAAATCCTCTCTAGTCTAGCGAATTAATAAGCATAATGCCTATGTTGGAATCTTGATCTTGTTGTGCTTTAAGCATGATTTCGTTATGACTAAGCGGATGATAAGCTACTGCCTTTGATTGATATTGTTGATGAAATATGATATATAATCCATGTAAGTGAAATTGGTTGATGGTCTATGTCCTTCTACATTCTAACATGTTTAATGATATGTTGTATTAGTTTGTAGTATGGCCTTGTAGTAGCTTGTGCATGATTTCTTATATGATTAGTATGGTTTATCTATTGCCCATACTTGTAGTATTGATGAAATAGTAGTAATGATCAATTATGACCAAAGGCTAAATGATTGGTAAGAATGCTTATCTCTTCTACTTTTCTATATTAATGTAGTTCATAAAGCCTCGTATGGCATTGTGTGATTTGTTCAACTTATGGTGGCGGTGTTTATTTTATTTTCATTATATAAGTGTTGGCCTTGGCCTTGAAGGCAAATTGATGAACATATGAACATGTTGACATAATGATACTACGAGAAGTTTATGCCTGCTTTCCTTTTGTATTTGTGATCTAGGTTGTATGGCTATTGTATAAGCATGTGTATACCCATGTTAGGGTAAAGTATAGGTGCTGCCACTGATGTGTTAAAATGGTAAATAATCCCTTACCTATGCACCCCTAGGTGAATGCATGAATAGTACAAGTTAGGAGTCTTAAGTGTAATATGAAGTTGACTTGTCTACTATGCTATTGTGTGTTGTGTAGTCTTTGCTTGAAAGATTATTATGGTCTAAGAGGGTGGATTACTCAATGTGTTGTTAATATCCATTATGTGATCATGTTGACCAATGTACACAAACACTCACTTTACATGCATGTTACAAGTAATATAGGTCATTGTGTCTAAATGAAAGGTAGTTCTCATACTCACTAGTGTCTACTACTATATATGTTAAGATGATGTTTAGGAATGTATGATATGTATTTCCTTAGCTAGGATGACTTGATAGGTGTACTAGTATGGGCAAGGGTATGGGACTTTGCCTATGCATTGCACATGTGTACCTTGATAGGATAGTTCCTAGGTTTGATTTCTATGTGCATGAATATAAATGTATGGTCATGTGTGGTCTTAATGTGTTATGTGAAAGGTTTGCTCACATATATACACACACACACATGTATTAGTGTGTACCCTAAACTAGATGGTGCTATACATATGCTATGTCCATGTGAAAGGATTTCTCACATGAATTAGGTTGAAGAACTCTCATCTATGACCTATGAGCTAAGCATATGAAGTATGACTCTCCTAAGCCTATGTTTTATGAATAAATGTTAATAAAGGCTTTTTCAATAAAGGGAACTTAGCTTAGCACCGAGTGAATTTGTATATGAGTGTGTGTCCCTTTCCAATGTGGAAAAGGTAGGTCTACTATAAATCTCATGGGGTGGATAGCCTCATAACCCAACGAGGGTGTAGAGTTGATATTTCCATGATTTCCCCCAAGTTCCATAAACTATGTTGCCACCATAGAATACTAGCTAGTGGATCCACCAAGAGAGCTATGTCATGGTTGGTTCTACTTTGGCCGGTAGACCACCTTCCAGCGGTATAAGGTTTTATGACACCTGATTCCATGTTTAGCATCACATCGTCTATGTCGGTTAAGGCTATTAAGTAAAATTTACAATGGAAGTAAATGACTAGGACCCTAACTAGGATGACTTAAGGGAGGTTACTTAGGATAGGTGGAAGTAATCAACCCATCTAGACATTGCACAAGTAGCTCCTTAGGAAAGTGTTTTATACATATCACTATGTATATGTTCTGTATGCATGACTTTGTAGTATTGGCGTACTTGTTATGAAGATGTGCACGGTATGAGTCTATATGTATGGTGTTGATATTATTTACTATATGATGAAAGTGTTGGATTGACATGAATGAAGTTGTTCTTGCTTACTTTTTGATGTATGAATTGTATGGTAAGGCTTGTGGTCTTATGATAGGTTTACTAAGTATGTGTGAGGTTATGGGGCTTCACATATACATTGCACTAGTAGGCTTAGAATTTGAATGTGAGTAAGGTTTTATAATGCATGAATGTGAAGTGAAGTTGTTATATGTGCAAGTTAAAGGTAGTTACTGTAATTGTCCTATGGTATTGGTTTAAATATGTCTAAGTTGTACTATACTTCTATGATGATATGTGTTGGATTGTGTATATGATATGTATGTTTCCTTGTGGCCTTAAGGTGATGCATTGCACCAAGTATCACTAGAGGGTTACTTGGAAAGTTAATGAATAAAACGAAATAAAGCTCACTGTTAAGCGAAAGAGAGCTCACTGTAATGTGACTAAAAAAATGTCATAAATTCTATATGTTATCTTATGCAATGTTTGGCGTTTGAATATGTTTATATGAGGTATGTGAATGATATAAATATTATTGAATTATGGTTTTATGATGATTTACTCAAAATGACATGAAGTATGATTTCAAGAAAGTGTCCCTTTTAAATGCATGTTTTTGCATGGTTGCCATACTTAGTACATTCTTGTGCTAATCTCATTCTTCTCTACTTTTTATACAAAGTGTAGGTTATGGATTCTTAAAGGATGTCTTGAATGGTGAAGAGCTTGATAGATGATTCCCAAGCTCAATGAAAGGAATCCTTAAGTTCAAGGATCTCCTACTTATGTCTTTATTGTAATATCTTTAAATATTGTATAGTTATGTAATGTGTCTTATGGGTCGTGTCCCTAATGTACTCTAATGTTGTTGAGTCTAAGATGACAAAGATACTTAAGATCTATATATGTATTATGACTTATGTTTTATCTATATATGCGATGAAGTTTCTAGCATATGATGTGCTATGAAAAGTTTTAAATTTTCTGCTAAATTTACTATGTCAATGCGATGAATGATAACTATGGTCTTGTATAAGACCTCCGAGAAGTCAAGAACGCCATGTTACCTCTAGGGTGTGCTCCCCGGATGTGACAAACGTGGTACCAGAGCATGAGGTTTATAATGTGGTTTTAGGTTCTAAAAGTCTCATATTGCCACATCTAGTACAGTCTCGTTGCATTGGTGGTGAGTCGCGACACATCAAATGATAACGAGAGGCTATAGGACGATAGAGTTTCCCATCTTCATCATTCTCATATCGTGCCATAGAACTTAACTCTATAAGATCTCTCTATTATGTTTTCTTGTATGGTGGTCTTTTAGATGTGATTGCTTGGATGAAAGTTTATCTCTATGCTTAAGGGAGAAAAGGTGAGTTTAAATGCTTATCTTGGTTTTATGGTTTAATGAGTATGTGTGAAGGTTAATTTTGGCATGTTTTGAGGTTATGATGCAATTTATGTCTATGTATGAGACTTATATGAAATATCATGTTATGTTGAAAATGTATGTCAAGATATGATTAAAGCAAGTTAGAAGCCAATGTACTTGACCTGAGTTTATTTTGGAATGATGTGTTCCAATATGGTTTTACAGTATGGTAGTCTAATACTGTGATTGAAGTTGAAATGCTTAGTGACTACCTATGAAAGCATGCTACCTTAAGAATATGTGTTTAAGGTGTTCATTATTTTCCTTTGAATATATGCATGATGTTTCAAATGTTGCCTTAGTTGGGATGTGTGAACATTCATGATTACCTAGTATGTGTTGGAGTCCTTTTATATACTTGATCCTAGGTATAAATGTAGTATGCATGACTTAGTAGGATGATGATGTGGGTTTTATGACCTAGAAGTCACCTTATAGGAAAAAGAAGAAATTTTATGTCTAGGTCCCCTTGTTGTCTTCTCCTAATATTGGATTACCATTGGTGTCTATTGTATGGTATGAAAACCTTACGTGGTTGAATGGTATGATCTAACTTGATGATTTGCCTAAAATGATAAGGTTTAGAATACCTTGGTGTTACTATGTTGACTTACTGTAAATTCCTCCAAAGTAGTCATCACTTGTAATTGTTGAAATATGAATGTTGTTAAGTTAAGATCCTCCTACGGTTGGGTTAAGTTGCTCTTAATTGGGTTTACCCTAAGTGGGGGATAGTGATGAAATGGTAAGGTTGTAGATATTTCTACTTTTGTCCCTCTATTTTGCTTGAACTTGAATCTAATGAAGTCTTGATGAACTTTTCCATGATTATAGTCTTTCATAAAGTATGAACTTTATACGGTTGGTATGTATTTATTGGAATTACCTTAAGGGTATTCTTAAGATTCCAAGGTGCATGAAAGGAATTTTTTATAAGGTACATGTTTTCTCATGTGTATGGTGCATCTTAATATGCTAATTGTGAATTTGACTTCATGAGATAGGGTAAGAAACATCGTTATAATCACTTGTGAGGTGTAATGTTTAGCCTTATAATGAATAGTTGATTCTCATTAAAATGAAATATGTTGAGTCTCTTGAAAATTTTGTGACTTGTATGGTTTGGAAAGCATGATTGTAGGCTCACTCTGGAAAAGTGAAAGCATGTTTAGCCTAGTATTCATGTATGTGCCTATTATTTGTATTGTTTTTCCCAAATGAGGTTTACTGTAAAGGCTATTGCTATGTTAGAAATTGACATTTTGTGAAAAGGCTTCCTATTTGTTGTGATGTTCTTGGTGTGACTTACCATTTGGACTTCACTAGGGAAGAAACATGAGCATGTCTTGGTTTAAAAGTTGAGGATCTCTCATTTTAAAAGGAAATCAACCTTGTACTTTGCTATGGTGTGAACTCATGATACATGTAAGTTTTTTGAGGAAAGAGACATTCCTCCATGGACACAACTAAGCATGGTATGGTTGAGTACGACATTCATGGCAGTAGGTCTAACTAATAAATATATTTATTGATTCAATTAACTCAAGACAATGTGCATGAAAGTATGAGTGCCTACTTGCTTTTGATTATTGTTGAAATCTTCCTAAGTGCTACTTAGAAATGGTTGTAAGATGAACTCTTAATAAAATGGAGTGTGATTACCATGTTATGATTAGGAGAAGGATGTTCCTCCTATGAATATGATAAGAGTCTTTTGATTGATGCATTAAAGAGTGAGTGAATTGATGTTTTGCTTGCTTGTGTGCATTGATGCTAAATAATGTGAAATTGTGTTCCTCGTAATTTTGGGTGCATTAACTTCTATGTGATGATGTTATGATTAAGATAAAATGCTCTATAATGAATTGAAGGCCTTTTTGTGATTGAAGTGTTCTAAGTGTCATTCGAGGACGAATGTTCCCAAGTGGGGATATTGTAAGACCCCCAAAATTATATAGGGTGTCTAGAGACTAACATGTTTTCCTTACCATTATAAGGTCCTAATATGGTTCATAATATGGTTAAGAGGAAGTTTGCAAAGTTTGAAGTGATTTGGAAGTAAAACGTCAAGGGTCGACCAAGACGTTCGATAATTAGCCACCTATGTGCCTCATATGTATATGGGTGATTATATGTGTATGAATGAGCTTATGAAGTCTTAAAATTAGTTATAATGATGTTAAATGGTATCATATGAAATTTCGAGAAGTTTGGAGGTCAAACGTCCAAGACGTTCGAAAGATAGCCTCGAGACCTGCATGTGTGTGTCTTGATGGGGCCTTGCATGTTTGGACGTGTTACAAGTGTTTGTTTTTGGGTGAAACTTATGTGTAATGTCTACAAATTGTTAAGGGTTGTATTTACATTGGAAACGTCTGAGTACGACTTCTAAAGGGCCCCATAAAAGGGCCCACAAGATGGAACCAAAGTTGGTCGAGACACTGCCTTGGCAGTGTCAATCGACGGACCAAACGACGGCCAGTTGGTCAACCTATGGACCGTAGGTGAGGTCTCATAGATTGGTACTTATCTTGGTCAGTTATCAAGCCAAATATTGGCCAATACTCAACCGACGGAAGCCAATGCACGGCCCGTCGACTGACCAACGGCTAGTAGATGGTTCCGTCGATGGTGGCCTGCATTCTGTGCCTGCGTACTATTTTATTAAAGGGGTGAATGGGAAATTCACCCCACGTCCTAAATCGACTCTAATTGAGTTAATTACCTAATTTTGGGTGTATATAAGTCATCAAACACGTGAACCTCCCATTCCCAATCCCATACACAAGTAAGAAACCTTTCCCTCCAAAACTCTTCTCCCTAGAAAATTCCATTGTTGTTGAAGCTCAAGAACAGCTTGGATCTTGGAATTGCATGATTTCATCACCATGTTTTAGAGGTCTTCATGTAGATAAAGATATGGTGATCTTGATCTCTAGTTATCCTTCCATCTAGAGAGTTAAATCTCAAAATTTCAAAAGAGAAAAATATGATCAAACATCTTCTTCTTCAATCTGCCATGGGTTCTTTCTTAAACTGATTTTAAAGGCATAATATTAATGTGTTAGTGATTATATACTAATTTGGACGTGGTTTTCAATACAATTGCATGACGAACGCATAATCTCTCACAAACTCAATTTTAGTCTATGTATGGTTTTGTGATCTTGATTTGTTATCTATTGAATTGTGAGTCTATTACGTTGAAATGGTTATATATACTGTTATTTACATGAATTAATGATTAATTGATGTTGAAGGATACATATGGATCAATGTATGAAGAATTCGACATGAGTACTATATGATCTATGTATTCACTGTAAGGTTGGCTTTATGTCTATTGTTGTAAGACTTTGGATTACGTTAAGTTGCTTGTAGCTACTGTTTTAGGTTATATAATGATTGAATTATGGATAGGAATTTCGTATGATCAAAGTAAAGAATGAATTGCATGAATTGATCTAGTCCTTCTAATCTATAGATTGAAAATACTATGTATGTTATGTGGTCTATATATTTAGATTATGTGAAGCATGATTTCTTTGAGTACTGGTCTAATTATCTACAGACTAACATGTACAATATAGTTAAAATATGATTGATGATCAAGGCCTTAGAGAATCAATAGTATCGGATAATTCCTCTGTAGTCTAGCGAATTAATAAGCATAATGCCTATGTTGGAATCTTGATCTTGAAGTGCTTTAAAAATGATTTCGTTATGACTAAGTGGATGATTAGCTACTACATTTGATTTATATTATTGATGAAATATGATATATAATCCATGTAAGTTAAATTGGTTGATGGTCTATGTCCTTCTACATTCTAACATGTTAATGATATGTTGTATAAGTTTGTAGTATGGCCTTGTAGTAGCTTGTGCATGATTTCTTATATGATTAGTATGTTTTATCTATTGCCTATACTTGTAGTATTGATTAAATAGTAGTAATGATCAATGATGACCAAAGGCTAAACGATTGGTAAGAATGTTTATCTCTTCTACTTTTCTATATTAATGTAGTTCATAAAGCCTTGTATAGCATTGTGTGATATGTTCCACTTATGGTGGCGGTGTTTATTTTATTTTCATTATATAAGTGTTGACCATGGCCTTGAAGGCAAATTGATGAACATATGAACATGTGGTCATGATGATACTATGAGAAGTTTATGCCTACTTTCCTATTCTAGTTGTGATCTAGGTTGTATGGCTATTTTATAAGCATGTGTATACCCATGTTAGGGTAAAGTATAGGTGCTTCCACTGATGTGTTAAAATGGTTAATAATTCCTTACCGATTCACCCCTACGTGAATGCTTGAATAATACAACTTAGGAGTCTTAAGTGTAATATGAAGTTGACTTGTCTACTATGCTATTGTGTGTTGTGTAGTCTATGCTTGAAAGAGTATTATGGTCTAAGAGGGTGGATGCCTCAATGTGTTGTTAATAGCCATTATGTGATCATGTTGACCAATGTACACACACACTCACTTTACATGCATGTTACAAGTAATGTAGGTCATGGTGTTTAAATGAAATATAGTTCTCATATTCACTAGTGTCTACTACTATGTATGTTAAGATGATGTTTAGGAATGTATGATAAGTATTTCCTTAGCTAGGATGACTTTATAGGTGTACTAGTATGGGCAAGGGTATGGGACTTTGCCTATGCATTGCACATATGTACCTGTATAGGATAGTTCCTAGGTTTGGTTTCTATGTGCATGAATATGAATGTATGGTCATTTGTGGTCTTAATGTGTTATGTGAAAAGTTTTCTCACATATATATACACACACATGTATTCATGTGTACCCTAAATTAGATGGTGCTATACATATGCTATGTCCATGTGAAAGGATTTCTCACATGAATTAGGTTGAAGAACTCTCATCTATGACCTATGAGCTATGCATATGAGGGGATGACTCTCCTAAGCCTATGTTTTATGAATAAATATTAATAAAGGCTTTTTCAATAAAAGGAACTTAGATTAGCACCGAGTGAACTTGTATATGAGTGTGTGTCCCTTTCCAGTGTGGAAAAGGTAGGTCTACTATAAATCTCATTGGGTGGATAGACTTATAACCCAACAAGGGTGTAGAGTTGATATTTCCATGATTTCCCCCAAGTTCCATAAACAATGTTGCCACCATAGAATACTAGCTAGTTGATCCACCTAGAGAGCTATGTCATGTTTGGTTCTACTTTGGCCGGTAGACCACCTTGCAGCGGTATAAGGTTTTATTACACCTGATTCCATGTTTAGCATCACATCGTCTATGTCGGTTAAGACTATAAAGTAAAATTTACAATGGAAGTAAATGACTAGGACCCTTACTAGGATGACTTAAGGGAGGTTACTTAGGATAGGTGGAAGTAATCAACCCATCTAGACATTGCACAAGTAGCTCCTTAGGAAGTCTTAGGAAAGTGTTTTATACATATCACTATGTATATGTTCTATATGCATGACTTTGTAGTATTGGTGCACTTGTTACGAAGATGTGCATGGTATGAGTCATATATGTATGGTGTTGATATTATTTACTATATTATGAAGGTGTTGTATTGACATGAATGAAGTTGTTCTTGCTTAATTTTTGATGTATGCATTGGATGGTAAGGCTTGTGGTCTTATGATAGGTTTACTAAGTATGTGTGAGGTTATGGGGTTTCACATATACATTGCACTAGTAGGCTTAGAATATAAATGTGAATAAGGTTTTATAATGCATGAATGTGAAGTGAAGTTGGTATATGTGCAAGTTAAAGGTAGTTACTGTAATTGTCCTATGGTATTGTTTTAAATATGTCTAAGTTGTACTATACTTCTATGATGATATGTGTTGGATTGTGTATATGATATGTACGTTTCCTTGTGGCCTTAAGGTGATGCGTTGCACCAAGTATCACTTGAGGGTTACTTGGAAAGTTAATGAATAAAAGGAAATAAAGCTCACTGTAATGTGACTAAAAAAATGTCATAAATTCTATATGTTATCTTATGTAATGTTTGGCGTTTGAATATGTTTATATGAGGTATGTGAATGATATAAATATTATTTTATTAAGGTTTTATGATGATTTACTCAAAATGACATGAAGTATGATTTCAAGAAAGTGTCCCTTTTAAATGCATGGTTTCCATACTGAGTACATTCTTGTGCTAATCCCATTCTTCTCTAATTTTTATGCAAAGTGTAGGTTATGGATTATTAAAGGATGTCTTGAATGGTGAAAAGCTTGATAGATGATTCCCAAGCTCAATGAAAGTAATCCTTATGTTCAAGGATCTCCTACTTATGTCTTTATTGTAAAATCTTTAAATATTGTATAGTTATGTAATGTGTCTTATGGGCCATGTCCCTAATGTACTCGAATGTTGTTGAGTCTAATATGGCGAAGAGACTTAAGGTCTATATATGTATTATGACTTATGTTTTATCTATATATCAGATAAAGTTTCTAGCATATGATGTGCAATAAAAAGTTTTAAATTTTCCGCTAAATTTACTATGTCAATGCTATGAATGTTAACTATGGGCTTGTATAAGACCTCCGAGAGGTCAAGTACTACATGTTACTTCTCGGGGGTGTTCCCCGTATGTGACAACATGTACATTGCACTAGTAGACTTAGATTGGGGTCATGAACAAGGTCTTGTAATGATGTATATGAAAAGAAGTGACTATATGTGTGCAATGATGTAGCTTACTGTAATGCCAATAAGTCTTGACTTAAATGTGTCTATGATGTGTTATGCTTCTATTATGGTATGTGTTTGCTTAGGTAGGTTGTATGTACGCTTTTCTTATGGCCCTAAGGTGATGCATTGCACTAAGTATCACTAGAGTGTAACTTGGTAGGTTAATGAAGTAAAAGAAGAAGTTCACTCTAAGGAAGATTGAGCTCAATGTAAAGTGACCTCAATTATGGCTTAAATTTTATATGTGATTTTATGATGTTTGGCCTTTGAATATGTCTATATGAAGTATATGAATGATATAAATGCTATTGTACAAAGGTTTTATGGAGATTTACTCAAAATGACATGAAGTATGATTTCAAAGAAAATGTCCCTTTAAATGCATGTTTTTGCATGGTTGTCATACTTAGTGCATTCTTGTACTAACTCAATTCTTCTCTAATTTTTACACAAAGTGTAGGTTATGGATGCTTAAAGGATGTCTATGTGATTGAGGATCTTGATATGTGATACCCAAGCTCAAGGAAAGGAATTCCTTAAGTCCAAGGATTCCTATGTTATGTCTTCACTGTAAAGTGTATAAATTTATACTTATGTTTATGTCTTAAGGGTCGTGTCTCTAATGTACTCTAATTTTGTTGAGTCTAATATGACAAAGAAACTTAAGGTCTAAGTATGTAATATGATATTTTATGTATGTATAAAGTAAAGTTTCTAGCGTATGATGTGCTATGAAAAGTTTTAAATTTTCTTCTAAATTTACTATGTCAATGCGATGAATGATAACTATGGGCTTGTATAAGACCTCCGAGAGGTCAAGTACTCCATGTTACTTCTAAGGGTGCTCCCCGGGTGTGACAAGAAGTAATCGAAAAGTTTTAAATTTTCCACATTTATAACCTATGAATATAATGATGAATGCTAAGAGACTAGTCTTAGTTCTCTTCGAGGACGCCGACGCCGAATACGTCTAGGGGGTGCTCCCCGGATGTGACAAACTTGGTATCAGAGCATGATGTTGAATACCTTTAGGATTGATGTCTCATTAAACCACGACTATGTAGATTCTTATTCATAATTTTGAAGCGCGTCACACTTATGAATGAGTGACTATGTGATGCTTAGAAAACTCTCAACTTCTTGTAATCATATGTCATTCCTCTAGAATCTATTTTATGTGTGCTTTCACCTCAACATTGTATGGTGGTTATAGGGATGAATACGCAAAGATCTGACGTAATAAGGGACGAGGTAGGCATCGCTAATGCGGGAGCACCAAGACAACCAAGTGCCTCCACAAGAAGAAGTTGCTATGGATGATCAAGTTCTGGTTGCTCCTCCTCCTATGGAGGATGGGGATATAAGGGCAACTTTTATCCAAATGGCTGAACCCATTACAACCCAAACACAAGCCGTCACAACTCAAGCACAAGCTATGACTGCCCAAGCTAATTGGGAGGTGGTAACCCGAGGAAACCAACAAGTTAGCACCATGTCCTCCCGTTTGAGGGATTTTACTAGGATGAATCCCCCTACTTTCTATGGGTCCAAAGTTGAGGAAGACCCCAAAGAGTTCATTAACGAAACCTACAAAAATTCTCTATGCTATGAGGTTGACTACTAGTGAGAAAGCCGAGTTATGAACTTACCAACTCAAAGATGTAGCCCAAACTTTGTACATCCAATGGAGAGACAATAGGCCTTTAAGGGGCGGACTGTTTACATGGGAGATCTTGGAAGCCCAAGTGGAAGAATTCATCAACCTTCATCACAGATGGTCTGAGTTTACTTGACTACTCATTGAAATTTACTAAATTGTTAAAGTATTCTCCTTTTTTGGTTTCCAACCCTTGGGATGAAATGAACCGCTTTTTGACGGGATTGTCTGATGACGTGAAAGAAGAATGTCGTTCGGCTATGCTACATGTTAATATGAACATTTATCATCTCATAGTTCATGCTCAACAAGTTGAAGAGACTAGGGTGAAGAGGAAGAGTAGGGAAGCAAATAGTGACAAGTCTTTTGATGGCGGTTCTTCAAAGGGTGGGCTTGATATCCAAGACAAGCCTAGGTTCAAAAAGAGGTTCTCCAATCAAGTTCCTTCCAAGTTCCCTAAGGCTCGTGATGATAGGGTGTCTAACACTAAGCCTCAAAAGGGGAGGGGTACTAGTTCACCAAGTAAGAATCCAACTTGTGGAAAGTGTGTCAAGAAGCATTATGGTGATTGCCTTATTGGGACAGACAATTTGTTTGGTTGTAGTAAATGTGGGCACAAAGTTTGAGATTGCCCAAATTTGAAGTGGCAAGATAAGGGGAGTGGACAAGCTAGTGGTTCTAATGTTGATGCTCCGAAGAAGAACCACTTCTGTGCTCTCCGCTATAGGGGTGAGAAAGAGACTTCTCCTGATGTGGTGACGGGTATGTTGAAAGTGTTTTCTATTGATGTATATGATTTACTTGATCACAGTGCTAATTTGTCATTCGTTACTCCTCTAGTAGCTAAAAAGTTTGACATTTTTCCCGATATCTTGAATGAACCTTGTATGGTGACTACCCCAGTGGATGAGTCGGTTGTGGCTAAGAGAGTATATTGAAATTGTCCTATAATGTTGTCCAATAGAGTTACTCATGTGGAGTTAGTAGAACTCAATATGGTTGATTCTGATGTTATTTTGGGTATGGATTGGTTGCATGCTTATTTCACTTTTATAGATTATAGAACAAGGGTGGTGAAGTTTAACTTTCCAATTGAACTTGTTTTAGAGTGGAAGGGGGAAAATTCTATTCCTAGAGGTCGTATCATTTCTTGTTTGAAAGCTTCTAAGATGATCTTTAAAGGGTGTTTATACCATATTGTGAGTGTCAAATATTTAGACTCCGAGATTCATCCTATTTAGTCGGTCCCCGTAGTGAGGGATTCTTAATACGTCTTTCCTAATTATCTTCCCGGTATTCCTCCAGAGCGGGAAATTAATTTTGGTATTGACTTGCTACCGAATACAAATCCCATTTTAATCCTCCTTATCGGATGGCTCCAGATGAATTGAAAGATTTGAAGGCTCAACTTAAAGACCTACAAGACAATGGTTTCATTCGGCCTATTATTTCACCATGGGGTGCTCCGGTATTGTTTGTGAAAAAGAAGGATGGGTCCCTTAGAATGTGTATTGATTACCGCCAACTTAACAAAGTCACAATCTAGAACAAGTATCCTGTCCCTCGGATTGATGATTTATTTGATCAACTCCAGAGATACTTTTCCAAGATTGACTTGAGATCGGGATATCACCAAGTTAGGGTGAGAGGTGAAGATATTCTCAAGACGGTATTTTAGACAAGATATGGTCACTATGAGTTCTTACTAATGTAACACTTCGAATATCCAAGACGTGTCTTAAAGCCTAAATTAAGTTACATAAGTCCTAGACACTTCTTTAAGGGTCATTTTAATGAATTTAACTCAATTAGGAAGTTTAGAAACCAAAACGTCCAAGAACGTCCATGACGTCCGGAAATTAGTCCAAGGAGGTACTAGTGCCCCTTAGCCTATTTGAATAGGTTTTAGAAGTCAGAAAATGATGAAAATTGGTGGAAGGATGTATTACATGTTTTTAATCTGATTCATGGTCATAACGTCCGGGTATGACTCCCCAAGGACCAACCAAGAGCCCCTGAGGAGGACCCTTTCAAGTGGAGTCAAACACTGCTTGGGCAGTGTGCACCCACGAGTAGGTAATGACGGAACGTGTGTGGATCAACGGGGCGTCAATGCCATTATTTGACCAACACTTAGACAAACTGTTGAATAGCCTCACCTACACAGTCTCTTACAAAGAAGACGGATGTTTAGCACGGAAGTGGGACTGGTCGTCTACTCACAAACGGACCGTTGGTCGAGGTCTTGTCTGTGAGGGTCCAAATTTGCTGCACATTTTGAATAAGTCCTAGTTAATTAATTAGGTTGTTAGGTAGTTAGTTATGTGATTAAGTAAGTTTAATTAAGTCATTTAACACCCCATATAAAGACCCCAACCCCATTAGATTAATCACAACTCACAAAACAAAACTCTCTTCCTTCTCTCTTCTTTCTCTGTCTAGTGAAGAACTACATTGAAGACCAAGCTAGGGAAGGGTTTTAGGGGCTATAAAGGTACAAATTCACCATAAAATATTAATAAAATATTGAGTTATGGGATCTAATTAACCTTTGAGACCTCTTTCCTCAAAGGGATCCTTCAAAGTAATTTCAAAAGTTGAGTTTTCAAGTGGGTTTCATCCAATATCAAAATTAATTTTATGAATTGATTTGTTTATGATTTATTATGGATAAATTGAATATATTTATATGTATTCTAACTTAATTATAATATATCTTGATGGTTTGGACTAGTTTGTATAAGATGACCTTTACCCCTTAACCCTAGGTTATGATCTTGACATGAATTAGCTTGTATTGATTCAATTGACTTGGTTATTAGTTGAATTACTACTAGATGATGATATTATACTAATCATGAATGAATTAAGGTGAGTTTATTCTTTCATGCTAGTTCTTGAGAAAGTGATCTAGGTTATGAAGTATGTTGAGAAACGACCTAAGTATCTTGTGTTTAGCTTTGATCTAGTATTGAATTGTGATGCAGTGATTCTTCTAGCCTTGTTGTCATGTTTGTCATTGAATTATGATGATGTTATACCCTAATTATCTTGAACTATGGGTTGATTGTAATACCTTGATGATGATTTATGAAGGAGACTTGGTTAGTCTTATGAATCCTATTCTTTACTTCAAATTATGGTTAATTGTGATTAAGTCATGATTTTGTGTTGGAGTAAGCCTTGCATTAGGATTGATAGGGTGGAATAATGTTGAATTGAAATGTCTTGACTATGGTTGTGAGGTTGATTAAGATGTAAATTTAATAAGGATGGTGATGACTACCAATGTGCCTTATCATGAATGAATATGTAAATGTGCTAACCTCAATTATATGAATTGTAATGAAAGGACTATACTCATGCAATTCTTATTAAGCTATGATGATGATGATGATACAAGGGCTATACCCTATGGCCTAAACTAAGTTATGATTGTTAATAAAAACTTAAAGACATTTCAAAGAGGGGACTCTATATTAGCACCGAGTGATCTTACATGTGAGGGGGTGACACTTTCCCAAATAGGGAAGGTAGGGTTCACTACGGTCCTCACGGAGTAGATAGCCTCATGACCCAAATAGGGTGTAGAGTGATGTTTCCAAGACGGACCCAAGTTCATTAAACTATGTTTCCACCATAGGAATACTAGCATGTGGGTCCACCTAGATGATGTGTTCATGTTAGGTTTTACCTTGGCCGTTAGATTACCTTCCCTCGATGCAAGGTTTTACAACACCAGATTCCACACATAGCTCGTTTGCTCTATGTCGGTTAAGGCAAGTGTTCCCTAAATTAAAATGAAGTACTGAAGTATAAACTAACTAGGGCGACTTGATAGGTTTGACTTAGCCTATTTAGGGGTATGGGACTCTACCTATGTCTTGCACTAGTTTGCCTTGTTGGAAACCTTAGGAGGTTAATATTATGTATATATTTGATAATGAATGCAAATGATGATAATATGTTGAATTTACATGTAAATGATATTATATGATGATGGTTATTCTTATGAACATGTATTTGATCTATATTGCTAAAGTATGATGTTATGTATCCTTAAAGGTTATGTTATATGAAGTTGGACATTGGTTATGGTTCTTGTTTGCTTACTTCATTGAGTAAGGTTATATGTCTTTGCTTGGTCATTGCACATGTTGACTTTATGATGATTCATGAGTACTTGTCTTGCTTTATTATGATATTATGAACTCTTATTCATGCTTCAGATGTTATTCCTTGATGATAGGGTTGTATTATATTATGGGATTAAGTATGTTGATATGCATATTACTTGCTTTGACTTAATAAACATGTCTGGTTGATTGGTATGGTTTGCTTGATTATGCATAATACTTTCAAAAGAAAAAATAGCATGCTTTAATTAAATATCCCTTTTTAGCATGATTTGATCTTGTATGCGCATATGGTCTCATACTAGTATAAGTGGTGTACTAACCCCATTTTCTCCCTTTTCCCAAACATTTTAGGTTCCGGTCGTTGAAGGCTCATTTGACACGACTTGAAGAAGACTTGGACATTTTAAATCATCCAAGTGGGTAGGTCCTCACTTTCCGACGCGATGCCAAATTCTAGCTTATGAAGTTGTTTTAGTTTTAAGACTCTTATGTTCTTTCCATTTTCATTTGAGTACGAATTATATAAGCCTATGTGTGCCTCCTTAACATTGATGTAGGGCTATGCCCAAATTGCTATGATCTTATTAGATGGTTATGAGATGAGATAATCTTTAAGACTATGTTCTATCTAATATATATATATATATATATATATATATATAGAGAGAGAGAGAGAGAGAGAGACATACATATATATATATTGGTGCAATAAAAGTAGAAGACTATGTAATCTTCCTATACGAAGGGTCTATGTATACTCGATATGAATATATATATTATTTGTGTGTAGAGGTCTATGTAAACTTCATTGTACAAGTATTAAATGTTTTAATTTTTTCTAAAATTTGACCTATGAATGTAATGATGAATGCCAAGAGGCTAGTCTTCGTCCTCAAAGAGGCCGCCGCCGCCGCTTACGTCTAGGGTGTGCTCCCTGGATGTGAAAAACTTGATATCAGAGCATGAGGTTTAATATCCTTGATGTTGATATCAATCTCAACCATGTCAATGTATATTCGTACTCATAATTGTGAAGCGCGCAACTTTTATGAATAGGAATCTGTATGATGGTTAGGAAAATCTATCTTTCTTGGAAATCCAATCTCGTGCCTCTAGAGTATACTTATTGTGTGTTTTCACCTAAACCTTGTATTTTGGTTGTAGGCAATTAATACTCGAAGGAATGCAGCATGAAGACTTGAGGAAGAGATTGACAATGCGTGAGGTCCTCCACGTGGTGATCAAGTCCCTCCTCTTGAAGAAGATGTTATTGATGACCAAGATCCCGTGAATCCTCGTCCT
Source organism: Solanum sitiens (assembly GCA_016801875.1). Lineage (NCBI taxonomy): Eukaryota > Viridiplantae > Streptophyta > Magnoliopsida > Solanales > Solanaceae > Solanum > Solanum sitiens. The sequence goes on along the minus strand of JABWTJ010000942.1, from coordinate 78,607 downwards.
TTGAAGGATGAGAACATAAGGGACGCTCTCTTCCAAATGTCCCAAGCCAGTACTAATCAAGCCAAAGCTTCCACTACTCAAACCCAAGCTATGACATCCCAAGCTAATCGGGAGGTTGTACCCCGAGAAAATCAAAAAGTTACTACCATGGCCTCCCGTCTAAGGGAATTCACTCGGATGAATCCTCTTACTTTCTATGAGTCCAAGGTTGAAGAAGTCCCCCAAGAATTCATTGATGAAGTCTATAAGATACTCTTTGCTATGGGGTTGACTATGAGTGAGAAGTCCGAGTTAGCCGCTTATCAACTCAAAGATGTGGCTCAAACTCGGTATGTGCAATGGAGGGACAATAGGCCTCTAAGGGGTGGACCGGTGACTTAGGAAATCTTCAAAAAGACTTTTCTTGATCGGTTCTTTCCTATGGAGATGAGGGAAGCCAAAGTGGTAGAGTTCACCAACCTTCATCAAGGAGGTATGAGTGTACTTGAATACTCTTTGAAATTCACTAAATTGACAAGTACGCTCCTTCTTTGTTTTCCGATCCTAGGGATGAAATGATCCCCTTTATGAAGAGGGTGTCAGAAGACTTGCAAGAGGAGTGTCATTCGTATATGCTATATGAAAATATGAACATTTCTCATCTCATGGTTCATGCTCGATGAGTGGAGGAGACAAGGTCTAGGAGGAAGAGTTGAGATGCAGAAAGGGTAAACTTTTTATGGTGGCTCTTCTATGGGAAGGCTTGATATCGAAGACAAGCCTAGGTTCAAGAAGAGGTTTTCTAATCAAGTTCTATCCAAGTTCCCTAAGGCTCGTGGTGATAAGGTTGCAAACCCTAAGCCTCAAAATGGAAGAGGTACTAGTTCACCGAGCGAGAAACTAACTTGTGGTGAGTGTGGGAAGAAGCACTATGGTGCTTGCCTCATTAGAACGGACAAGTGTTTTAGTTGTTGTAAGATTGGGCACAAGGTTCGTGATTGCCTTAATGTGAAGGGTCAAGATAAGGGTGGCCAAGCTCAAGAAAGTGGTTCTAGTGATGCTCCTAAGAAGAACCACTTATGCTCTCTTCACTAGGGGTGAGCAAGAGACTTCTCCCGATGTGGTGACCGGTATGTTGAAAGTCTTTTCTATTGATGTGTATGCTTTACTTGATCTCGGTTCTACCTTGTCATTTGTTACACCTCTTATAGCTAAAAAGTTTGACATTTTACCCGATATCTTGCATGAACATTTCATAGTGTCTACACCGGTGGGTGAGTCGGTTGTTGCAAAAGGGTGTATAGAAATTGTCCTATAATTTTGCCCAATAGTATTTCTTATGTAGAACTAGTCGAACTTGATATGCTTGATTTTGATATCATTTTGGGTATGGTTTTGCTGCATGTTTGCTTTGCCTCAATTGATTAGAGAACGAGGGTGGTGAAGTTTAACTTTCAAAATGATCCCGTTGTAGAGTTGAAGGCGGGGAAATTCTATTCCTAGAGGTCGTATCATCTCTTGTCTAAAAGAATAAAAAATGATCTCAAAGGGTTGTCTATATCACATAGTAAGAGTCCAAGATATAGACTCCAAAATTCCTCCCATTGAGTCGGTCCCCATAGTGAGCGAATTTCCGGAGGTCTTTCCTAATGATATTCCCAGTATTCCTCCTGAATGGGAAATTGATTTTGGTATCGATTTGCTATCGGATACAAATCACATTTCAATTCCTCTGTATCGGATGGCTCCGGACAACTTGAAGGAGATGAAAGCACAACTCAAAGATTTACTAGACAAAGGCTTTATTAGACCTTGTATTTCTCGATGGGGAGCTCCGGGTTGTTTTGTGAAGAAGAAGATGGGTCCTTAAGAATGTGTATTGATTATCGCCAACTCAATCAAGTCACTATTAAGAACAAGTATCCTCTCCCTCGGATTGACGACTTGTTTGATCGACTCCAAGGGGCAATCTGCTTTTCTATGATTGACTTGAGATCGGGGTATCAACAACTTAGGGTGAGAGGTGAGGATATACAGAAGACGACATTTAGGAGTAGATATGGTCACTATGAGTTCTTAGTAATGTCCTTTGGTCTCACTAATTCCCCGGCGGCGTTTATGGACCTAATGAATAAGGTGTTTCGGAGTTACCTAGATTTTTTGTTATTGTTTTCATTGATGACATTTTGGTATATTAGAAAAATGAGAGTGATCACATGGGTCATTTGAGGGTGGTGTTGAAATTGGTTAAAGAACATCAATTGTTTGCCAAGTATAGCAAATGTCAGTTTTGGTTGAGGTCGGTTGTGTTTCTTTGTCATATCATCTCTAGTGAGGTTGTTGAGGTTGATCCAAGGAAAACGGAGGCGGTAAGAAGTTGGCCTAGACCATTGACTCCAACCGACATTAGGAGTTTCTTTGGTCTAGCGAGTTATTATCGCAGGTTTTTGGATAGTTTTGCGTCCATTGCATCTCCCTTGACTACTTTGACCCAAAAGAGTAAGAAGTTTGAGTGGTCGGAGGCATGTGAGAAGAGCTTCCAAATCTTGAAAGATAGTCTTACTTCTGCTCTGGTGTTGACTATACGGGAGGGTAGAAAGGGCTTCGTTGTGTATTGTGATGCATCCCGAGTGGGTTTGGGGTGTGCGCTTATGCAACATGGGAAAGTAATTTCCTATGCTTCTAGACAACTTAAGGTGCATTGGAAGAACTATCGCACTCATGATCTTGAGTTAGTGGACGTAATATTTGCCTTGAAAATATGGTGGATTACTTGTGTGGTGTTTCATGTTGATGTGTTTACCGACCACAAGAGTCTCCAATATTTGTTTACTCAAAAGAAGTTGAATCTCCGACATAGAGGTGGTTAGAATTGTTGAAAGATTATGACATGAGTGTTCTCTATCACCCCGATAAGGCCAATGTGGTTGCTGATGCTCTACGTCGTATGACCATGTGTAGTGTGTCTCATGTAGAGGAAGCCAAGAAAGACATAGTTAAAGATGTTCATAGGTTGACTAAATTGGGGGTCAGATTGGGAGATTCTCCAAATAGTGGTTTTATGGTCCATAATAACTCTGAGTCTTCCTTAGTTGTTAAGGTGAAGTCCAAACAACACCTTGATCAACCATTGATGGAGTTGAAAGAATCGGTTCGTGGTAAGTTTAATGATTCATTCTCCTTAGGAGGGGATGGTATTTTGAGGTATCAAAGGAGGTTGTGTTTTCCCAATGATTATGATTTAAGGAACCACATTCTTGAGAAAGCTCATGGGTCCCGTTATTCCATTCATCCGGGGTCAACAAAGATATATCATGACCTTAGGGAAGTGTATTGGTGGGATGGTTTGAAAAAGGACATAGCGGAGTTTGTTGCTAAGTGTCCAAATGTCCAACAAGTGAAAGCCGAACATCAAAAGTCGGGTGGTTTACTTCAACAAATCCAAATTCCTACATGGAAGTGGGAAGACATCGATATGGATTTTGTGGTAGGTTTGCCTAAGACTCAAAAACAATATGACTCCGTATGGGTGGTGGTGGATAGGTTGACCAAGTCTGCTCGTTTTCTTCCCGTCAAGTCTACTTATTCGGCGGAAGACTATGCAAAGATCTTCATAGATGAGATTGTGTGTCTCCATGGTATTACGTTATCCATCATATCGGATAAGGGTTCACAATTAACATCTAGGTTTTCGAGGTCATTCCAAGAAGGGTTGGGTACTATAGTGAAATTGAGTACCGCTTTTCATTCTCAAATGGATGGTCAAGCGGAGCGTACTGTTCAAACCCTTGAGGATATTCTTAGAGCTTGTGTCATCGATTTCAAAGGAAATTGGGATAAGAACTTGACTTTGGTGTAGTTTGCTTACAATAATAGTTTCTATTCATCCATCTCCATGGCTCCTTATAAAGTCTTGTATGGTAGGAGGTGTAGATCTCCTATTGGGTGGTTTGAACTATGTGAGTCTTTGATTCATGGTCCCGATTTGATTTATCAGACTTTGGAGAAGGTTCATATTATAAGAAATCGCTTGTAAACAGCCTATAGTCGGCAAAAGTCTTATGCCGATCATAGGAGAAGGGATCTAGAGTTTGAAGAAGGTGATAATATGTACTTGAAAATTTCACCAATGAAGAGAGTGGTTAGATTTGGCAAGAAAGGGAAGTTAAGTCCTCGTTATGTGGGTCCCTATGAAATATTGCAAAGGGTTGGTAAGGTTGCCTATGAGTTAAGGTTGCCTAGTGAATTGACTTCGGTTCATCCGGTTTTCCATGTTTCTATGTTAATGAATTGTATCGGTGATCCCGGGTCCATTCTTCCTATTGAGGGTCTTTGTGTGAAGGATAACCTCTCCTATGAGGAGGTTCCGTGTCATATCCTGAGACCACACCCTAGAAGTTAGGGCAAAATCTCAGATTGTGACACAGCGTACTCGACCTATCGGAGGTCTGATATAAGCCCTTCATATCATTCATCGCATATACATAATGAAAAATAATGCGGATTTAAAACTTTTCACAAAAATATATCATAGTCTTTAAAACTCTTTCATATAAAAGTATAGGAAATAATAAGTCTCAGTCTCATCATCTTAATACACAAGAGTACTTGGGACACGGCCTATACGAATTAGAAAACATAGTACTACTAATAAGTCTATTACAATACTTCAATAAGAAACATAAAAGACATATATGCCCTCGAGTCAAATGAGGACATACTTCAACTTCTCTTCAACGATGCTATGGTCCAAGTCTTGCTTCAAAATGCTCCTCACCTACCAAGAACTATATAGATAGATAAAAGCATGGATTAGTACAACCACATGTACTAAGTATGTAATTATGCATAAAAATCATGAAAACGGACATTTATTAGAAATATGCATCTTTTCATTTAATTATCGTAATATCATCATAAGAACAACATTTATCAACTTAGAAACACATAAGATAACATTTAAAACCAATTATCATATTTTATAACTCACTTTCCAGTAAGCTATATTCACTGTAACAGTCAAGTACTTTCCTTCCCCTTTTAACACTTTCTAGCATGTAGTCTTCTCACTAAAGTCATCCTAAGACTCACTTAAGTCACACAAAGAGAGACCGCCCATACACCTCTCTAGATGTGCCTAAACGATCCTCAAGATTACTAATAATGAGACACATACACACCTACAATACACCAACATACAAAGCATACATGATATGACAATCTCTCCTACCAAGGCTATCAAAAGACTTACTTAAGTACTCCTAGAAGAGAACTCCCATACACCCTCTTAAAGGTTACCTAAATAATCCTTAAGATTTCCTAAGTATAGATCATGTCAAACATAACAAGCAACTTCCCTAACTAGAGTCATTCTCAAGACTTCCATAGATAAGACATGAAGAGATCATCCTTTATGCCCTCTTCACACATTAACTAAGGAATCCTTAAGTCACTCTAGATTAGGTACTCATTTATTTACATATTTTATATCATTAAGTCATTACATTACTTAGTTCATTTAAGAGACATACATCACATAAAGGACATTCAAATAATGGTCTTGGAGAAGACCTAGGGACTCTTACTAACATTTTCAAAGCCTATTGTGCAATGTCTAGAACGCGTCACATACCACCACCTAAACCTCATAGAACTTCTCTAATGCTAATAGGTATCCCATATGATGAGAATAGGCTATAACCGACATAAACCATGGTGGCAAAAAATGGAATCCGAAGTTCTATCCTACTCCGATAAAGTTGTTCTACTTGCCAATGCTAGAACTTGGAAGCATCCCATGTAGGCACATGGTTAAGGAATATGAAGGGCTTCTTTGTATTCTAGACTCGTACTTTAACTAGAACTACTTCACTTGCCATACTCACTCGGTGCTAGCCTTTGTTCTCATAGATTAAATCACATTAAGGTTTATACAAAAGGGTTGCATATCAAGTTCATAACCTAATAACATTTAGACTACCAAAGAACGGTCCACTAGGGCTACCTCCATATGGAAACAAGAAGCTCATCATTACTTTACTAAGGATTGATATGATGCCATTCCAGCTAATCACCCTTAAGTCCATCATTTATTACATGAAGGATACGATTTTGGCTTTCGACTTCAGGTTTCATAACCTTACCACTTGGTTCAAAGTTTCACATAAAGGACCCTCTTATCATCATTCAAGGTCTTACCTAACATTCATTCATTCAATACTAAGACTCTTTAGCTTCATAAGTCAAGATATCACATATTCATATTCATACATGCATCAAGTAAGGGACACAAGTCAACCTAAGCAAGACACAACATACTTCACTTTAGCACGTATAGCATACCATTCTTCAGACACTTAGGATTGTCCCTTATAAACGTTATGTCAACCTATTCATTACCTTAATATCATCAACATAATGATTATAGACTCATATATCCAAGTTAGGAATAACCATGTTTCAACTCTAACACTACATACTTAACACATAGTAATAACATAACATGATCCCTAAATAGTATTCATAGAATAACACATACTTTCACATTACTTCACATATAGGTAGATATGATCATACTTCACATAATCAACTACACAAATCAACATATACTTCAAGTAGTTGCCGACAAGGCCATGATAATCAATATACTTAAAATAACGCCGACAAGGCCACATCAATTCAGATGTTGAAGGATAGGCTTACCTTCGCTCCGATATTGACCCTATAGGAGGGTACTAAGGGTTTTCTGGTTTATTGGTATGCATCTCGAGTTGGGTTGGGGTGTGTCATTATAAAACATGGTAATGTTATAGCCTATGCTTCTAGGAAACTCTAAGTTCATGAGAATAATTATCCGACTCGTGACCTTAAGTAAGAGACCGTGGTATTTTCCTTGAAAATATAAAGGCATTATCTTTATGGGGTTCATGTTGATGTGTATACGTACCATAAAAGTCTCCAATATGTAGTCACTCAAAAGGAGTTGAATCTTCGACAATGGAGACGGTTAGAGTTGTTCAAAGACTATGACATGAGTGTTCTCTATCACCCCTACAAGGCTAATGTGGTAGCGGATGCTCTAAGTCGTTTGTCCATGGGAAGTATGTCCCATGTGGAAGAAGACAAGAGAAACCTAGGGAAATATGTTCATAGGTTGGCTCGTTTAGGGGTTCGAATTAAAGATTCTCCAAGTGGTGGTATGGTGGTACATCATAACTCCGAGTCGTCTTTGGTCGTTGAGGTAAAGTCTAAGCAACACTGTGATCCATTTTGATGGACTTGAAAGAATCGGTTCTTCGAAAAATTAATTAGTCATTATCCCAAGGGGGGGGGGTGTCTTAGGTACCATGGGAAATTGTGTGTGCCTAATGTTGATGATTAGAGGAATAGGATCCTTGAAAAAGCTCATGGAGCCCGTTACTCTATTCATCTGATTCTACAATGCTATACCATGATTTTAGAGAGGTGTTTTTGTGGGATTGCCTAAAAAGGGACATTCCAGAGTTTATTTCAATGTGACCCACTTGTAAACAAGTGAAGGCCGAGCACCAAAAGCCAAGTGGTTTACTATAAGAAATTCAAATTCCTACTTGGAAGTGGGAAGATGTTAACATGGAATTCGTAGTAGGTTTGCCACGGACTCGAAAGCAATATTACTCTATATGGGTGGTAGTGGAATGATAGACCAAATCCGCTCACTTTATTCCCGTCAAGTCTACTTATTCGGCTGAATATTATGCAAGGATCTATATTGACAAGATAGTGAGTCTTCATGGGTTCCATTATCCATCATATTTGATAGAGGTGCTCAATTTACATCTAGTTTTAGGAGGACTTTGCAAAAAGGTTTGGGTACTCAAGTGAAGTTAAGCACCGCTTTTCATCCTCAAACAGACGGTCAAGCAGAGCGTACCATTCAATCTATTTAAGATATGCTTATGGATTGTATCATTGACTTCAATGGAAATTGGGATGAGAACTTGCCATTGATGGAAATCTGATATAACCATAGATTTCAGTCATCCATATTTATGGCTCCTTATGAAAGTTTGTATGGTAGGAGATATAGATCTCCTATTGGACGGTTTGAGGTTGACGAGTCTTCAATTCTTGGTCTAGATTTGGTTTATAAGACCTTAGAGAAAGTTCATATCATAAGAAACCAGTTGTAAACAGCGTATAGCTGGCAAAAGTATTATGCCGATCATAGGAGAAGGGATTTAGAATTTGAAGAAGGTGATAAAGTGTACTTGAAAATTTCACCTATGAAAGGGATGGTTAGATTTGGCAAGAAAGGGAATTTAAGTCCTCGTTATGTGGGTCCCTCTAAAATTTTGCAAAGGGTTGGCAAGGTTGCATATGATTTAAAACTCCTAGTGAACTATCTTCGGTTCATCCGATTTTTCATGTTTCCATGCTTAAGAAGTGCATTGGTAATCCCGAGTCCATTCTTCCTATTGAAGGTATTGGTGTGAAAGAAAACCTCTCCTATGAGGAGGTTCCGGTTGAAATACTTGATCTTCAAGTGAAGAGGTTGAGGAACAAAAAGGTGTCCTCCATAAAAGTGTTATGGAGAAACCACCATGTTGTGGGAGAAATATGGGAGGCCGACATCGACATGAAGTTCTGTTATCCTCATGTCTTTCCTAACAAAGGATAGTTGCTCTTCTAATAATGAAAATAATGACTAAATTTCAAGTTGCTTTGATTTTTGGTGAAGTGTTTCAAAAATGCTCATGTTACAGTTAATTACATTGAGATTATGCCGATAGACTTGAAAATTGGCAATTTTACTTGTTTTAAGTTATGTTGTGCATTTGGTATGTTGTTTCCTACATAACATTATATTGAGCATGTTGATATATTGAGAAAGGAATTCTGGCTTTATTGACTCTTAAATGATATGTTGAGCTCATGTTGTAGTGAGAAGGAAATTCTTCATGTTGTAATTTTGAGCTCTTATGTGTGAAAATGATGTTTTGAGTTACTCGTGAAAATTCCATGATTATGTGTTGAATGGAGTTGTGAAGCAGTCCTTCAATTGTTACTCATTTTGATTTTGTATATTGTTGGTTGGGCTGATAGTCTTGAGTCTATCCTTTCTCTTTTAAAAGTTTAGTGTCATTCGGGACAAATGTTCCTAGGGGGGGGGGGGGAATGTAAAACTCTGAAAAGTCAAGACCTAAGATAGAGCCTCACAGATGGGTCTAAGGTGTGAAACACTGTTTTAAGACACAAAATAATGTTTAAAAGTAATCCGAGAAGTTTTAGAGTCAAGACGTCAAGGAATGTCCATGACGTCTGAAAACTAGCTAAATTGAACTAGTTGATGTCCCTATGTTTGGTGAAGGATTGCAAGGGTCAAATGTAGTCTAAAAAAGGTAAAAAACACTTTATATAGGTAAAATGTAATATAGAGGGTCTAAAAATTCAATAACGACTCCCCAAGGACCACTCGAAGGGTCCTTTAGGAGGACCCCATCATGGATAGGCAGGCTGCCAAAACAATTTTGCGGCAGTTTAGAATTGGCAGTCACTGCACGACACGCAGCTGACACCAGCCTAGAAAATTTGGCCTCGCGACGCGTGCACGCCACGAGGTCCGCTGCCTCAAATCAGATTTCGAAAATAAAATATGAAATCAGCCTCGCGACGCGAAACCACTTCCCAAATTCGTAGAAAACGTATTTTATACATTTTGACTTCACAAAAAGACTCATTTAAGTGAGTGATGTTATTGGTAATTTAGGGGGTGATTATAGCCTAAGGGTCATTTTTAAGTCATTTTTCACTCAGCCAAACAAAATTCCAAAAACAAAACCCAAAAGCTCTCATCTCTCTCTATATTCTCTCTCCCAAAATCATCCATTCAAGAAAAAACAAAGCTTGAAGAAGAAGAAAAATTTCTCTTGGATTTCAATTCAATTTTGTGGATTAATTTTAATTAAGGTATGTGTTCTTCACTATTTGTATTCCTTTCCCAAGAGGTCCTTTCAAAGTTAATTTCAAAATTACCCAATTCCATGTGTTTTTCTAATTCTAATGGGTTTTCTTCTAAACTTCAAATTGATGATTAATTGTGATTGACTATGACTAATTAAGTGTAGATTATTGGTTAATTAATGTTAATTGATGCAATTTCATGTAGATTATATCCCTTTCTCCAAATTCCCCAAATCTTGGATCTTGCTTATGAATTGATGGGAATTAAAAACTTTATTGATTGTTAGACTTGTTTTATCTATTCTAATTCATTCATGGACTGCCTAGGGTAATGTGTTGTTGGGATTGGATCTATTTGTTGAATAATTCATGATTAACCCTATTCCCCTAACCCTAGGTTATGGATTTAAGTTAATTTAGATAGTGATGATGCAATTGACCTAGCTATTGTGTTAATGACTATTGTGTGATGGTATTACACCCATTGTTGGGTTAAATTGGACGGTTGATGGTAAGACCATGGATGTTGGCTTGTGATAGAGATTGGGTAAGTCATTATGATCCTAATCTTTACTTCAATTATGATGACTTGTGTTTAGTGATGAAGTTACATTGAAGTATACCTTATGATGAGATTGATAGGGTTGGTATGATGTTGAATTGAAATGTCTTGAATATGGTTTGTGAGTTTTTGGCTAAGATATAAATCTTGTAATGGTTATAATTTACCAATGTGCCTTATTATGATGTGACTATGTAAATGTAACCTCACATGAATGAATTGTAATGAAAGAAAAATACACATGCAATTCTTATTGAGATATGATGATGATGATTATATAAGGGGTAGACCCTATGACCTAACTAAGCTTTTATCATTACAAAGGCATTAAAGACATTTCAAAGGAACTCTATCTTAGTACCAAGTGAACTTGTATATGAGGAGTGGCGCCTTCCCAAGGAGAGAAGGTAGTGTTCACCATAGTCCTCACGGGGTGGATAGCCTCATAGTCCAAAAAGGGCATAGAGTGATGTTTCCATGACTGTGCCCATCCATAAACTATGTTTCCACCACAGGAATACTAGCTAGTGGACCACCTATATGCTATTTTCATGTTTGGCTCTACCTTGGCCGGTAGACCACCTTCCATCAGTGTAAGGTTTTACAACACCGGATTCCACACTTAGATCTTGTGGTCTATGTCGGTTAAGGCAAGTGTTCCCTAAAGTAAAATGAAGTTATGGAGTAAACACTAACTAGGGTGACTTAAGAGGTTTGACTTAGCTTAGGTAGGGTTATGGGACTCTACCTATGCCTTGCATTAGTTTGCCTTGATGGAAACCTTAGGAAGTTGTTATTATGTTCTATAATGTATATGTTTTGTATGTGTTGGCTCTTATATGTTAATGTCACTATGTGATATGGGTTACATTTATGAACATGTGGTTGGTCTCCATTGATAAAATATGATGATGTTATTTCTTAATGATATAGTATGAGAAGTAGGGTATTGTTTATTGTTCTTGTTGAGTTCACTTGGTTGAGTAATGTTATGGGACTTTACTTAGCCAATTTCACTAGTGGACTTAATGGGGGATCATAAGTAATTGTCTTGCTTTTGTTATGATGTAATGAACTCTTACTTATGCTTGTTGATGATAGACTTGTCTTGATTATGTGGTCAATTGTGTTGAATATAGTCTTGACTTAAGAGTTATGTGTTTATTGGCTTATATGAGTTCTTGGATATGCATAATGCTTTTCAAAGTAAATTAGCATGTTTTGAACAAATGTCCTCTTAAACATGATTTCGCTTGTTTTAGGTGCATATACTCATACTTAGTACAAGTGTGCACTAACCCGTATTTTATGTTTACTACAAATGTAGGATCCGGACGTTGAGCTTATATAATGCCTTTGTTGACTACTCTGATATTTCCCAAGAGTTCGGTAATTCCTCACTTTCCGAGGACAATGCAATTATCAAGATATTGATGTTGTTCTAGTTATATTAGTTATTTCCTTTTCATTTCAAGAGGATTGTTGTATAGCCTATATGAGGCTATTTATTGTATTGAAGTATGGGTTAATCCCAATTGTTGAATTCGTTTTAGATGGCTTAATATGAGACATATTATAGACATTCTAATAATATTATGTTCCTATAGTATGTATGTTAAATAAAAGTAGAAGACTATGTAATCATACTTATACGAAAGTTCAATGTATACTCGATAAGTATATATATCGTTTGTAAGCGAGCGGTCTAAGTAAACCTCAATGTAGAAGTAATCGAAAAGATTTAAAATTTCTGCATTTTAAACCTATGAATGTGATGATGAATTCTAAGAGGCTAGTCTTAGTCCTCTTCTAGGACGATGACACTGGTTATGTTTAGGGGATGCTCCCCGTATTTCACAATGGCTAAGGAATATAAAGGGTTTCTTTGCACTCTATTCTCCTTCTCAAGAAGATCAACTACCAATAACATATTCGCTCGGTTCATAGCCTTATTTCTCATTGAGTACGTTAAATCACATAAGGAGATATGCAAAGGTACCATCACTACACCATTTTAGGCCTACGACAACATCACTACACCATTTGAGGCCTAGAAAGTGTACCTTTAAATCTTATCTAGAGCAACACTTATAAAGTGTAACTTTAGATCTCATCTAGAGCAACACTTATATAGTGTAAATATATATACAGAAAATTAACTAATAATTAATTCGAAGCTATATATTTTAAATAAACTTCAAGAAACATGTCTTGTACAACCAAAACTTAGAAAGTGATTGCTTAAAGATCTTTAATATGAATAAATTCCAGAAAAACAAATGCGTCATTCAAACGTATATGACAATAGTACAAAAATTCTTTGTAATTCCCTACAGTAGATCGAGTTTACTTCTTGCTAAAATTCAAATTCAATTACCGGCATTTTCTTGCACATTCAAAATAAAATTATAAGTGGCACAATTGAACGATATATAGCTAGTCAATGGAACTACATAGCTAAACCAAAAGTTTATTATAACAGTGATGACTACTTCATAGATAGATTCAGCAGCAAAGAAGACAGTGATGAAGTACCTTAGGCATATGCAGAATATGCAGTACCTTAGGCATATGCAGAATATGCAGTACCTTACGCCTATGCAGAATATGCAGTACCTTAGGCATATGCAGAATATGCAGTACCACTGTAGGTCAAGTTGCCAAACCTTCCACTCAACTGTTGGGGTATGGACTCACTTAGCAGAATATGCAATACCTTAGGCATTCTAGTGTATGCAGATGAATGTACAAGCAAACAGGAGAGAATTTCAGGTTCTTAATTATAGAGATGGATGTCATAGTCCCTCTTCCACAAATAGTCAAAGTTCAAGATCCTACTGTAAGAGTTTTTGACCAAGAGGTATGGTATGATTAGGTTCAAGAGTACTGGAATACATGTTTACAAGTTGGACATGATTGTAGTAGAGAGCAATCCAAACCTAAAGCAACAACACAGAGAAGGAGAGTTTCAAAAACAAGAGAAATTTGCCTCAGAAAATAGTACAGCAATGGCAACCTAGACAAGATCAAAACAAAGACGTACTACAAGAAGAGATAATGAAGTCTATTGCTGAATTCCCACCACTGCAAAAGGACGCAGAATATCATAACGTGAAACATAAATCAGCTGCAAATAATAGTTTGAGCCCCAACACAATGCTTAGTGGGAATATTTATAGTACACTAATGAATGGCCAGCCAATAAGGAGTTCCAAACTAGTTAGTGGAGCAGGAGAATGCAGCACAACCAACAACACCGATTGTGCTGATCTAAGAGGGGATCTCAGTGACTGATCAAACAATACACAACCATATAAAAAGCATTACATTGCCTTTAAAATTCTACTTCCATGCACTATATGGATGGAACAGAGTGGACAACAAAGAATGTCAATTACCCAATGTCAACCACTACTCAAAAAAATGCTGGAAAAATCACATGTTGGACAACAATGTTTTTATCTTATGAGAGAGGTAACATAGCATGGACAGACCATCAATATCAATATAATACACCTTGATTATAAAATACCATGAGAAATAACATATCAAATTGAAAGCAAGTCTCTTTCAAAGATTCTATTCAACATAGCATGGACAGACCAAAATCTCCTAACGAAACATTGCAGCAACAACAGACTCATCACATAGGTAAACTACTATTTCTACAGTCCCTACTTCTAATAATTTCATTGATCTTTCTATGCACGATCAACCACCAATCAAGAAGGAGCCGAAAGGAATTATGCATGAGAACACTCACACTGACAATAGTCTATCCACATTCAATGTTCAAAGAAGTAAAACTATATGCAGACTATCAACGCAGTAAAACAATAGGATAAAAAAGTACAAAACTACAACAAAAAATGACTAAAGTTTTCCTACAACACAATACAACACTCATACAACTAAAACAAAGTACAGACTGAACTTTCAAAGATTCAAGATAGTAAAATAAGTTAAGAATTACTTTACCAAGAACACCAACTCAAATATAAGAAAAACAATATGCAGACTATCAACAGAGAAACTTAAATACAGAATACCTTTTGAAGAACCGAATCATGAGCTGACCTCGAAGAATATGGAAGATTTGTGCCTCTTACAGCTTGTGCGCTACTTGCATCAATAGGTGAAGCAAGGTTAGATCCAACACATGCTGGTATATAATGAAAATTCAATCCGGGGTTGTTTTGAAGCAATTGAGTGAATAAATGTCGCATTTTCGCTCAATTCTTCCTTTAGAGAAGTGATTTCATTGGAATGCTTTTATTTTAGATTGTTAATTTCTTCATGTTTCTTCAAAGAACTTGTTGTCACTGATCTACCATAGCACCTAAGTCGACCAGGCTGCTCCTTTCCAACCACTTCCCTAAATGCCTCATCAGCTGTTTCCCCAGAATTTTGGAGATTCTGATGTTCATCATATTGAATAAAATTGGCATCCATGCTGAATTGTAAGTACTATTTCAGTTCCAGTCCTATGATAGCGATCAAGAACTTAAAAAATATGACAAATTTTCCTAGCAAACAATTTAGCGATATCGACAAATAATTGATATCACATCGCTCTTGCACAAGAAGAAGAAGAAGAAAGACGTGATAAAATTCAATGGAGTTAAACTCCTTACAATATATAAATTTTAAGTCTAAATAAAATTCACTACTAATCCTCTTTAAAAAACTTACTATAGAAACTTGGTTATCATCCTGGATTTCCTTTCCCATCTTGGTACGAGTGGCAATAAATATTTCAGGCCTTGATGGTTCTTCGTTGTTGTCTTTGGCTGCACGCTACAAATTATATCAAAAGAAATTAAAAAAAAAATCAGTATGTTCTAATAAAGTACAAAAAAATGAAATTCAAGTTTTTGAAGAAATGTCAGCTAAGTATTACTAATGCCACGCGTACTCTAGAACAATTAATAGGTCCCATTCGATGCATCCACTTTTGTTTTTTCCTGTTTTGAGAATTCATCTCACATATGGCCTATAATTAAATAAAAAGAGATAATTGAATTGATAAATAAAAAAAGAATAGATATGATAAAAAAAATATGTCGATGAGTAGAAATGCAATATTCTAGCCTTACTTGAACAGCTGGGTGTTTCTATTACCCGATCAACTGGCGAAATTGATTCTCTGGAATTCCATCAGGACGTTTTGCTAGCATCTCCTCAAGGGTACAATTTTTATCAAAAAAATTTTTTTAATTTTTTTTTTGTGTCGCCTCCAAGCATCACGAAGACCAGTCATCACCCACTTCTTTCCTTTTACTGGAATTAGAAATTTGGACTATCCAAAATAAAATATATTTAGCTTTAGTAAGTAAAAACAAATAATAAAATATGCAATATGACGAGTGATTGTTCTTACATTGATATATTCCCACATGCGCTTTTTAGCATCCTTTGGCACCATATGCCAACTAGTGTACATCAAGCTGATGAATCTAGGATTCCTTGCAATGGTTCCTATAAAGTGTCTTAATTGTGACACTATCTTATTAGTTGGTCCCACTGCTTGTCCTTTATCAAATGTCACCTCCTTTCATTCTTCCAAATTTCTTGCGTGAATATCCTTACATGTTGTTTGTCCTCAAACTTTTTTTGGCTTCGATATTTCTAGATTGATGTAACTGACAAGAAATAAGAAATTTTTTCATAACGAGTACTAAATCATACAAGGTTTAAGACATACCTTTTGGATTACAATCAATGTTATTTTGCTCTTCGACATCACATTCATCTCCACCAAGTTCTTCTTGATCCACAAGATCATCCAATCCTTTGTTGGTTCATTAATAATAGGAGTATGCATAAATTCCACATCAGCTGTTGTCTGGTTATCATGTTTTGTTTCATCATCTAGGCATATCCCTTGATTTTTTTGAAACTGATCAATAGTACTAGCTGGTATGATCGGCTTCCTCTTTACCTGCTTGCAATTTCGTACATCAAGAATATCATGTTCATTATGTACCATTCCATTACCTAGCTGTTGCTTATCCCGAAACTGACCAATACTGGGGGCTAGTCGAACCAGCTTCCTCTTCAAATTATTGAAGTTCAGTAGATCCTCAATATCATGTTGTACCACTCCATTCCCTAGTGTTGTTCCAGTCCCCTGTGCTGAAGCAGTAACACCTTCCTTCAATGACGTTTGGAACCTATAGTTCATAGGAAGTTTAATTCCTTTATCTTGAATGGACTCTTCAGATTCAGATAACCCCTGTTTATTTTGTCCTTTCCCTGCAATCATATGTGAGGTTCTAAGATCTTCCCTTGAAGACGATTGAATTACTGATTTGTGCCCAATTAATTTAATCTTTCCTTGTTGTGGAACGAAACCCTTAGAATTCTTCTTTTTATTTAGTATTGGTGCCTTCTCTTTCTTAGCTTTATCAGTGCGTTCATTTGCAAGTTGTTCTCTCTTAATCTTGAATTTTTTGGCCAATTCAGCACTTGATCGATAATACATATCAACATCCAGATTCTTCATTGGACTTTGAACTTTGTTTGTATTTGAACCTTTTTTCTTTAATATTGTTGATTGATTCATTCTTCTCGCTTTGTTTGAATCTCTTTGATATCTTTCCTATAGTTAGTAAACCAACAAAATTAGGGTAGCTTGCCTAGCAAAAGCAAATATAATACTTTAGCCTTATGATTCTAATTGATTGGTAGAAGGTAGTGCCTATTTAAAATTATAAATACATATTACCTGTACTTGACAAGTTGAACGCACATAATATTGATTGTAGAGGACAAGCATCACTAGACATTTAAAGAAGCAGCAAACTGAAAAGATTGCAGAGCAGAAACCAAATTTTGTGCACTACAATTCTATAGTTAATGCCCACAAAAAGTTGTTGACTAATATATGGTTAAAGCAATGGGGGAGGGGGCATGTTGCTTGCAAATAAGTCATTTAGCAAGAGCAGGAAAAAAGCAAGACATGGTCTCTGCATCAAGCACTTCTAAATATATCTCCCTTCAATTAACAAGTCTTAACACCAAAACAATTGTAATCTACTTGACTGATACAATTCTCCAATGTAGTAATTTTCCACCTTTCATTTCCACGTCATTGTAAGTTAACAAAATGTGAATTTGGTATCATCCAAGTTCAAGCAACAAAACTAGCATGACATCTGTAAATCATGAGCTCATTGATCTTCAACATATCTCACGCGTTCTAAGAATTAAGCAGCAACAACAGCAAAAGTAATAGATGTTTACAGTTGGTGGTTGCTTTTACTATAAGTGAATGAAGTAAAAGCAATATAATTCTGAAACAAGGTTGATAGATGGATAGCTCATTATAGCATATTGCAGCAGCTTAGTTTCAAGAATTTCTAGTACTGTATAATATTGCAACATTTGAGTTTCCAGAAGTGCCAGTACTGTAAACTTAGTCTATGACCTGTACAAACACAATATCCCTGGAGCCACAAGTAATCTGATCCTATAACCTATACAACTATTCCTGATCCTGTTAATTCATTATTGAGATTCAAAAATGTAACAACCCTAAAAGTGAATATGCTAAGTAATGTTTAGTGTGTCTAGAATGCCTATGATTAGACCGGGTTCACACGGATTGATGCGCGTAGAACCAGACCTCTGAACCCTTGCGACAGCCAAGCCAACTAACTTGGGGAGTTAGGTGAGCTAGGAAATGTTGGTTCCAGCCATGTAGGGCTACCGAATATGAGGATTTACTCGGATGAGTCTTTATCGGACTTAAAAAGGGGAAATCTTAAGTTTGGAGGGTCTAGGGGTAAAATGGTCTTTTTCCAGGATAAGGGTAGTATCATAATTACCCTAAATATATAATTAATTATTTAATTAATAAGGTGGAGGGGCATTTTGGGTAGAGAGGGCCGAAATTGCCCTTTTAGCAAAATCTTGCTCCACCCCGGTTCGAACCTAGGTGGGAGCAATAATTTAATTTGTTTTATTTATATTGGTAGATTAATTTAATAAATTAATAACTAATGGCTGATTTAAAAAAAAAAGGGAAATCAGATTTTATATATTAATTATTAATTATTAATTAATTTGACTAAGTCATGCCAATAAGTCCTAGTTCTAAGAGAATACTACCTCACACTTCTCTCTTTCACGCCTATATATCTATCTCTCACGTCTGCCTCTCTCTCAACTTCACGTTTTTCTCTCTACTTTACAAAGAAGAAAACAAAACAAAAGTTCTTCGCACTTGAAGAACATACAAAAATACAAAACGAACAAGTTAATCTAAGAAACGAAAAGTTAACAAAATTTCTAGTCGGATAAGGTGTGAGATTTGTTGGTGGACGTGAATCGGTGGTGGTTTTTGGGCAGAATGTTCAAGTGTTGAACGACGTGAAATCAGGTATGGGTTTTCTTCCTCTTGGTACTTTTCCCAAGAGACCCTTCTCAGATAAATCTACTCCGAAAACTAGGGTTGTTCCCCATTAGATGTTCCCTGTCACTAGCTCCCAATGATCTTAGGTTGCTATGTTTGCTGGTAGAATTTAGGGATACTGTGTGTGTGGTGATGATCTCGTTTCGAGTATGTATTCATGATTATGTGCTTATGTTTTTTGTATTTTTTTCCAAAATATGAATGTAGACATGAATATATGTGTGCAGGGTTGTGACCATGAATTTGAGCCTCTGTTTTAGCATGCTAATAGCATAGAATAACTCGTGTTTTATGTGCAATTAGATGTTCCTAAATGGTGATATTCATATTGCTATCAATTCTAGTTAAAACAAATCACCAAATCATTCCTCTAACTTGTCTTAAGAACCCTAACGAATGACTAAGAAACAAATGCTCAAATGACCTGTAAAATGATGCATAAAATCGTGGAATAAATTTCCAGAACATGGAAATAGGCTGTAGATAGTTTCTGGAAATTTTGGACGTCAAAAAAATTAAAAAGAAATAGGTGAGGTTTGCAGGGATCGAACCCAAGACCTCACTAAGGCATACCTTAATATATAAACAAAAAAAAATGCGCTAGGCGGGGCTCGAACTGGGGGCTGGGTTTGGCGAATTTCGCAAGGAAAAAGGGGATTAACAAAATGTTGTCGTGGGGTTTCGATCCCACGACACGGAAGACCCCTACTTATAAAAAAATAATATATATATATATATACATATATATGGGGTCGTGTGGAATCGATCCCACGCCCCTAAGCGACTGCAGAAAAATTAATAACAAAAAAAGGGGGCTGTGGGGGATCGATCCCACTACCCCTTGGTCAGTAGCAAAATTGAGAGCAAAGGAGAGGGTAACAATTAAAATATATATATATATGGGGTCGTGGGGAATTGATATCACGCCCTCAGCAAGCTGCCTAAACTAAAAGTGAAGCAAAAGAAAGAAAAAAATTATGTTAGCATTGGGGATCGAACCTGGATCCCCAAGCCAAAGGACACAAAAATTGAAATTAAGGAAAATGGCTAAGTGTTGTTTAATGGATTCGAAACTGGGTTCCCTCGCCCAAATTCTGTATTGACACATAAGTCTTACGTGATTTAAATAATTAACGAATATTGTCTATAAGAATTAAATTGAGACTTCGATATACTTAGAAGATGTATAAGTCTTGTACCACAAAATCTTGGACATTATGAATCACTTAAATGAACTATGAATGAAGCCTCGTGGCTTGTGTGTGTGGAATCATAAGTCCAGCGTACGTTATAAAAATGAACCTAAGATGTTATGTGAGGAATGATGAGATCCCAAAAGGGTTAAGTAAGAGTGTGAAATACACTAAAAGGCCAATTGCATTGGCATATGATGAAAGAAACATTCACGTAGAGGGGTGAGTAATTATGAAGAGTAAATGTGCTAAAGCTAATGAATGTGGTGACAACATGATAAGAGGCTAATGTGAAATATGAGAGCAATCTCAAAGGAGCCTAAGTAAATGTTACCAAAATGTACTCACCTATGAGAGTGTAAAGTTAATGAAGAGACCAGTCTCTATGAACACTCTAATGAATGTATTGAAGTTAATGCATACTTAATACTAATGATGAGATGAGAAATCATATAATGAGGTATGATGTCCTCATGCTAGAAGCCAGCTTCCATGATGTATGAGTTGAATGTAATGGAACTTTATACAGAGCACTGATAGGCTAGCTATGAGCGGTGATGGCTTCCTTCGGGAAGGGCGAAGGTTCACGTAACTCTCATGAGATGATACTGTTCGGTATGACGGGTATGGGTCTCCTTATAGCTCCTAGTGTTTGAACCTATACTGCCAATATAGGGATCTAGCAGGGTTCAATTCCCTATATACGCTAGCATGTTTTGGTTAACTTTGGCCGGTGATTCCACCTCTTTTCGATGTGGGGATTACACACTGGATTTCATGATGCTCACATGATCTATGTCGGTTAAGGTTAAAGTTCCCAAAGAAAGAATGAGGGAAGCCTCAAATGATGCACATAATTAAATGAACGATACCAAAGGTGTTAGGATAGGATGATCAGGAGGTGAGCTAGACTCAAGTAATGACACTAGGT
This sequence comes from Solanum sitiens, assembly GCA_016801875.1. Classification (NCBI taxonomy): domain Eukaryota; kingdom Viridiplantae; phylum Streptophyta; class Magnoliopsida; order Solanales; family Solanaceae; genus Solanum; species Solanum sitiens. The sequence continues at coordinate 57,584 of JABWTJ010000942.1, read as the reverse complement.
TATTCTTGGTCATTGCACAGCAAACCCGATGAGAGTTTTAAACTACATCCTAGGTATGACTAGTGATTGCACTAGTATATGAATGAATGAAAATGAAGTACGTTTGAATGAATGAAGCAGACTCTGTGTTTGCTAAAGAGGGATCCTTTGTTGAGGTCCCATATGTTGAGCCCTCATTTTGGGAAGTCCTAATGTCAAGTCCATGATTCCAAGAACTCATGGAATATGAAAGAATGATATGAACTACGGGATATGATATGTGTAATATGTTATGTGTTGCTTGCAAAATGATAAGTATGATGATGGATGTTACTCTCCTGGCATGACTTTCCTAATCCAAATTTGGCAAGTCCACTGACTTTACTTTCCATAAATCATGTTGTTAGGAAAGAGATATTCTTACTCATGCATGTCCTTGGTGTGTGCTTGCATATACCCATACTTAGTACAACTGTGTACTAATCCCATACAAATATCTATTTTTAGGTGCAGGAATAGGTGGACATTAGAGCTTACAGCACGACGTTACAGCTATCCGGACGTGGAGCTTTCATCCGTATCTGGTAGGCCCTCATGCTTTCGAGGATGTCTACTGTTATTATCTAGCTTAGATGTAGGCTTTAGCTAGTGGAGCATATTCGACTAGTGTTTCATTTCCCATTTCATTTCAGACTTTATATTGGTGCCATTTTGGCAAGAATACGTTTAATGCAATTATGAACTGCTTCTTTCATTTTATTATTTCTATATTAGATGGTTGATTTGTGCACGCCTATGATGTTAAGTATAATATGTTTCACATGAAATAAGAAATTCAAATTTTCCGCTAAAATTAACCTAGATGAAGTAATGATGACGTATATAGGCTTGTCTGCGACCTCTGAGAGGTCAACGATGTCGATCTCGTCTGGGGTCCAGATTCCGGTCGTGACAAAGTTGGTATTAGAGCACTAGGTTAACTTCTTAGGATAATAAGTTCACATCAACCACATTGAGTAGTTTCTAAGTTATGGTAGTGAAGTGCACCACTATCCTGAATTAGAGACTGCATGATGCGTAGGAAAATTTCCCTTCTTCTGATCTTATCGTGCTTTTCCTAATGTCTGATTTCTTGGTGTTATGAGCGTGTGTAACATCAATTCTTATTGTTTTCAGAGAATGAATACTAGGAGGAACGTTGGTCAGAAGAGAGGAGGAGCAGCTGCTGGGGGCAATCAGGTTCCACCCCAGGCTTCAGCTGAAGGAGTGGCTATGCCGGTTAACCCAGCTGGGTTGATTGATGCGGAGGTGCGGGCATCTCTGTCCCAGATGGCACAGGCCATCACTATGCAGGCCCAGGCCATGACTGCCCAGGTCAACCGGCAGAATGTTTAGAGGGAGAACCCACCGGTACGTAGCATGGCTGATAGGCCACGAGACTTCACGAGGATGAATCCTCTTATTTTCATAGGGTCCAAGACCTCAGAGGATCTCAGGAGTTCATGGATGAGGTACACAAGATTTTGGTTGCTATGGGGACCACATATACTGAGAAGGCTGAGCTGGCTTCCTATCAGCTCAAGGATGTTGCACAGACTTGGTGCAAGATGTGGCAGGATAGCCGAGCTTTGGGCGGAGTTCCGGTCACTTGGGAGCTATTTAAGACAGCCTTCATGGAGAGATTCTTCCGCAGGGAAATGAGGGAGGCCAAGGTTGAGGAATTTATCAACCTTAAGCAAGGATCTATGACAGACAGGGAGTATTCCCTGAAGTTTGTTAAACTGTCCAGGTATGCTACTTCCCTTGTATCTAACAGCATGGATGAGATGAGTAGGTTCCTCATAGGAATCACAGGAGATCTGAAGGAGGAGTCTCGGGCTGCGATGCTCTACGATAACATGGACCTCTCCAGGCTGATGGTGCATGTCCAGCAGGTAGAGGACAGCCGGAAGAAGAGGGGCGTCCGTGATGCTAGGAGGCCTAAGCCTTCTGATCAAGCAGGTCTTAGCAATGGAGGCATCAAGAACAACTTCGGCGTCCGTGAGCAGCCCAAGTTCAAAAAGGGGCAACAAAATTCAGGGAACTCTAACTTTCAGAGGAGTGCAGCACATAGAGGAGGCAGACCCGAGCCCAAGAAGGGCAATGGAGGTGATGTGCAGCATCCCAGAAAGGACTGCACTAAGTGGGGCCGTGCTCACACTGGACAGTGCAGACAAGGCACTAATGCCTGTTTCGGTTGCGGTAAGAGCGGGCACATGGTTAATGACTGCCCATAGAACAGGGGTCAGGCAGGAGGTAATGCTCAGCCTAGGCCTAATCCATAGGGTACAGCAGCAGTCGAGCCTCCTAAGAGGAACAAGTTCTACGCCCTGAAGGGCAGGGAGGAGCAGGAGAAGTGCGCTGATGTGGTCACATGTATGCTGCAAGTATTCTCAACTTCTGTTTATGCTTTACTTGATCCAGGGTCTACGCTTTCCTTTGTAACTCCTTTGCTTGCTCTCGCTTTTGAGATATTGCCTGAAGTTCTGCATGATCCTATAGTGGTTAGTGCACCTTTAGGAGAAAATGTAAGAACTGATAGAGTATACAAGGATTACCCAATAGTTGTATGTGGTAAGACTATGTGTGCAGACTTGGTTGAGTTACCAATGCATGATTTTGATGTTATTCTTGGCATGGACTTGCTTCATAGTCGTTATGCTTGTATGAATTGTCGTAGTAGGGTTGTGAGATTTCGTTTCCCTAATAAAGAAGAGCTAGTCTGGGAGGGATACAACTCGAGTCATCCTAATCCCTTGATTTCGATCCTTAAGGCCAATAAAATGATGTCCAAGGGGTTAATGTGTCATATTGTGAGTGTTAATTATTTAGATCATGACATTCCTTCCATAGACTCAATGCCTGTAGTGAATGAGTTCCAAGATATATTTCGTCATGATTTGCCTGGAGTTCCTCCCCCTCGAGAGACTGACTTTGGTATCGACTTAGAACCCTATACTAAACCAATTTCAATTCCTCCTTACAGAATGGCTCCAGCTGAACTCAAAGAGTTGAAGCTGCAGTTAAAAGATCTCACTGATAAGGGTTTCATTCAGCCGAGCATATCCCCTTAGGGCGCTCCAGTGTTGTTTGTGAAAAATAAGGATGGAACCCTTAGAATGTGTATCAATTATCGGCAGCTCAACAAAGTCACTATAAAGAATAAGTATCCACTTCCCAGAATATATGACTTGTTCGATCAGCTCCAAGGGTCTACTTTCTTCTCTAAGATTGATCTTTGTTCAGGGTATCATAAGGTTAGGGTTAGGGATGTAGACATCCCAAAGATAGCCTTTCGTACCCGTTATGGTCATTATAAGTTCTTAGTCATGTCATTTGGTCTCACTAATGCACCAGCTGCATTTATGGACCTCATAAACCGAGTCTTCCGTGAATACCTTGATTCTTTTGTCATAGTATTCATTGATGATATCCTCATCTACTCTAGGACCAAGGAAGAGCATGAACAACATTTGAGACTAACCTTGCAGGTACTTAGACAACATCAGTTGTATGCCAAATTCAGCAAGTGTGAATTCTGGATTAGATTAGTGACCTTCCTGGGTAATGTTGTGTCCGATCAGGGTGTGGAGGTGGACCCCAGGAAGACTGAGGCTGTGAAGAACTGGCCAAAAACTCTTACTCCCACTGATATTCGTAGCTTTTTGGGATTGGCTAGTTACTACCGCAGGTTCGTGGAGGGTTTTTCTTCCAATGCTGCCCCACTGACAGCTTTGACTAAGAAGAAGTCCAAGTTCGAATGGACGGAGACTTGTGAGAAGAGTTTCCAGGAGCTCTAGTACAGTCTCACTTCAGCCCCAGTGCTTACTTTGCCTAAGTGTGGTGAGAATTACACTATTTATTCTGATGCATCTAGGGTTTGTTTGGGTTGTGTTCTTATGCAGGGTGGTAAGGGGATAGCCTATGCGTCCAGACAACTCAAGGTTCATGAGAAGAATTATCCCACTCATGAACTAGAGTTGGCAGCTGTGGTCTTTGCATTGATGCTGTGGAGGCATTGCTTGTACGGAGTGCAAGTGGATGTGTTTACAGACCACAAGAGTCTCTAGTACGTGTTCACACAGAGAGAGTTAAATCTACATCAGCGAAGATGGTTGGAGCTGTTGAAGGTCTATGATGTGAGTGTTCACTACCATCCAGGTAAAGAAAATGTTGTAGCTGATGCTTTGACAAGGTTGAGCATGGGGAGTACAACCCACGTTGATGATGAGAAAAAGGAGTTGGTGAAGGATATACACAGACTGGCCAGACTGTGTGTGCGGTTCATGGCTTCTACTAGCGGGGGTGTTTCAGTTCATCCTAGTTCTGAATCATCCTTGGTATGTGAGGTCAAGAAGGGTCAGCATCTTGATCTTGTTTTGATGGAGTTAAAGGACTCAGTGCTGATAAAAATGAATGAGTCTTTTGCTTTGGGAGGTGACGGTATACTTAGGTACCAGTACAGGCTGTGTGTACCAGATGTGGATGATTTGCGGAGCAGGATTGTTGCAGAGGCCCATGGTTCCAGATATTCCATACATCAAGGTTCCACCAAGATGTATCATGATCTTAAGTAGATCTATTGGTTGGATGGCATGAAGAAGGACATTACAGAATATGTGGCCAAGTGTCCTAATTGTCAGCAGGTTATCTTAAGCCTGGCGGTCTAACTCAGATTATTGAGGTTCCGACTTAGAAGTGGGAGGCCATTAATATGGACTTCGTGGTTGGTCTTTCAAGGACTAGGAGATATCATGACTCCATATGGGTTATTGTAGACAGGATGACTAAGTCTGCCCAATTTATCCCTGTTAAATCTAGTTACAGAGCCGAGGATTATGCGAGACTCTACATTGATGAGATTGTGAGATGGCATGGTATTCCTTTGTCTATCATTTCAGATAGAGGATCTCAGTTCACTTCACATTTCTGGAGATCCTTCCAGAAGAGCTTAGGCACACAGGTAAAGCTTAGTACTGCCTTTCATCCTCAGAGTGATGGGCAGGCAAAGCGCAACATTCAGACATTGGAGGACATGTTGAGAGTGTGTGTGATTGACTTCAGAGGTAGTTGGGATGACCATCTGCCTTTTATAGAGTTCTCGTATAATAACAGATATCACTCCAGCATTAGGATGGCACCGTTTGAGGCACTATATGGTAGGAGGTGTAGGTCTCCATTTGGGTGGTTCAAGGTTGGAGAGTCATCCATTCTGGGTCCACATATCATTCACGAGGCCTTAGAAAAGGTCAGAGTGATTAGGGACAGGTTGGCTACTACTTACAGTTGGCAGAAGTCATATGAAGATAACAGGAAATGGACCTTAGAGTTTGATGTTGGTGACCAGGTCTATTGGAAGATATCACCTATGAAGGGGGTGATGAGGTTTGGCAGGAAGGGGAAGTTGAGTTCGAGGTATGTTGGTCCATATGAGATCCTACAGCGTGTGGGTGAGGTGGCCTATGAGTAGCATTGCCTGTGGAGCTAGATTCTATCCATCAAGTCTTTCATGTATCCATGTTAAAGAAGTGCCTAGGTGATCCAGCATCGATTTAACCTGTGGAAGGTTTGGGGGCTGATGAAGACTTGTCCTATGAGGAGGTACCTGTTGAGATCTTAGACAAACAGGTCAAGCGTCTGAAAAACAAGGAGATTGCCACAGTGAAGGTATTGTGGAGGAATTATCTTGTTGAGGGTACTACGTGGGAGGCCGAGTCCGATATGATATCCCGCTACCGTCATCTTTTCAGCTCTTGAGGTTAGACTTCCTACTCTTAAGTCTAAGTTTCTTTATCTCTCCATTCTTTATTGTTACTGCTTGACTGTGCGTGGTGGTTATTTTATGATATAACTGACATTGTGCTAGATTATAAGAAGTTTCATTCGGGGACGAATGTTCCTAAGGGGGGAATAATGTAACAACCCTAAAAATGAATATGCTGAATAATGTTTAGTGTATCTAGAATGCTTACGATTATACCGGGTTTACACTGATTTATGCGCGTAGAACCAGACCTCTGAACCCTTGCGACAGCCAAGCCAACTAACTTGGGGAGTTAGTTGATCTAGGAAAGGTTGGGTCCAGCCATGTAGGGCTCCCGAATATGAAGATTTACTCGTATGAGTCTTTACCGGACTTAAAAAGGGGAAATCTTAAGTTTGGAGGGTCTAGGGGTAAAATGGTCTTTTTCCATGCTAAGAGTAGTATCGTAATTACCCTAAATATGTAATTAATTATTTAATTAATAAGGTGGAGGGGCATTTTGGGTAGAGAGCACCAAAATTGCCCTTTTAGCAAAATCTTGCTCCACCCAGGTTCAAACCTAGGTGGGAGCAATGATTTAATTTGTTTTATTTATATTAGTAGATTAATTTAATAAATTAATAATTTAATGCCTGATTTTTTTAAAAAAAGGGAAAATCAGATTTTATTTATTAATTATTAATTATTAATTAATTTGACTAAGTCTTGCCAACAAGTCCTAGTTCTAAGAGAACACTACCTCACACTTCTCTCTTTCACGCCTATTTATCTATCTCTCACGTCTGCCTCTCTATCAAATTCACGTTTTTCTCTCTAGTTTACAAAGCAGAAAACAAAACAAAAGTTCTTCCTACTTGAAGAACTTACAAAAATACAAAACGAACAAGTTAATCTAAGAAACGAAAAGTTAACAAAATTTCTAGTCGGATAAGGTGTGAGATTTTTGGTGGACGTGAATTGGTGGTGGTTTTTGGGCAGCAAGTTCAAGTGTTGAACGACGTGAAATCAGGTATGGGTTTTCTTCTTCTTGGTCCTTTTCCCAAGAGACCCTTAAGTCTCATAATCTACTCCGAAAACTAGGGTTGTTCCCCATTACATGTTCCCTGTCACTAGCTCCCAATGATCTTAGGTTTGTATGTTTGCTGGTAGAATTTTGGGCTACTGTGTGTGTGGTGATGATTTCGTTTTGAGTATGTATTCCTGATTATGTGCTTATGTTTTTTTTGTGTTTTTTTCCAAAATATGAATGTAGACATGAATGTATGTGTGCAGGGTTGTGACCATGACTTTGAGCCTCTGTTTTAGTATGCTTATAGCATAGAATCACTCGTGTTTTATGTGCAATTAGATGTTCCTAAATCGTGATATTCATATGGTTGAAATGCTATCAATTCTAGTTAAAACAATTCACCAAATCTTTCCTCTAACTTGTCTTAAGAACCCTAACGAATGACTAAGACACAAATGCTCAAATGACCTGTAAAATGTTGCATAAAATCGTGAAACAAATTTCCAGAACCTGGAAATAGGCTGTAGATAGTTTCTGGAAATTTTGGACGTCAATAAAATTAAAAAAATAGTTGAGGTCTGCAGGGATCGAACCGAAGACCTCACTAAGGCATACCTTAATAAATAAACAAAAAAATGCGCTAGACGGGGCTCGAACTGGGGGCTGGGTTTGGCGAATTTCACAAGGAAAAAGGGGATTAACAAAATGTTGTCGTGGGGTTTTGATCCCACGACACGGAAGACCCCTACTTATAAATAATAATAATATATATATGGGGTCGTGGGGAATCGTACCCACGCCCCTCAGCGACTGCAGAAAAATTAATAACAAAAAAAGGGGGCTGTAGGGGATCGATCCCACTACCCCTTGGACAGTAGTGAAATTGAGAGCAAAGGAAAGGGTAACAATGAAAAAATTTATATATATATATGGGGTCGTGGGGAATCGATCCCACGCCCTCAGCAAGCTGCCTAAACTAAAAGTGAAGCAAAAGAAAGAAAGAAAAAATTTACGTTAGCATTGGGGATCGAACCTGGATCCCCAAGCCAAAGGACACAAAAATTGAAATTAAGGAAAATGGCTAAGTGTTGTTCAATGGATGCGAAACCGGGTTCCCTCGCCCAAATTCCGTATTGACACATAAGTCTTGCGTGATTTAAATAATTAACGAATGTTGTCTATCAGAATTAAATTGAGTCTTCGATATACTTACAAGATGCATAAGTCTTGTACCACAAAATCTTGGACATTATGAATCACTTAAATGAACTATGAATGAAGCCTCATGGCTTGTGTGTGTGGACTCATAAGTCCAGCATACGTTATAAAATGAACCTAAGATGTTATGTGAGGAATGATGAGATCCCAAAAGGGTTAAGTAGGAGTGTGAAATACACTAAAAGGTGAGCAATTATGAAGAGTAAATGTGCTAAAGCTAATGAATGTGGTGACAACATTATAAGAGACTAATGTGAAAGATGAGAGCAATTTCAAAGGAGCCTAAGTAAATGTTACCAAAACGTACTCACCTATAAGAGTGTAAAGTTAATGAAGAGACCAGTCTCTATGAACACTCTAATGAATGTATTGAAGTTAATGCATAGTTAATACTAATGATGAGATGAGAAATTATCTAATGAGCTATGATGTCCTCATGCTAGAAGCCAGCTTCCATGATGTATGAGATTAATGTAATTGAACTTTATACAGAGCACCGATAGGCTAGCTATGACCGTGATGCCTTCCTTCGGGAAGGGCGGAGGTTCACGTAACTCTCATGAGATGAGAGTGTCCGGCAAGCCGGTATGGGTCTTGATGTACCGTGGTTTCACGGTATTTCTAATGCTTTTTCCTTAAGTTTAGTGTGTGTCGAAAGCCTTTTTGTGTTGATTTTTATGTAAGTTTCTCTTTGTTTGCAAAAAATTTGTCCAAGGATGAACGCGGAAGTTTTTGAGAAAGAAATGCAGAAGAGATCACCTACGAAACATATGATGGTCCGTCGAGGCTGTGACGGTCCGTAGGTGGCATCGTAGTGAGGAGAGAAGCTGCTGAAGGAAGATGGGGAAGTCTGACCAAGTGTGTGATTACTGAAGTCCATGACGGAACTTCATAGCCACGACGGTCCGTCCTGCTTGTTCGTCGTGATGATCAGAGAAGTAGTCCCAGTACCCAAATTCCAAGAAGTTCAAGTATTTTGGAACGAAGACCCTCGACGGACCGTCGTGCTTAAAACGGTCCATCATACCTGTCCGTCGAGGGGAATGAAGAAAGCAGAAGAAGAATGTGTGAAGTATGGGGTTAGACTTTTTGATTAGGTTTTATTTTTATTATAAATAGTTTGAAAAACCTCGTTTTTGGGGTTAGACTTTTTGATAATTTTTAGTTCTCTTGTTATAGTATTGAACTCTCGATTTTGGGAATTAAGATACTTTTTCCAGAATTGATTGTTGGGGATTTTGTTCATTAATCAAGTTAAATTCTGGAATTTATTCGTTCTCATAAAAGTAAGTGCATGAATTCTTCCATTAACAATATGAATTGTGTAATTATGAACATGGGTAACTAAACCCCATAGCTAGGGTTGTGGGAACCATGGGTGAATAACAAGGTAAAATCTAACTAAAATAATAATTCTAGAATGGTGTCTTGCATGTATTGATAATTCTTTCGTGTAGAAGTATTTTTAACGGATGGCCAACATTAGAACTCGCCTTAAAGCTACTTGCCGGACCAAGGAGGTAGATAATAGGAAAAGAATTATCAACATAGATTTAGTGTAGACTATCTAATAGGCTAGTATTGGTTGGTACGAGTTAATAACTTAGTAAAATACCGAATACAATGCTTAATATGAGGTAAAGATAAGGGTTAGTATAGCAACACACGTAGCCGGACCAAGGTGCGGAGTGAAATTCTCTAGATGCCAGACCAAGGATTTAGAGATACATTACTTATCACTTTACATGCAAGATATTAGGATAGAATTGTTATAGTTAGATTTACCATGTTAGGAACCTGTGGGGAACACTTAAGCCCTACTTACTTTTATAATTTGATTAAACTCCGAAAGATGAATCTGTTAGTTGTTCATTTTTATTTATTTAATCATTTTCATTAATTTAGAAATAAAACCCCCCCTTTTTGTCTTTTGTTTTCTAGGAAGATAGTTGGCTAAATAATAGTAATAATAGAATAAAGTTAAGTCTGAACTATTTTCCTTGTGGGATCGATCTCAACCTCATCAGTTGGGTTCTTTACTTGATACGACCGCTTTACTTCTTATTTGAGAAGTAAGTTTGAGCGTATCAAATTTTGGCGCAGCTTCCGGGGAAAGTAGCTTTTAGATTAACTTAAACTTATTACTCAAGTTTAGTCAATATTTTCCTGATTTTACTTTTTCTGTTGTTTTTGATTTTTGCAGAACTAACGTCCTTGTATGCCAAATACACGGAGAGGAAGCGAACCCTTGTTTCCCTACGATGACGAGTTAGAGCGTACACTACGCAATATGAATCGAAACTTGGGTATAAATGATGATGATCCAAACCAGAACATCCCATCTCCAGTTGATGCTCATGGTCTATTATTACCTGATAATCCTGGTCAAGATGCACAAAGGGGACAAAATCCCGCTCCACGTCCTCAAGAATACTACAGAGGTTATGATAATATTGCAGATTCTGATGGGCCACTTGTCTTGCCCCCTCTACCAGAAGGTCACACCTTTGTAGTCACTAGTAGTCTAATGCAAATGCTCACTACTAGAGGTTTGTTTTCAGGGCTACCGTCTGAGGACCCACATGCCCATATAGCTAAGGTGAGGGCAGCGTGTAAACGTTGTGTAGGGAGGCCTGATTTGAATTTGGATGTAATAGGGCTAAGAGTATTTCCTCTCTCACTGACGGGAGAGGGTGCTATTTGGTTCACTAAGCTCCCTTATAATTCAATTTTCACTTGGAACCAACTAAGGGACGTTTTCTTAGCACGTTACTACCCGGTCTCCAAGAAACTAAATCATAAAGACAGAGTGAACAACTTTGTGGCACTACCAGGAGAGTCAGTTAGCAGTTCTTGGGATAGGTTCACTTCATTTTTGAGAAGTGTCCCCAATCACCGCATAGATGATGAGTCACTGAAAGAATACTTCTATCGGGGACAGGATGATAATAATAAAATGGTATTGGATACTATAGTAGGTGGTTCTTATGAGGAGTGTCCTTATGCTGAAATTGCCAAAAAATTAGAGAAAATCTCCCGGAATAATAAAGCATGGAGTACTAGGAAGTCAGATACTGGGAGAAATACCTTTGCAGTGCAATCCACACACAACCCAGCCACAGAAGAGATTCGTGAAGAGATGGCACAGATGAGAACTCAGCTTGGGTTGGTGTTAAAACATGTCACTGGGGTGCAGAAAAGATAAACGCAGTGAAATACTTGTCTAAACCACCCCCACCAACTAATGAATATTATTATGAGGAAGATTCCTATGCAGTAAATGATCAGACGGGGGGTTTCCGACCGAATGCCCAAGGCTCCAACCAGGAGAATTGGCACCAAGGTCAAGGGAATCAAGGTCTAAACTATGGTAACTATAACCGTGAGGGTCATTATGTCCGTGATGGAAATTACAACCGCGATAACAACTTCAACAGGGGTAAATATGGTAACAGAAATGATAGGAGTGGGCCCTATGCTCCTCCTCAAAATCGTGAAGTTGCTCCTAGGGATGGTGGATATAGTATGGCGCGAGTTGAGGATATGTTGCACAAGATGATGATGAGGTTCGATGCTAGTGATGAGCACACGAAAGAGTTAAGGAGTGATGTAGCGGGTATTGGATAGAAAGTCAATACACATGCCATATCGATTAAGCAGCTTGAATTGCAAATGGCCAATTATCTGCGACTGTGAACACACGGCAACCGGGCATACTCCATAGCAACACTGTCCAAAATCCGAAAAATGATGGACACTGTATGGCAATTACTACTCGTGGTGGTAAACAAACTATTGACCCACCTATGCCGTCTATTGTGGAAAAGGTGATGAGAGATAATGATAAAGTGGTAGAGGTTAGTGATGAAGTAGAAGATAACACTGAAAAAGATGCTGAAGTGCCTAAAAAGGTAACTCCCATGCCTAGACCCCCCCCCTTTCCTCAAAGATTAGTGAAAAAGACCGAGGATGCTAAATATCGGCGTTTTATAACAATGTTGAAGCAACTTTCTATCAATGTCCCTTTGGTAGAAGCTCTGGAACAAATGCCCGGTTATGCCAAGTTTATGAAAGATCTGGTTACAAAGAAAAGATCAGTCACTTTTGAGGAGGATGATAGAATGCAGCAGTGTAGTGCTATTGCTACAAGATCTTTAGTGCAAAAGAAAGAAGATCCGGGTGTGTTCACTATTCCTTGTACAATCGGGTTATTACATTTTGCGAAAGCATTATGTGATCTGGGGGCAATCATAAATCTCATGCCCCTCTCGATTTACAAGAAGTTGGGTTTGGGTGATCAAAATTCCACTGCGATGCGGCTACTGATGGCCGATCGAACAGTAAAAAGGCCTATAGGGATACTCCATGATGTGCTAGTAAAAGTGGAGTCGTTCATATTTCCGGCAGATTTTGTTATTCTTGATTGTGAAGTCGATTTTGAGGTACCTATTATTCTTGGGAGGCCATTCCTTGCTACGGGTAGAGACTTAGTTGATATGGAAAAGGGACAAATGAAATTTCGGTTGAACAATGAAGAAGTGACCTTCAACATTTGTAGGTCCATGAGACAGAGTGGTGAGCTCCAATCGGTATCTTCTATATCCTAGAAAGTTGGTAAGTCACCTGAGACACAAATAGAAGAACATCTAGGTGTAGAAGCACTAGCGGCAGTGATAATGAATTTTGATAATGATTGCATTGAAGAATATGGGTCATTAGTCGCTGCTCTTGATCGTGGTAGTGTTCGGTTTAAATCGAAGAAATATGAGCTAGACATGAAGAATCGCGAGTCTCCACCCGCGAAACCATCTATAGAGGAGGCTCCAAAGTTAGAACTAAAAGCTCTCCCACCTCATCTCAGGTATGAATTCTTAGTAAACGGTGACACATTGCCGGTAATCATTGCATCAGACCTGAATGAACAACAAGTTGAGAGTTTGGTGAAAGTGCTAAAAAGGTTGAAAAGAGCTATTGGGTGGACTATTGCGGACATTATTGGGATCCCTCCTGGTATTTTTTCTCATAAAATCCAACTTACACTACACCATTTTAGGCCTACGACTACACTAATTCTGGGCTACACTTGTAAAGTGTTGCCTAAAGTAGTTTTGGGAACACTTTTAAAGCGTAGCCGAAATTTTTAACTTTTAGCTACAATAATTTTGGCAACACTTCAAAAGTGTACTCTTTAATGGTATAAGCTACACTTTATAAGTGTTGTTACAATATAATATAATTGGCAACACCTATTTACATATATGGCTACACTTCTAAAATGTTCTATTTTTATAATTGAAAAAAGAACACCTTATAAGTGTTGCCTTAAAAAAATTCACTAAAATATTATATTCCCTCCAATATTTTTAACACTCCCTCCCATTTTTATTGGCTAAAAAAAATAAACATTAATAATTGATAAAACATTAACTTTTTTACTTCACTTTCCTCTTTTACTTCACTTTCTTCAGCCCTCTTTCACGTTTCCATACAGATTATTGATGAACAAAGAGCTGATGAATGGAGTTGAAGAGTTGAAGTCGTCAAACTGAGTGAAGATAGTTGAAGAACCAATTTTTTTTTCGATACACGCTGAAGAGTTGAAATCGTCGAAGAACTGAGCTGAAGAGTTGAAGTCATCAAAGATCTGATATCTCAAGTCATCTTCTCCAAATAATGATTTCTTGAAGATTAAGTACGATTCTCTTTTCTGATAGTTATTTCGTCAAGTGTTAGTTCGAAAATAGTATTCTTGTTAGCTGAAGTGTTTGATTTTTTGTTTTGTGTTTAGAAGGAATGAATAATTTTGGGTTGTTGTCAAGATGACGAACTGAAGCTAATTAGTCTGGAGTGAGAATGGTGTTTAATGGTTATTGAGAATTCATTCATTTGAATCAACTTGTTTGGGGTCGAGACCTAGTTTTTGCAGGTCTTAATGTACTGTATCAAAAAAATTGCTTCTACTCTATGATTGTCAATTCTTTTAGCTTTTTGAATTTAAAAGGTCAATCTTGTTCAGATATGCTGTTATGGGTTAGGATTTTGTAACTGAAATTATGTTCTTTAGGAAGTTGATCCAATTGTGTAGAATGACGAGACACTTGGATCAGATGCATGGATGATTTTCTGTCTGATTTGGCAAATACAATTCCTGGAATTGATGAAGCTATGAGTTTCACCGAGATGCTCAAGTAAGTGATGTTTCTCCATTACAGCTAAATACCATATATGGCTGTTGCTCCCAAAAGAATAAGATGGTGTATGAACTTCCAATATCAAGTGTTAAAGATTTGTACTTACATTAAGTTTTTGATTCCTGAGTAATAAGTATTAGCATTGGATTATATAAGGATAATTATACGAGATTTGTCTTTTGTATGATATGGGATGACAAAGGTTTCTTTAGATGTTTTTTTTTTGAAAAGGTAAGTAAACATTATATTATAGCACAAAGAAGTCTAGCAATAAGAAATTGCAAAGTTAGTACACTGTCTACAAATCCCTCATAACAAACCAAAAATGAAAAGATATGATTCCACTCTACAAAAACCTATTTCTGTAAAGCATCCATAGAATATAGAATTTGTTGTTCATACTTAACACCCTGAAGATTACACCAAAAACCCATAAGTATATGAGATTTTTTACGGTAGGTGTTTTCCCTTCAAAAATCTTTCATTTCTTTACTTTCATACTCCATACAACCCAACAGATAGAAGTAGGTACTGTAATACAAATCTTCTTCATTGTCTTACTGGTTTCTTTGAGTCCCAACAATGTTATACTGTCTCTTTAACTGTATGGCATAACAAAATGTACTTCAATGAGTTATTTGGATGAGTTTGTTCACTATAAACAGTGAGTGGAAAAGTAGGCTAATTTTCAATATTAAATCAAGTTATTGCATTAGATTTTAGGTTAGGCAGGAACTACTTGAATGATTCCTTGGCCTTCTGTAACTGGGAGATATTACATGACAAGTACAAGTAACCTGAAGAGGATGACCGTCGTTATTAGAAATGGTAGTTATTCTTGTTCATAAGTTGTTACGATTTGGAAAGTTCGGGTTCTATTTTCTTGGTGGTTATTGCAGCATCTACTGATTTTAGAATTGAGGAATTTGGGTACATTATGTATCATTAAGTAAACTCAGTTATATAGTGCTAAGATTTTTGACTCTTAATTTCAAGGACTAAACTAGAATATTGAGTATTCTTCCATAGTTGTTCTCCCTTATTTATCTAGATTGCAATAGAAATAGCTAGTGGTGGTAAATTGATGTCCGTTTCAAGTACTGTGTAGAGTTATCCTCTTCAGAATTAGGGATAGTGCATTACTCATTACATATCACCTTCAAATTAATAAAATGTAATGTTGTGTCTGCGGAGCTAATGCTGCTGCTGCTGCTGCTTCTACCCATGATGAAATCCCTCTTCAGCAGATTGTATTATTGAAGATATTCCATGTGTACTACTTAACCTAAGCAAGCCACTTAGGGGAGCAATAGATTTCGAGAACCTATTCCAAAGCTTCTGTCTGTCATTTTTTTGATAACTGAGAAATCCAATCTGTAATCTGTATCTATTAGCAGGTTGTAACTAAACAGTAAAGTAGTATTCTTTATCTAACCAGTGCATCAGGTTCAGAATATATCTCCTTTATTCTTCTAAACTATGTCCAATTAGTATTATAAAAATCAAAAAGCTTTAAGATCCATTGGAGCTTTGATTAAAAATAACGCAAAAGAGAAAAAAGACACACGCGCACACACACACACACACACATACACACATATATATATATATATATGTTTAGCACAAAACTATAGCTGTACTTACGATGGGTCACTGTAGCTGTACTTACAATGTGTCTCCATATAGTTGTACTTACAATGGGTCTCAATGTAATCACACCTTTCATAAGATGTGCTTACAATGGGCTCAAGGTTTTGCATTTTCATTACTAGCCACTAGTTTGCTAAGATATGTTGTTAGCTTTCTGAAACAGGTTGTAGATACGTTGGATTTGATATTTAGTAGTTCTAGTTTGAGTCCAAGTCCCAGCCCTTCTATAGGAGTAGTAGGCAAAGTTGGTTCAACCAATAAGTGAGGCAAGATCATGAAAATGCAGGGAAAGTTGCTGAACTGAGAACTGTGTGGAACTTGTTGTTTATTCAGAATGTGAAAATGTAGGGAAAGTTATTCTGCTCTGTGTTTATTCCCTATTATAGATGCCAGATATGCTCATAAGAGTCTGTGTGTCTTCCCACTTTATATGAAAGATATGCTCATAAGACAACACGTCTACATAGACATATTTTTTTTGTGAAGTAAGAAGGATGTCATTAACAAAGTATCAAGCAGATGCATAGATTACAAAAGAAAGATTTTTCTGTGTCAAGCAAACAGTTAACAACAGTGATGATAAATTCTAGGTAAGATGTAATCTGGAAAATGTTTGGAAAAACATTCATTAAAGGAGTGTTTCCTAGCCAAATATATTTTCAAAACTGACTATGTTCCCTGTTTCTCACCAAATTAATTAAAGGATACTGCTGATGTACTAATTACCTACTGATAAGATAAAATATATGTATATAATAAAATTAATCATAAGATAATCATAAATTTATGTGTTAGATTGAAAAGCACACATGTGGTTCGAAACCATCATTGAGGAGATTGTTTGATGATTTGACATCTCTGTGATTAACAGGCCTTCGACATTCAATTTGATGGTAATTCAGAGGTTCTACGATTCCCGGCTATTCTGAATCTTTTTTCTCTTGTTACTACTGATTTGCAGTAAGCTTACCATGTATGTTTTCTTTGAATTTTATTTATTTACTTTCTTTCTTAATTGTGTCTATCCTATTAATTTTTCTTATTTTTTCCTTAGAAGTATCATCAGCATTTAAAAACATTTGTGGAGGATTCAAGGATTGATTTGGCATAGCAAAAGTGTCATGACTAGGTAAGAAACTTTTATCATTTTATAACACATGACTCTGATAACTTACTTGTGACTTCTAAAGCTTACTAGTTTCTAACAACGTGCGTTGCACGTTTATTTTTTTACTATTGTTATATAAATTAAAATTCAGGGGAAACAGCTGATGATGCATTTACGGCAGTGTTTGGAAAGGAGCAGCCTGGTCGACTTAGGTGCTACGGTAGATCAGTAACAACAAGTTCTTTGAAGAAAGATGAGGAAATTAACAATCTAAAACAAAAACATGCCAATGAAATCACTTCTCTAAGGGAAGAATTCAGACAAGAAATGCGATATTTATTCACTCAATTGTTGCAAAACAACCCTGGATTAAATTTTCAAGACATACCAGGGTGTGTTGGATCTAACCTTGCTACACCTATTGATGCAAGTAGCGCACAAGCTGTAAGAGGCAAAAATCTTCCACATTCTTCAGGTTCAGCTCATGATTCGGTTCTTCAAAAGGTATTTTGTATTTCACATTCTCTGTTAATAGTCTGAAGTTATTTTACTATATTGAATCTTTGAAAGTTCAATCTGTACTTTGTTTTTGTCACTTATTGTGTCCTTTTAGATTCTATACCTAATTTTGGATTGTAGTTGTGTACTTTTTCCCCTGTTGTTTACTGCTTTGAACTGTAATGGTTGTTGCGAGAGATGGTTTTAATTTTGAGATAGCTTTGTTGTATTTTCGTGAGTGAGTTTGTTGTTACTTGTTCTAGTTAAGCTCTGTTGTGATGTGGTTTGAGTTTCATCTTGTTGATGCTGGTTCTTGTTGTTGCTGGTTCTTGTTGTCTTCTTTAAATTGATTCTCTCTCTTTTTTGCTTGGTTTACCTTTTGATTTGTTTTGGAAGGAGTCTGAGAAGCTGTCAGTGAATAAAAATCATATAAGCTAATAATTAGGAGTTTTGGTATGTCCATGCTTTGTTGAATTGTCCTATAAACTCGGGTCATAAATGGTCTTGTTTGAATCGATAAACTTCATTTTGCAGCATTTCAAACACAAGCTTAGTGTGTTGGTAGTTCTTATTTCAAACACATGCTGTCTCCTAGGCTTTTTGGTGTGTGATGAACTTGAGTGTGTAATGTTGCAGGAGTTGTTCTTGACAACTTGGGTTGAGTTACTCATGTTGATTTGAGTGTATTTGCTAATCTTGCAAAACTTGTTAAGTTTTCATTTCTAACAATTCAATTGTTGGGAAAATGCCTAACTTGTTAAACTTGTAAAGAATTTGTATTGCATTTGCAAGTTTTTGGAATTGTTGGGAAAATGCCTAACTTGTTAAACTTGTAAAGGCTTTTGTTTAGTGCTGAAACTTATTTGTGTACTGCATTTGCAGGTTTCTAAAATCAAGTTTGCCTTGTTCCCCTTTGTTTTTGTTCTTCCTATCAGCTTCCATCTCTTTGCTCAATATCAAATTGTGAATGTCAGCTCCCAGTTCCTGCCTTAATACAACAGTAACTGGGAGAGCTAGTCTATTCAGGTCTTTTTTTTTATGTATAAAACTGGAAAATTTCATTCAACAGGCAGATTTTTTTATGTAAATGCTTAGTTAATTCAACAGAATTAACAAGTCCGCTGCAGTGCTGTTCTCTTTCTCTCTTTCTTCTTTCTGTCTTCCACAGCTGCAGTGCTATTCTCTATCTTCGACCTCTTCTTCTTTCTGTCTTCGAAAGTTGCAGTGCTGTTCTCTGTTAGCTTATTTTCGTCCTGTGTATTCTGTTCTGCATGAGATTTCTCGGCTATACGAGTTTTTTTAGATGCTGGACTTTTCTCAACATGCTTTTTCTCAACTTTTGGTACCATTGTAGGAAGAGAAAGGGGAATTTTACATATGCTCTGAATGGAATTTGGGATGATGTGTGTCTGTTGATCACTTTGTGTTTACAATACATGCAGTAACCCATAATCCACGTGATTATAAATGGTCTATATGATTTACGTATATATATTGATTTGGATTGGTTGGCTTACAATTAATACTCTCCAATTATGCACTTTCACATTTATTTCACTAACTTATAATTTTATTTTCAATGTGCAGGAAAATGCCGGTAATTGAATTTGAATTGTGGCAGAAGTAAACTCGATCTATTGTAGTAAACGATGAAGAGTTTTTGTACTATTGTCATATATGTTTGTATGCATTTGGTATTTTGGAATTTATTGATATTAGAGATCTTTAAGCAATTATTTTCTATGTTTTGGAGTTTTTGGACATGTTCTTGAAGTTTATTTGAAATATATACGTTCGATTTAATTATGTGATCGTATATTGAATATATTCAATTCAATAGTATTGCTACACTATATAAGTGTTGCTGTAGATGATATATAAAGTTACACTTTATAAGTGTTGCTTTAGATTAGACATAAAATTACACTTTGTAAGTGTTGCTGTAGATGCGATATAAAGTTACACTTTATAAGTGTTGCTCTAGATGAGATATAAAGTTACACTTTATAAATGTTGCTGTAGATGAGATATAAAGCTACACTTTATAAGTGTTGCTCTAGATGAGATATAAAATTACACTTTATAAGTGTTGCTATATATGAGATATAAAAGGCAGCACTTTTGAAGTGTTGCGCTAGATGACCTATAAAAGGCAACACTTTTGAAGTGTGACCAATAAAACCGCAAAGACAACGCTTTTAAGTGTAGTATAATAAAATATAGGTGTTGCTAATGCATCAAAACAAAGCGTGGCCTTATACTTCTTCGGCTACGCTTTATAAATGTAGCCAAAAGTGGCGACATTTAATAAGTGTTGCCTAATGTCAAAGGTTACGCTTCATTTGGCCACCCCCTGAAAAGTGTTGCCTAAAGTCCAAAAGTGTGGCCTTTTATTTTAGGCCACACTTTTTGCTAGTTTAGGCTACACTTTAGTGGGGTGGCCGTAGGCCTAAAATGGTGTAGTGTTATGCCCGATCATAAGCCAGGTATTGAGCACCAGAGACGCTTAAATCCACCTATGGAAGAGGTCGTGATGAAGGAAATCATAAAATGGTTGGATGCTGGAGTAATATATCTGATCGCCGATAGTAGTTGGGTATGCCCTGTGCAGTGTGTACCTAAGAAAGGGGGAATGACTGTGGTCCCCAATGAAAAAAATGAACTTGTTCCAATGAGACCGGTGACTGGATGGAGGGTGTGTATGGATTACCGGAAATTAAATGCATGGACCGAAAAGGACCATTTTCCTATGCCCTTCATGGATCAGATGTTGGATAGACTCGCTGGAAAAGGGTGGTACTGTTTTCTTGATGGTTATTCGGGGTATAATCAGATTTCTATTGCACCAGAAGATTAAGAGAAAACCACTTTTACTTGTCCATATGGGACCTTTGCGTTCAAGAGAATGCCGTTTGGGTTGTGCAATGCACCCGCCACATTTAAAAGATGTATGATTTCAATATTCTCCGACATAGTGGAAGATACTATTGAGGTTTTTATGGATGATTTTTCTGTGGTTGGTGAATCATTCGAGCAGTGTTTTAGCCATTTATTTGAGGTTCTTAAGAGATGTGAAGACTGCAATTTAGTACTCAATTAGGAAAAATGCCACTTCATGGTGAAAAAAGGTATTATTTTGGGCCATCGCATTTCAGAAAAGGGCATAGAGGTTGATCGAGCCAAAGTCGAGGTAATAGAGAGACTTCCTCCATCTATATCTGTAAAAGGTGTGAGAAGCTTTCTTGGGCATGCAGGTTTTTATAGGAGATTCATCAAATATTTCTAAAAAATTGCACATCCGTTGTGCAAACTGCTGGAGAAAGATTGTAAATTTTATTTTGATGAATCCTGTCTTAAAGCATTCGGCGAGCTAAAAGAAAAATTGGTATCTGCACCTATCATTATTTCTACGGATTGGAGCAGTCCATTTGAGGTGATGTGCGATGCGAGTGGGGTTGCCCTTGGTGTGGTATTGGGACAAAGAAGGGACAAAATCCTTCATCCCATTTACTATGCTAGTAAAGCCCTGAATGAAGCTCAGAAGAACTATACAGTAACTGAACAAGAGCTCCTTGCAGTAGTATTTGCTTTTGAAAAATTTTGCTCCTATTTGCTAGGTATTAGAGTTATAGTGCATACTGACCATTTAGCCCTGAGATATTTGATGGCAAAGAAGGATGCGAAACCGAGGTTGATTCATTGGGTATTACTATTGCAAGAATTTGACTTTGAGGTAAGGGATAGAAAAGGGACCGAAAATCAAGTTGCTGATCACTTGTCCCGTTTAGAAGATGAAGCTATGAGAGAGTTGGGGAATAAGACTGATATTAATGACACGTTCCCCGATGAGCATGTATTGGCTGCCTCACAAGACTTGATTCCATGGTTCGCAGATTTTGCGAACTACTTAGCTAGTGATATTGTTCCATCGGACTTGTCCTTTCATCAAAGGAAAAAGTTCATGTACGATGTGAAGAAGTTCTTTTGGGATGAACCATAATTATATAGGAGCTGTGCTGATGGTCTTATTCGGCGTTGTGTGCCAGAAGTTGAGATGTTGAGTGTTTTAGAGGCATGCCATTCCTCACCCTTTGGTGGACATCATAGTGGTATCCGGACTGCTCATAAGATCTTAGAATGTGGTTACTATTGGCCAACTATTCATCAAGATGCTCATGAGTTCACCAGAGCGTGTGATAGATGCCAAAGAGATGGCGGCATTTCAAGAAAGCAAGAGCTCCCTCTAAACCTCATTCTTGTGATTGAGTTATTTTATGTTTGGGGTATTGACTTTATGGGTCCGTTTGTGAGTTCTCATGGAATGAAGTATATTTTTGTAGCAGTTGATTATGTATCTAAGTGGGTGGAAGCTATCGCCCTCGTGAACAATGAGGGGAAGAGTGTCACTGCGTTCTTGAAAAAGAATATATTCTCTCGATTTGGTACTCCACGAGCAATTATTAGTGATGGGGGATTCCACTTTTGCAACAAACTGTTCAAGGGATTATTGGGGAAATATGGGGTTCGCCATAATGTGGCCACTCATTACCATCCTCAAACTAGTGGGCAAGTTGAAGTATCAAATAGGGAGATCAAACAGATTTTGTCTAAAACAGTGAACGCTAGTAGAACAGATTGGTCAAGGAGGCTTGATGATGCTCTTTGGGCCTACTGGATAGCGTATAAGACTCCCATAGGTATGTCCCCATACCAACTAGTATATGGGAAAGCATGTCATCTTCCGGTTGAATTAGAGCATAAAGCCATGTGGGCTATGAAGAATTTAAAAATAGACTGGAACGAAGCTGCAGAACAACGGTTAAATAGGTTAAATGAACTCGATGAATTTCGCCTAAAAGCTTATGAAAGCTCAGCCCTCTACAAAGAAAAGATGAAGAAGTACCATGACCTAAAAATTGAGAAACGAGAGTTTATGATTGGGGATTCGGTGCTTTTATTCAACTCTAGATTGCGCTTGTTTCCGGGCAAGCTCAAGTCCAAATGGACTGGCCCTTACTTGATCACCCAACTATTCCCTCATGGAGCGGTTGAGTTGGAAAACAAGGAAGGTGTGAGATTTAAGGTGAACGGACAACGTCTAAAAATCTATATAGGTCGTGCGGAATCGGCGGATGAGGTGATTGAGGCATATCAGCTTGATGAAGTCTGAGTAATCGAGGGTCCTCAGTCATGCCGCGACATTAAATATGGCACTGGTTGGGAGGCAACCCAATATGTATCATCTAACCACTTTATAGTTTTCATTGTAGTAACAGTAGCATTTTCTAATGGGTTGTCAATTTTCAGGTAGCACATCTCCAGGAAGCTCTGCAGAAAATTACTCTGCCACATTCACTGACATACATCGACGGACCGTCACGCCTGTGACGGACCGTCGCATTACTCCGTCGTGCCAGGTACGTTCTTGATTTTTTGAAAAATTAGGGCACATGTGACAGAACCTATGACTGACCGTCACAGCTGTGACGGACCCTCATTGGGGTTTCGTCACTTCATTACCCAGCAACCCGACCCGACCCGGCTAAGGAATTTTAAAAGTTTTAAAACATTTTTAAACTCCCCACCCCTTCATTAAACTGTTTCTTTCCCTCTTTCTCCCATTTTCTCCCCTTTCAACTTCCTTCCCTTCCCAAATTCCCCACATTCTCCCTTTCTCCATCCCAAATCTCCTTTCTTGGTCGGAGTCTGCTGCTGTGATTCTCAGTTTTCTTATTGGGTGCCATCACTTCCGTGTTGTTTTCTCCTCTTTCAAGGTATGTGTTTCTGAACTCTACCCATTTACTCTTCATTTTGGTTTTTATTTACTATTAGCATACTTTATTTTCTTGTGTGGGTCTTTGATCTTTGACCAAATCTTATCTAACCTAGGTTATTAGTCCCATGAACTGCCTTGATAAAACTAGAGAAACTAGGGCTTTAGCCTTGTAAATTTGATAAGTATTTAGGTTAAAAAGCGTTTGGGAAATGTTGGGTCTTTGGTTTGAATCACATGGGTTGATTGTGTCATCCCCAGTTCTGTCTATGAATGATAGAACGAAACCCCGATGACGGACCATCGTAACCCCGACAGACCGTCATAGGGTCCGTCCTAACACCCCACAACTTGTTTTCTCTAAGTTTCCACCATCGAATACATGTGACGGACCGTAATGCCCACGACGGTCCATCCTGCATAACCGTCTTGGTTGTCAGAGACCCCTGTCCCAAGGGAATCAATAATTTTTCTAAGTGTCCACTGACGGTCACATGTGATGGACCATCATGCCCATGATGGTCCGTCCTGCACAACATTCGTGACGGTCATAGACCCCTGTCCTAAGGGTCTCAACACTTTTTCTAAGTGTCCACTGACGGACACATGTGACGGACCGTCATGCCCATAACGGTCCGTCCTGCACAACCGTCGTGACGGTCAGAGACCCCTATCCTAAGGGTCTCAACACTTTTTCTAAGTGTCCACTGACGGACACATGTGACGGACCGTCATACCCACGACTGTCCGTCCTGTACAACGTCGTGACAGTCAGAGACCCCTGTCCTAAGGGTCTCAACACTTTTTCTAAGTGTCCACTGACGGACACATGTGATGGACCGTCATACCCACGACGGTCCGTCCTGCACAACCGTCGTGATGGCCAGAGACCCCTGTCCTAAGGGTCTCAACACTTTTTCTAAGTGTCCACTGACGGACACATGTGACGGACCGTCATACCCACGATGGTCCGTCCTGCACAACCGTCGTGACGGTCAGAGACCCTGTCCTAAGGGTCTCAATACTTTTTCTAAGTGTCCACTGACGGACACATGTGACGGACCGTCATGCCCACGATGGTCCATCCTGCACAACCATCGTACCAGTCAGAGATCTTCCTTCTTATAGTCTAAATTGTTAAGTATTACATGATGGACCTCATGACAGTTCGTCATACTCATGATGGGCCGTCACCAGGTCCATCGTGTCTCACTGATACTACAGAGCTGTCATTACTGCTTTGAATTTATGTGTATTGCATCTCATTTTTTTTCTTGTCATGTTTTCTCCTTCTAGTACTAATGATGATTCTTTACAGGTACTACCTCTCATTGCACCAAAACAAGATCGCGTTTACGCCCATGGGCGTTCCAAGTCTGTCGCCCCGTCTGCCCGACTGGTGATAGGCTCTGATGATGAGCATGATCCCGAGTACGTGCCCCCAGGCACTGCTACTACAGCACGAGCTCCACGTGCACCTAGAGCCACGCCCAAGAAGGTGGCGTCCGGCATAGTCACTGCTTCCCAGTCAGATGAGGAGCGCACACTGACCGGCACACCTTCTGGGTCAGCTGCCCAAGACGAAGGAGCATCTGGCTCCTTAGGAGTTTCGTGCTCACAGGAAGACTCCGGGTCCGCAGAAGCCTCTGCACCCTCATAGCTACACAGTCTGCCTCGGCTGATGAGGCTGACAGCACTGACTCCACTCCTGGCTCACCGACTGGAGTTCCTGTCCCGGTTGCCGACCAGCCAAACCGGTGGTGTGTGGACGGGCAATACCAAGTGTACTTAGACGCCAAGGTTCTCAATGATAAAGGCATCATGACACGGACCCTTACACTGGAGAGGCAGGTCCTTACGGTAAGTCTCCCCACCATGCCGGATATTCACACTCTCTTCACTAGACACCGGCTGGAGTGGACGGCTCATTCTTTGGGCCGCTACAGTGAGGAGTTGGTCCGAGAGTTCTATGCCTCTTATGTGGCCACTCTCCGATCACAGATAGATAGGCGGGCTGCCCCCGCCAAACAGGCCCCACTTAAGCACGTCCGAGTACACGACATACAGGTCGACATCTCCCTGCCAGCCATCCGCCGATATCTGTACGGCGAGGATGTTGATACTACCAGGACACCTCTCACCGCCGAGTTTGACTACCGGTGGCAAATTGTTAAAGAGGGCCGGTTCTTACGTGATCCATCGCTGAGAGAGACCACCAAGAGGTGGATGTCCCAGCACTTGTCTACTGATGGAGAGGCTGCTGATTGGGCGATGGAGCCAAAGGGAGCCATCAGGAAGGTTAACTTGACCTTTACGGCCAAGTTTCTTTGGTTGATAGTCCGCCATTGCCTTTCCCCCACTTCTGCTGATAATATAGTCACATGGGATCGTGCAATTCTGATGGCCGCAATGATGGCAGGGTTTGAGGTCGACTTCGCTTGGCTTCTACAGGCGGTCATGCACGACAGGGCCTTCAAGGTCACCATGACTTACCCTTTTCCTTGCATGGTTTTCTCTTTATGCAGATCCGCAGGTGTGCCCATTTGGCACATTGACCAGCTCAGGACCCCGCAGGAAAATGGTGACATCGGCCTCATCAGGGATGAGGCCAACGAGTTGGCTCCATGCAGAGGGCCCCGCCCGGAGGTGGTCCCACTTGGTGAGAACCTGGCAGATACCATAGAGCATGCTCATACGGCTTCCCAGGGTGCTTCTGCACACACTGACACTACCCCGGTCGAGTCTATCCAGGGTAGTAGCACTGCCCCGAGCTCCTCTCGCTCGGCTTCTTCCGCCACTCTGGTCCCACTTGCTATGGTCCAGAAACTCGAGGCACAAATGGCTACACTTCTGCATCACATCCAGCCTTGGATGCAGAGGTCTATTGCTGAGGCAGAGGAGCGCATGGAGCGCAAGATGGAACAGCACACAGAGAGGAAGATCGCAGAGGTACATCAGCGCTTATACGCTTTTGAGTTGCGAGTGCTAGCCCGACCAGCACCTCCGGTGGACATGTCCACCCTTCAGGCTGCGGTTGAGAGTCTGCGGGCTGATCTTGATACGATCTTAGAGGCGAGGGTGCCTGAGTCTGAGGCCCTTTCTGCAGAGCCTGCTGAGGACACAGTGATGGCTGCTCTTTTTGCCACTTCTGATGTTCCACCACCTCCCCCACGAGAGCATGCCAAGAGACACAGGGGTCGAGAGGAGGATGAGGCTAGGGCAAGGAAGAAGGAGCGTCGTGAGATAGAGACTACGAGGAGGCCCGTACGTTGAGGGCTGTAGAGTTAGCTGCCGGGGCGTCTAGCTCCAGATTTGTAGATACTGTGGCAGGCACTACCGATGGTGTTGTTGATGCTGAGGACACTACTGAGGGTGTCCATACTATGCAGGGAGTGGGTTCCGATGAACCGGACCCACCAGCTTGCTGATCGCCGGCGCTTAGCGCCTCAGGTTTGCTTCACTCACCTTTCGCGTATTTTAGTTTTTTTTATGCATTGGGGACAATTGCATATCTTTTGTTGGGGGTGGGGTAAATGGAAAGTGAGTACTTGGGTGAATTCTGAGTAGCCCAAGTTCACGATCCTCTTTTGGAGTTTTCTTGCCTGTGTTCTTTTTCCCCAAAAGACTGATTACTTTTATTGTTGAACCGGCATGTCATATCTTATGTACATAGTATAAAGCTGAAGCATGATGGCCAAAATAAATATGATATCCCGATAATCAAAATGATGCATGACTAGGCATAGTAATTGATAATTGTGTGGTTTGAAACATGAAATAAAGATACACTATTGCATGATCCTGAATCTAAGACTCGAACTAGGTGTCTAATAATCTAGGAATGTAAGGAATGTCAACTGAGTGTGAGGTGACTTCTAATGTCCACCATCAATACTGAGCTAGAACTTGTCTGGTTAGTCCTGCTAAAAGTGAGTCAAATCAAACAATTAGAAAAGGATCATAGGCCTTTGTTCGAAATAGTCAATCTTAAGCCTAAAAAAATAACAGAAAACCAATGAACTTAACCATTATTGATCCAAATGATTTAAGCCTAAAAAATGGATCTTTCTTTGTCATCCCAACTGATCTTCTCCGGGAACAATGTGTTGGCCCTGGTCCCTCCTTAGACATGTGCACCTCAATTTATGCCCAAAAAAAAGCATAAGTTTAGGGTGGCTAATGCAGAAAGCATCCTTGTCGTGGCCCTGACCCAACCATGGGTATTGTGAACCTTAACTCATGGCAAAGTCATGAGTTGAGGGTGGCTGTTATAAGGAATACTCCAGAAAAATTGGGGTTAAAATAATAAAAAGAAGTGACTAAAAATTAAAAAAAAATTAAAATAAATAAATAATAATAATAAAAATAAAATAGAAAAGTCACTCACATATAAAGATGAGAAAGGGAAAGCAGCAAGGTAAAAAGAAAATTGAGAAATTGGGCAAAATAGAATGATAAAAAGGTAGTACGTTTAGTTGATATGTCAAGGAGGGAAACAAGTCACTAAAATATACCTAAATATACCCTACCTGACCCTGAGCCTATGTTACAAGCTAAAAAGTCCTATTGTGATCCTAAGAGTTGTATGGCGAACTTAAAGTAGTGAAAATAAGGGCAAGCCTATGGCAATATGTATAAATGAGTTGTGAATTTGTTCTGAGAGTGAGTGTTCTTTAACTGATCCTTATACTCAAACTAAAATCATTGTGTGAAAATGAGGATGTTATTTGAAGTGAGGACAGTAGTTGCAACACCAGAAATATTAGCACCTCGGTGAGAAATTGAAGAGGATAGGTGTCATTGCATAGTGAGTCTGTGTCATGGTCTGATTCTACACAAGTCAATGCATAATAGTGATACCATGCATGAACATAATGAGAATGATCGGGATTGATAGCCAAATGATTGCGAAAGTTAAAATATGGATACTCTTGTACAAAGATTTTTTAGTTAGTCATAGTGTGTCGCTTGAGGACAAACAACAAATTTAAGTTGAGGGTGTTGATGTACCGTGGTTTCACGATATTTCTAATGCTTTTTCCTTAAGTTTAGTGTGTGTCGAAAGCCTTTTTGTGTTGATTTTTATGTAAGTTTCTCTTTGTTTGCAGAAAATCTGTCCAAGGATGAACGTGAAAGTTTTTGAGAAAGAAATGCAGAAGAGACCACCTACGGAACTTATGACGGTCCGTCGAGGCTGTGACGGTCCATAGGTGGCATCGTACTGAGGAGAGTAGCTGCTGAAGGAAGATGGGGAAGTCTGACCAAGTATGGGATTACGGAATCCATGACGGACCGTCATAGAGACGACGGTCCGTCCTGCTTGTTCGTCGTGATGATCAGAGAAGTAGTCCCAGTACCCAAATTCCAAGAAGTTCAAGTATTTTGGAACGGAGACCCTCGACGGACCGTCGTGCTTGAAACGGTCCATCATACCTGTCCGTCGAGGGGAATGAAGAAAGCAGCAGAAGAATGTGTGAAGTATGGGACGAAGGAGTCCATGACGGTTCGTCGTGTCCATGACGGTCCATTACGTGGTCCGTCGACCCAGACGCATTTGGGAAGATTTTTAGTAAATAGAATCCTTCTTTGATTAGGTTTTGTTTTTATTATAAATAGTTTGAAAAAACTCGTTTTTGGGGTTAGACTTTTTGATAATTTTTAGTTCTCTTGTTATAGTATTGAACTCTCGATTTTGGGAATTAAGATACTTTTTCCAGAATTGATTGTTGGGGATTTTGTTCATTAATCAAGTTAAATTCTGGAATTTATTCGTTCTCATAAAAGTAAGTGCATGAATTCTTCCATTAACAATATGAATTGTGTAATTATGAACATGGGTAACTAAACCCCATAGCTAGGTTGTGGGAACCATGGGTGAATAACAAGGTAAAATCTAACTAAAATAACAATTCTAGAATGGTGTCTTGAATGTATTGATAATTCTTTCGTGTAGAAGTCTTTTTAACGGATGGCCAACGTTAGAACTTGCCTTAATGCTACTTGCCGGACCAAGGAGGTAGATAATAGGAAAAGAATTATCAACATAGATTTAGTGTAGACTATCTAATAGGCTAGTATTGGTTGGTACGAGTTAATAACTTAGTAAAATACCGAATACAATGCTTAATATGAGGTAAAGATAAGGGTTAGTATAGCAACACACGTAGCCGGACCAAGGTGCGGAGTGAAATTCTCTAGATGCCAGACCAAGGATTTAGAGATACATAACTTATCACTTTACATAAAAGATATTAGGATAGAATTGTTATAGTTAGATTTACTAAGTTAGGAACCTGTTGGGAACACTTAAGCCCTAGTTACTTTTATAATTTGATTAAACTCCTAAAGCTAAATCTGTTAGTTGTTCATTTTTATTTAGTTAATCATTTTCATTAATTTAGAAATAAAACCCCCCTTTTTGTCTTTTGTTTTCTCAGAAGATAGTTGGCTAAATAATAGTAATAATAGAATAAAGTTAAGTCTGAACTATTTTCCTTGTGGGATCGATCCCAACCTCATCAGGTGGGTTCTTTACTCGATACGACTGCTTTACTTCTTATTTGAGAAGTAAGTTTGAGCGTATCAGGTCTCCTTATATATATCTAGTATGGTTTAATTCCCTATGTACGCTAGCATGTTTTGATTCACTTTGGCCAGTGATTCCACCTCTTTTCGATGTGGGGATTACACACTGGATTTCATGATGCTCACATGATCTATGTCGGTTAAGGTTAAAGTTCCCAAAGAAAGAATGAGGCCAGCCTCAAATGATGCACATAATGAAATGAACGATACCAAAGGTGTTAGGATAGGATGATCAGGAGGTGAGCTAGACTCAAGTAATGACACTAGGTTATTCTTGGTCATTGCACAGCAAACCCGATGATAGTCTTAAACTACATCCTAGGTATGACTAGTGATTGCACTAGTATATGAATGAATGAAAATGAAGTATGTATGAATGAATGAAGCAGACTCTGTGTTTTCTAAAAAGGGCTCCCTAGTTAAGGTCCCATAAGTTGAGCCCTCACTTTGGGAAGTCCTAATGTCAAGTCCATGATTCCAAGATCTCATGGCATATGAAAGAATGATATCTACTACGTGATATGATATGTTTAATATGTTATGTGCTGCTTGCAAAATGATAAGTATGATGATGCATGTTACTCTCATGGCATGACTTTCCTAATCCAAATTTGGCAAGTCCACTGACTTGACTTTCCATAAATCATGTTGTTTGGAAAGAGTTATTCTTACTCATGCATGTCCTTCGTGTGTGCTTGCATATATACATACTTAGTACAAGTGTGTACTAATCCCATACAAATATCTATTTTTAGGTGCAGGCACAGGTGGACATTAGACTTACAGTACGACGTTGCAGCTATCCGAACGTGGAGCTTTCATCCGGATTTGGTAGGCCCTCATGCTTTTGAGGATGTCTACTGTTATTATCTAGCTTAGATGTAGGCTTTAACTAGTGGAGCATATTCCACTAGTGTTTCATTTCCCATTTCATTTCAGACTTTGTATTGGTGCCGTTTTGGCAAGAATACGTTAAATGCAATTATGAACTGCTTCTTTCATTTGATTATTTCTATATTAGATTGTTGATTTGTGAACGCCTATGATGTTAAGTATAATATGTTTCACATGAAATAAGAAAACTAAAAGTTCAAATTTTCTGCTAAAATTAACCTAGATGAAGTAACAATGACGTATGTAGGCTCTTCTGCGACCTCTGAGAGGTCAACGACGCCGGTCTCGTCTAGGGTCTAGATTCCGGTCGTGACAAAGTTGGTATCAGAGCACTAGGTTAACTTCTGAGGATAATAAGTTCACATCAACCACATTGAGTAGTTTCTAAGTCATGGTAGTGAAGTGAACCACTATCCTGAATTAGGATTGCATGATGCGTAGGAAAATTTCCCTTCTTCTGATCTTATCGTGCTTTTCTTAATGTCTGATTTCTTGGTGTTAAGAGCGTGTCTAATATCTATTCTTATTGTTTTCAGAGAATGAATACTAGGAGGAACGTTGGTCAGAGGACATGAGGAGCAGCTGCTGGGGTCAATTAGGTTCCACCCCAGGCTCCAACTGAAGGAATGGCTATGCCGGTTAACCCAGCTGGGTTGACTGATGCGGAGGTGCGGGCATCTCTGTCCCAGATGGCACAGGCCATTACTATGCAGGCCCAGGCCATGACTGCCCAGGTCAACCGGCATAATGTTTAGAGGGAGAACCCACTGGTACGTAGCATGGCTGACAGGCTACGAGACTTCACGAGGATGAATCCTCCTATTTTCATAGGGTCCCAGACTTCAGAGGATCCCGAGGAGTTCATGGATGAGGTAAACAAGATTTTGGTGGCCAAGGGGGCCACAGATACTGAGAAGGCTGAGCTGGCTTCCTATCAGCTCAAGGATGTTGCACAAACTTGGTGCAAGATGTGGCAGGATAGCCGAGCTTTGGGCGGAGTTCCGATCACTTGGGAGCTGTTTAAGACAGCCTTCATGGAGAGATTCTTCCGCAGGGAGACGAGGGAGGCCAAGGTTAAGGAATTTATCAACCTTAAGCAAGGATCTATGACAGACAGGGAGTATTCCTTGAAGTTTGTTAAACTGTACAGGTATGTTACTTCCCTTGTATCTAACAGAAGGGATGAGATGAGTAGGTTCCTCATACGAATCATAGGAGATCTGGAGGAGGAGTGTCGAGCTGCGATGCTCTACGATAACATAGACCTCTCCAGGCTGATGGTGCATGTCCAGCAGGTAGAGGACACTCGGAAGAAGAGGGGCGTCCGTGATGCTAGGAGGCCTAATCCTTCTGATCAGGCAGGTCCTAGCAATGGAGGCAATAGGAACAACTTCGGCGTCCATGAACAACCCAGGTTCAAAGAGGGGCAACAGAGTTTAGGGAACTCTAACTATTAGAGGAGTGCAGCACCTAGAGGAGGCACACCCTAGCCCAAGAAGGACAATGGAGGTGATGTGCAGCGTTCCATATAGGACTGTGCTAAGTGTGGCCGTGCTCACAGTGGACATTGTAGACAGGGCACTAATGCCTGCTTCGGTTACGGTAAGAGCGGGCACATGGTTAATGACTGCCCACAGAACAGGGGTCAGGCTTGAGGTAATGCTCAGCCTAGGCTTAATCCATAGGGTAAAACAGCAGCCGAGCCTCCTAAGAGGAACAGGTTCTAATCCCCGAAGGGCAGGGAGGAGTAGGAGAAGTCCGCTGATGTGGTCACAGGTATGCTGCAATTATTCTCAACTTCTGTTTATGCTTTACTTGATCCAGGGGCTACGCTTTCCTTTGTAACTCCTTTGCTTGCTCTCACTTTTGAGATGTTACCTTAAGTTTTGCATGATCCTATAGTGGTTAGTACACCTTTAGGAGAAAATGTAAGAACTGATGGAGTATACAAGGATTACCCAATAGTTGTATGTGGTAAGACTATTTTTGCAGACTTGGTTGACTTACCAATGCATGATTTTAATGTTATTCTTGGCATGGACTGTCTTCATAGTTGTTATGCTTGTATGGATTGTCGTAAGTTGTGAGATTTCGTTTCCCTTATGAAGAAGAGCTGGTCTGGGAGGGGTACAACTCGAGTCGTCCTAATCCCTTGATTTCGAACCTTAAGGCCAATAAAATGATGTCCAAGGGGTTATTGTGTCATCTTGTGAGTGTTAATGATTTAGATCATGATATTCCTTCCATAGACTCAGTGCCTGTAGTGAATTAGTTCCAAGATATATTTCCTCATGACTTGCCTGGAGTTCCTCCCCCTCGAGAGATTGACTTTGGTATCGACTTAGAACCCGATACTAAACCAATTTCAATTTCTCCTTATAGAATGACTCCAGCTGAACTCAAAGAGTTGAAGCTACAGTTAAAAGATCTCAGTGATAAGGGTTTCATTCAGCCGAGCATATCCCCTTGGGGCGCTCCCGTGTTGTTTCTGAAAAAGAAGGATGGAACCCTTAGAATGTGTATCGATTATCGGCTGCTCAACAAAGTCACTATAAAGAATAAGTATCCACTTCCCAGAATAGATGACTTGTTCGATCAGCTCTAAGGTTCTAGTTTGTTCTCTAAGATTGATCTTCATTCAGGGTATCATCAGCTTAGGGTTAAGGATGTAGATATCCCAAAGACAGCCTTTCGTACCCGTTACGGTCATTATGAGTTCTTAGTCATGTCATTTGGTCTCACTAATGCACCAGCTGCATTTATGGACCTCATAAACCGAGTCTTCCGTGAATACCTTGATTCTTTCATCATAGTATTCATTGATGACATCCTCATCTACTCTAGGACCAAGGAAGAGCATGAATAACATTTGAGACTAACCTTGCAGGTACTTAGACATCATCAGCTGTATGCCAAATTCAGCTAGTGTGAATTCTGGCTTAGATCAGTGACCTTCCTGGGTTATGTTGTGTACGATCAGGGCGTGGAGGTGGACCCCAGAAAGACTGAGGCTGTGAAGAACTGTCCAAAACCTCTTACTCCCACCGATATCCGTAGCTTTCTGGGATTGGCTGGTTACTACCGCAGGTTCGTGGAGGGTTTTTCTTCCAATACTGCCCCACTGACATCTTTGACTAAGAAGAAGGCCAAGTTCGAATGGACGGAAACTTGTGAGAAGAGTTTCCAGGAGCTTAAGTACAGACTCACTTCAGCCCCAGTGCTTACTTTGCCTAAGTGTGGTGAGAATTACACTATTTATTGTTATGCATCTAGGGTTGGTTTGGGTTGTGTTCTTATGCAGGGTGGAAAGGTGATAGCTTATGCGTCCAGACAGCTCAAGGTTCATGAGAAGAATTATCCCACTCATGACCTGGAGTTGGCAGCTGTGGTCTTTGCATTGAAGCTGTGGAGGCATTACTTGTACGGAGTGCACGTGGATGTGTTCACAGACCACAAGAGTGAGGAATGATGAGATTCCAGTACGTGTTCACACAGAGAGAGTTAAATCTACGTCAGAGAGATTGTTGGAGCTATTGAGGACTATGATATGAGTGTTCACTACCATCCAGGTAAAGCAAATGTTGTAACTGATGCTTTGAGCAGGTTGAGCATGGGGAGTACAGCCCACATTAATGATGAGAAGAAGGAGTTGGTGAGGGATGTACACAGACTAGCTAGACTGGGTGTGCGGTTGATGGCTTCTACTAGCGGGGGTGTTTCAGTTCATCCTAATTTTGAATCATCCTTGGTAGTTGAGGTCAAGAAGGGTCAGTATCTTGATTCTGTTTTGATGGAGTTAAAGGACTCAGTGCTGATAAAAATGAATGAGTCTTTTGCTTTGGGAGGTGACGGCATACTTAGGTACTAGGACAGGCTGTGTGTACCAGATGTGGATGATTTGCGGACTAGGATTGTTTCAGAGGCCCATGGTTCCAGATATTCCATACATCCAGGTTCCACCAAGATGTATCATGATCTTAAGCAAATCTATTGGTGGGATGGCATGAAGAAGGACATTACAGTATATGTGGCCAAGTGTCCTAATTATCAGCAGGTTAAGGCAGAAAATCTTAAGCCTGGCGGTCTAACTCAGATTATTGATGTTCCGACTTGGAAGTGGGAGGCCATTAATATGGACTTCGTGGTTAGTCTTCCGAGGACTAGGAGACAACATGACTCCATATGGGTTATTGTGGACAGGATTACTAAGTCTGCCCACTTTATACCTGTGACGTCTACTTACACAGCCTAGGATTATGCGAGACTCTATATTGATGAGATTGTGAGATGGCATGGTATTCCTTTGTCTATCATATCAGATAGAGGATCTCAGTTCACTTCACATTTCTGGAGATCCTTCCAGAAGAGCTTAGGCACGCAAGTAAAGCTTAGTACTGCCTTTCATCCTCAGACTGATGGGCAGGCAGATCGCACCATTCAGACATTGGAGGACATGTTGAGAGCGTGTGTGATTGACTTCAGAGGTAGTTGGGACGACCATCTGCCTTTGATAGAGTTCTCATATAATAACAGCTATCACTCCAGCATTGGGATGGCACCGTTGGAGGCACTGTATGGTAGGAGGTGTAGGTCTCCATTTGGGTGGTTCAAGGTTGGAGAGTCATCCATTTTGGGTCCAGATATCATTCACGACGCCTTAGAAAAGGTCAGGGTTATTAGGGACAGGTTGGCTACTGCTTACAATCGGCATAAGTCATATGCAGATAACAGGAAACGACCCTTAGAGTTTGATGTTGGTGACCAGGTCTATTTGAAGATATCACCTATGAAGGGGGTGATGAGGTTTGGCAGGAAGGGGAAGTTGAGTCCGAGGTATATTGGTCCATATGAGATCCTACAGCGTGTGGGTGAGGTGGCCTATGAGTTAGCATTGCCTGTGGAGCTAGCTTCTGTCCATCCAGTCTTTCATGTATCCATGTTAAAGAAGTGCCTAGGTGATCCAGCATCGATTCAACCTGTGGAAGGTTTAGGGGTTGATGAAGACTTGTTCTATGAAGAGGTACCTGTTGAGATCTTAGACAGACAGGTCAAGCGGCTGAGAAACAAGGAGATTGCCACAGTGAAGGTATTGTGGAGGAATCATCTTGTTGAGGGTGCTACGTGGGAGGCCGAGGCCGATATGAGATCCCGCTACCCTCATTTTTTCAGCTCTTGAGGTTGGACTTCCAACTCTTAAGTCTAAGTTTCCTTATCTCTGCATTCTTTGTTGTTACTGCTTGACTGTGCATGGTGGTTATGTTATGATATGACTATCGTTGTGCTAGATTATAGGAAGTGTCATTCGGGGATGAATGTTCGTAAGGGGGGAATAATGTAACAACCCTAAAAATGAATATGCTACGTAATGTTTAGTTTGTCTAGAATGCTTACGATTAGACCGGGTTCACACTGATTGATGCGCGTAGAACCAGACCACTGAACCCTTGCGACAGCCAAGCAAACTAACTTGGGTAGTTAGTTGAGCTAGGAAAGGTTGGGTCCAGCCATGTAGGGCTCTCGAATATGAAGATTTACTCGAATGAGTCTTTATCGGACTTAAAAAGGGGAAATCTTAAGTTTTGAGGGTCTAGGGGTAAAATGGTCTTTTTCCAAGCTAAGGGTAGTATCGTAATTACCCTAAATATGGAATTAATTATTTAATTAATAAGGTGGAGGGGCATTTTGGGTAGAGAGCGCCGAAATTACCCTTTTAGCAAAATCTTGCTCCAACCGGGTTCGAACCTAGGTGGGAGCAATGATTTAATTTGTTTTATTTATATTGGTAGATTAATTTAATAAATTAATAATTAATGGCTGATTTAAAAAAAAAGGGAAAATCAGATTTTATTTATTAATTATTAATTATTAATTAATTTGACTAAGTCTTGCCAACAAGTCCTACTTCTAAGAGAACACTACCTCACACTTCTCTCTTTCACGCCTATTTATCTATCTCTCACGTCTGCCTCTCTCTCAACTTCACATTTTTCTCTCTACTTTACAAAGCATTAAACAAAACAAAAGTTCTTCCCACTTGAAGAACTTACAAATACAAAACGAACAAGTCATTCTAAGAAATGAAAAGTTCGAAATTTCTAGTCGGATAAGGTGTGAGATTTGTTGGTGGACGTGAATTGGTGTTGGTTTTTGGGCAGCAAGTTCAAGTGTTGAACGACGTGAAATCAGGTATGGGTTTTCTTCTTCTTGGTCCTTTTCCCAAGAGACCCTTAAGTCTCATATAAATCTACTCCAAAAACTAGGGTTGTTCCACATTACATGTTCCCTGTCACTAGCTCCAAATGATCTTAGGTTTGTATGTTTGCTGGTAGAATTTAGGGATACTGTGTGTGTGGTGATGATTTCGTTTCGAGTATGTATTCATGATTATGTGATTATGTTTTTTGTGTTTTTTTCCAAAATATGAATGTAGACATGAATGTATGTGTGCAGGGTTGACCATGACTTTGAGCCTCTGTTTTAGCATGCTTATAGCATAGAATAACTCGTGTTTTATGTGCAATTAGATGTTCCTAAATCGTGATATTCATATGGTTGAAATGCTATCAATTCTAGTTAAAACAAATCACCAAATCATTCCTTTAACTTTTCTTAAGAACCCTAACGAATGATTAAGAAACAAATGCTCAAATGACCTTTAAAATGATGCATAAAATCATGGAATAAATTTCCAGAACCTGGAAATAGGCTGTAGATAGTTTCTGGAAATTTTGGACATCAAAAGAATTAAAAACAATTGGTAAGGTCTGCAGGGATCGAACCCAAGACCTCAATAAAGCATATGTTAATAAATAAACAAAAAAAAATGCGCTAGACGGGGCTCGAACTGGGGCTGGGTTTGGCGAATTTCGCAAGGAAAAAGGGGATTAACAAAATGTTGTCATGGGCTTTCGACCCCACGACACGGAAGACCCCTACTTATAAAAAATAATAATATATATATGGGGTCGTGGGGAATCGATCCCACGCCCCTCAGCGACTGCAGAAAAATTAATAACAAAAAAAGGGGGTTGTGGGGGATCGATCCCACTACCCCTTGGTCAGTAGCGAAATTGAGAGCAAAGGAGAGGGTAACAATTAATATATATATATATATATATATATATATATATATATATATATATATATATATATATATATATATATATATATATATATATATATATATATATATATATATATATATATATATATATGGGGTCGTGAGGAATCAATCCCACGCCCTCAGCAAGCTGCCTAAACTAAAAGTGAAGCAAAAGAAAGAAAGAAAAACTTTATGTCAGCATTGGGGATCGAACCTGGATCCCCAAGCCAAAGGACACAAAAATTGAAATTAAGGAAAATGGCTAAGTGTTGTTCAATGGATTCGAAATCGGGTTCCCTCGCCCAAATTCCGTATTGACACATAAGTCTTACGTGATTTAAATAATTAACGAATGTTGTCTATAAGAATTAAATTGGGACTTCGATATACTTACAAGATGCGTAAGTCTTGTACCACAAAATCTTGGACATTATGAATCACTTAAATGAACTATGAATGAAGTCTCATGGCTTGTTTGTGTGGACTCATAAGTCTAGCATACGTTATAAAATGAACATAAGATGTTATGTGAGGAATGATGAGATCCCAAATGGGTTAAGTAAGAGTGTGAAATACACTAAAAGGCCAATTGCATTGGCATATAATGAAAGAAACATTCACGTAGAGGGGTGAGTAATTATGAAGAGTAAATGTGCTAAAGCTAATGAATGTGGTGACAACATGATAAGAGGCTAATGTGAAAGATGAGAGAAA
Organism: Solanum sitiens; assembly: GCA_016801875.1. Taxonomy (NCBI): domain Eukaryota; kingdom Viridiplantae; phylum Streptophyta; class Magnoliopsida; order Solanales; family Solanaceae; genus Solanum; species Solanum sitiens. Next base: position 19,060 of record JABWTJ010000942.1, on the reverse strand, counting down.
TCTCAAAGGAGCCTAAGTAAATGTTACCAAAACGCACTCACCTATGAGAGTGTAAAGTTAATGAAGAGACTAGTCTCTATGAACACTCTAATGAATGTATTGAAGTTAATACATACTTAATACTAATGATGAGATGAGAAATCATCTAATGAGCTATGATGTCCTCATTCTAGAACCCAACTTCCATGATGTATGAGTTAAATGTAATTGAACTTTATACAGAGCACCGATAGGCTAGCTATGAGCGGTGATGCCTTCCTTCGAGAAGGGCGGAGGTTCACGTAACTCTCATGAGATGATACTGTCCGGCATGCCGGGTATGGGTCTCCTTATATCTCCTAGTCTTCGAACCTATACTGCCAATATAGGGATCTAGCAGGGTTCAATTCCCTATATACGCTAGCATGTATTGGTTCACTTTGGACGGTGATTCCACCTTTTACGGTGTGGGGATTACACATTGGATTTTATGATGCACACATGATCTATGTTGGTTAAGGTTAAAGTTTTCAAAGAAAGAATGAGGCCAGCCTCAAATGATGCACATAATGAAATTAACGATACCAAAGGTGTTAGGATAAGATGATCAGGAGGTGAGATAGACTCAAGTAATGACACTAGGTAATTCTTGGTCATTGCACAGCAAACCCGATGAGAGTCTTAAACTACATCCTAGGTATGACTAGTGATTGCACTAGTATATGAATGAATGAAAATGAAGTACGTATGAATGAATGAAGCAGACTCTGTGTTTGCTAAAGAGGGCTCCCTAGTTGAGGTCCCATATGTTGAGCCCTCATTTTGGGAAGTCCTAATGTCAAGTCCATGATTCCAAGATCTCATGGCATATGAAAGAATGATATGAACTATGTGATATGATATGTGTAATATGTTATGTGTTGCTTGCAAAATGATAAGTATGATGATGCATGTTACTCTCATGGCATGACTTTCCTAATCCAAATTTGGCAAGTCCACTGACTTGACTTTCCATAAATCATGTTGTTTGGAAAGAGTTATTCTTACTCATGCATGTCCTTCGTGTGTGCTTGCATATATACATACTTAGTACAAGTGTGTACTAATCCCATACAAATATCTATTTTTAGGTGCAGGCACAGGTGGACATTAGACTTACAGTACGACGTTGCAGCTATCCGAACGTGGAGCTTTCATCCGGATTTGGTAGGCCCTCATGCTTTTGAGGATGTCTACTGTTATTATCTAGCTTAGATGTAGGCTTTAACTAGTGGAGCATATTCCACTAGTGTTTCATTTCCCATTTCATTTCAGACTTTGTATTGGTGCCGTTTTGGCAAGAATACGTTAAATGCAATTATGAACTGCTTCTTTCATTTGATTATTTCTATATTAGATTGTTGATTTGTGAACGCCTATGATGTTAAGTATAATATGTTTCACATGAAATAAGAAAACTAAAAGTTCAATGTGGAGTATCGTAATTACCCTAAATATGGAATTAATTATTTAATTAATAAGGTGGAGGGGCATTTTGGGTAGAGAGCGCCGAAATTACCCTTTTAGCAAAATCTTGCTCCAACCGGGTTCGAACCTAGGTGGGAGCAATGATTTAATTTGTTTTATTTATATTGGTAGATTAATTTAATAAATTAATAATTAATGGCTGATTTAAAAAAAAAGGGAAAATCAGATTTTATTTATTAATTATTAATTATTAATTAATTTGACTAAGTCTTGCCAACAAGTCCTACTTCTAAGAGAACACTACCTCACACTTCTCTCTTTCACGCCTATTTATCTATCTCTCACGTCTGCCTCTCTCTCAACTTCACATTTTTCTCTCTACTTTACAAAGCATTAAACAAAACAAAAGTTCTTCCCACTTGAAGAACTTACAAATACAAAACGAACAAGTCATTCTAAGAAATGAAAAGTTCGAAATTTCTAGTCGGATAAGGTGTGAGATTTGTTGGTGGACGTGAATTGGTGTTGGTTTTTGGGCAGCAAGTTCAAGTGTTGAACGACGTGAAATCAGGTATGGGTTTTCTTCTTCTTGGTCCTTTTCCCAAGAGACCCTTAAGTCTCATATAAATCTACTCCAAAAACTAGGGTTGTTCCACATTACATGTTCCCTGTCACTAGCTCCAAATGATCTTAGGTTTGTATGTTTGCTGGTAGAATTTAGGGATACTGTGTGTGTGGTGATGATTTCGTTTCGAGTATGTATTCATGATTATGTGATTATGTTTTTTGTGTTTTTTTCCAAAATATGAATGTAGACATGAATGTATGTGTGCAGGGTTGACCATGACTTTGAGCCTCTGTTTTAGCATGCTTATAGCATAGAATAACTCGTGTTTTATGTGCAATTAGATGTTCCTAAATCGTGATATTCATATGGTTGAAATGCTATCAATTCTAGTTAAAACAAATCACCAAATCATTCCTTTAACTTTTCTTAAGAACCCTAACGAATGATTAAGAAACAAATGCTCAAATGACCTTTAAAATGATGCATAAAATCATGGAATAAATTTCCAGAACCTGGAAATAGGCTGTAGATAGTTTCTGGAAATTTTGGACATCAAAAGAATTAAAAACAATTGGTAAGGTCTGCAGGGATCGAACCCAAGACCTCAATAAAGCATATGTTAATAAATAAACAAAAAAAAATGCGCTAGACGGGGCTCGAACTGGGGCTGGGTTTGGCGAATTTCGCAAGGAAAAAGGGGATTAACAAAATGTTGTCATGGGCTTTCGACCCCACGACACGGAAGACCCCTACTTATAAAAAATAATAATATATATATGGGGTCGTGGGGAATCGATCCCACGCCCCTCAGCGACTGCAGAAAAATTAATAACAAAAAAAGGGGGTTGTGGGGGATCGATCCCACTACCCCTTGGTCAGTAGCGAAATTGAGAGCAAAGGAGAGGGTAACAATTAATATATATATATATATATATATATATATATATATATATATATATATATATATATATATATATATATATATATATATATATATATATATATATATATATATATATATATATATATATGGGGTCGTGAGGAATCAATCCCACGCCCTCAGCAAGCTGCCTAAACTAAATGTAAAGCAAAAGAAAGAAACAAAAACTTTATGTCAGCATTGGGGATCGAACCTGGATCCCCAAGCCAAAGGACACAAAAATTGAAATTAAGGAAAATGGCTAAGTGTTGTTCAATGGATTCGAAATCGGGTTCCCTCGCCCAAATTCCGTATTGACACATAAGTCTTACGTGATTTAAATAATTAACGAATGTTGTCTATAAGAATTAAATTGGGACTTCGATATACTTACAAGATGCGTAAGTCTTGTACCACAAAATATTGGACATTATGAATCACTTAAATGAACTATGAATGAAGTCTCATGGCTTGTTTGTGTGGACTCATAAGTCTAGCATACGTTATAAAATGAACCTAAGATGTTATGTGAGGAATGATGAGATCCCAAATGGGTTAAGTAAGAGTGTGAAATACACTAAAAGGCCAATTCCATTGGCATATGATGAAAGAAACATTCACGTAGAGGGGTGAGTAATTATGAAGAGTAAATGTGCTAAAGCTAATGAATGTGGTGACAACATGATAAGAGGCTAATGTGAAAGATGAGAGAAATGTCAAAGCAGCCTAAGTAAACGTTACCAAAACGTACTCACGTATGAGAGTGTAAAGTTAATGAAGAGACTAGTCTCTATGAACACTCTAATGAATGTATTGAAGTTAATACATACTTAATACTAATGATGAGATGAGAAATCATCTAATGAGCTATGATGTCCTCATTCTGGAACCCAACTTCCATGATGTATGAGTTCAATGTAATTGAACTTTATACAGAGCACCGATAGGCTAGCTATGAGCGGTGATGCCTTCCTTCGAGAAGGGCGGAGGTTCACGTAACTCTCATGAGATGATACTGTCCGGCATGTCGGGTATGGGTCTCCTTATATCTCCTAGTCTTCGAACCTATACTGCCAATATAGGGATCTAGCAGGGTTCAATTCCCTATATACGCTAGCATGGTTAACTTTGGACGGTGATTCCACCTTTTTCGGTGTGGGGATTACACACTGGATTTTATGATGCTCACATGATCTTTGTCGGTTAAGGTTAAAGTTTTCAAAGAAAGAATGAGGCCAGCCTCAAATGATGCATATAATGAAATTAACGATACCAAAGGTGTTAGGATAGGATGATTAGGAGGTGAGATAGACTCAAGTAATGACACTAGGTAATTCTTGGTCATTGCACAGCAAACCCGATGAGAGTCTTAAACTACATCCTAGGTATGACTAGTGATTGCACTAGTATATGAATGAATGAAAATGAAGTACGTATGAATGAATGAAGCAGACTCTGTGTTTGCTAAAGAGGGCTCCCTAGTTGAGGTCCCATATGTTGAGCCCTCATTTTGGGAAGTCCTAATGTCAAGTCCATGATTCCAAGATCTCATGGCATATGAAAGAATGATATGAACTATGTGATATGATATGTGTAATATGTTATGTGTTGCTTGCAAAATGATAAGTATGATGATGCATGTTACTCTCATGGCATGACTTTCCTAATCCAAATTTGGCAAGTCCACTGACTTGACTTTCTAAATCATGTTGTTAGGAAATGGCTATTCTTACTCATGCATGTCCTTGGTGTGTGCTTGCATATACCCATACTTAATACAAGTGTGTACTAATCCCATACAAATATCTATTTTTAGGTGTAGGCACAAGTGGACGTTAGAGCGTACAGTACGACGTTGCAGCTATCCGGACGTGGAGCTTTCATCCGGATTTGGTAGGCCCTCATGCTTTCGAGGATGTCTACTATTATTATCTAGCTTAGATGTAGGCTTTAGCTAGTGGAGCATATTTCACTAGTGTTTCATTTCCCATTTCATTTCAGACTATGTATTGGTGCCGTTTTGGCAAGAATACGTTTAATGCAATTATGAACTGCTTCTTTCATTTGATTATTTCTATATTATATGGTTGATTTGTGAACGCCTATGATGTTAAGTATAATATGTTTCACATGAAATAAGAAAACAAAACGTTCAAATTTTCCGCTAACGATGACTTATGTAGGCTTCTCTGCGACCTCTGAGAGGTTAACGACGCCAGTCTCGTCTGGGGTCTAGATTCCGGTGGTGACAAAAAGTGTATGCAAAGATTATTAAGTGATTATTTTCCTTCATTCTGAAAAATCCTATTTAGTAATTTACAAAAAGTGAGAAGATGATGAATTTGTGGCCTTAAATGGATGCAGAGGAGTAGGAAAACGACAGTTATAACCAAAGTAATCTTTGATTATTGACATTTTGCTAACAGTATAATACTAACGTGTAAAACATTCTGTAACTTTTTTTATTTTACAGTTGTATGACATTTACCTATGTTGCCAACTGCCTCCTTTGAGTTGCTATGTTTAATCCTTGAGTTCTTGTAGGTTAATTAACTTAGGTGCAACATGAACAAGCATGTCAAGAATCACATACCGTTTGGTAATCATCTGTTGATATAACCTGGGAAGGAATCTAGGTTGTTGTTGTTAAAAATCTATGATTCTGAAATTGTTGCTCTGTTAAAAATGTAAGATTCTGAAATTGTTCCTGTGTTAAAACTAGAAGTACATGTTCCTGAATAAATTAATAATCAGATAAGAAGCCAACATAAATATTTACAGCAAAAACATTCTGCAAATTCTACTCCAAAACTGGACAGCTTCTCATTAGTTAAAAGTAAAGAGTTTTACCTCTGTCGGAGCGACGAACTCTGGGTAGTGACAAAAACAGAAGCGACTTCAAACTACAAATCTCATTGTTTTGCTTCTAATGCCTACAACCTGATCATAAAAGGAAACAAATGAGTATAGGAATAACAAACAGCAAAATAAAGAAATAATCAGCTAGAAGTACATGTTCCTCAATAAAATAATAATCACATAAGAAGCCAACATAAATTATTTAACAAAATAACAATTGGGGGCATGAAAAAAGCCAACAGAATATTTAAACATTGTAGCGATCTAATCTTCAATTCCACATATTAGATATCTTAATGTGTTTGTACCCAAAAAACAATTAAATTACAAAAACAATAAGTGAGCACTATATGATCATCACAACAATAATGAAACTCATGGTGCGTCATCTTCAAACTCTTCTTCACTCTTCTTCAAACTTATCTTTAAACTCATCTTGAGACTCATCTTGATACTCATTTTCAGACTCGTCTTCAAACTCATCTTCATAATCATTTTTACACTCGTCTTCAAACTCATCGGTAGACTCATCTTCAAAATTCTCTTCATACTCGACATCATGTTATTGAGTGACAAGTTCCTTTGAAGGCACATCAATAATTGTTTCTGGTACATCATTCCTCGTTAAGAGTACTTCACCATTATCTTTTGGTATAGATGGTCCCATCAGATGTTTAGATGGCTCATTCTCATAACTTTCTGGGAGATTAGATTCAACCTTACACCCATGTTAAACAACTCTCTCAGAACAGTCTTCATAACATAATGTTTATCTTGATCATATGGATCTTGCATATAGAAGCATTGGTGTACTGGTGTACTTGAGATGCAAGCACAAAATGCTCTTCCTGACAGCATCTCTTGTTAAAATAGATATAAATAAGACCATAACTTAAACATAACAACCTTAAAATGACCGTAATAGTCTAATTCAACAATATCAACTATTCTGCCATAATAAGTCAAATCAGCAGCAATCAGATTTTTATCCTTTGAGCTTGCCAAGCTTGTAGTTGAGGCAATTAGTGTAACACCACTATTTTGTGTTTTATGCCTTGCATCACGCTGCCTAACATGGAATCTATATCCACAGATGAGATACCCAGAATATCTTTTTGCAACACAATTTGGTCCTTTAGACAATTGTTTTATCAAATCAGGCACATCCTCTTGCAAAAAACGAGTTTCAAACCATTGAGAGAAGTTTTGACAATTATTCTTGGCTTTGCTCCATTTAGATCTCTGTGGCTGATTATTAACCTCTTGCTCATTCTCTATACACAACATGTACTTTTTTGTTAAAACAACTAATAAAATAAGATAAAAATTAATTATACAACAAGAATAATATATTCAAATTAAGGTACCTAATATATTCTTGAACATCGTCACAATTTCCAAATAAGTATGCATGTGCCTAACTTAGTGACTTGACATCTAAAATGATTGGATCTGCTTTCTTTGCTCCTAAAGGAACTCCTTTGTTAAAAAACAAACTCACAGTTTCTGCATCACTTAGGTCACATTCATCATTATTTCGCGTTCTTATGTTAAATCTGGTATGCACACCCCGATGCACATATTTGGAGGATAAATTCATGGAATCTATTCCCACTCATGTCTCTGCTATGCAACCTTCTGGAAAACGCCTATTGCGAATGTATGATTTGAATGTACCCATTTCTCTTTCAGTGGAATACATCCATTTATTTTCAAATGGACCAGCTAATCTCACTTCATTCGCCAAATGATAGGGATTTCAAAAAATGAAGGAGGAAAAATTCGCTCCAAATGATATACTGTTTCTATGATCTCTACTTCTAAGCAATCCAGTTCCTCCAATGTGATTACTTTTTGACACAAATGATGGAAGAAGGAACTTAGACGAATCAAAGGAATAGCCACATGATAAGGAAGAATGCTTTTGATTGGTATTGGAAGCAAGTAATGTAACATGAAATGAGCATCATGGGTTTTGTAATTAGCCACTTTTCTTTCATCCAAGTGCACACACCTAGATATATTGGAGGCACTACCATCAGGTAGCTTGGCTGTCTTGAAAATTCCATAATAGATTGATTTCTCTCCATTTGTCATTGAGAAGCACGCGTGATATACTCAAATTATACTTTCCTAAAGAAGTACAAGCGGTCGTATCAAGTAAAGAACCCAATTGTTTGGTTGGGGTTGATCCCACGACGAAAATGATTTAGACTTAACTTTAATCTACGATTACGTCTATTTAGTCAAGTCCTTTCCAAAAAAAAGTTAAATAAAAGGGAGGTTTTGTGTATCGAAAATGTTCAATTATGTCTAAGTAAACAAGTAGCAAGGTTAAAAATTTGGTCTTTATCAAGTGATGAGAGAAACTAGGGCGTAAGTGTTCCCCATAAGTTCATAACTCGATAATCCTAGCTATAACAACTCTTTCCTAGTGTCTTGCATGCAAAGTGGTAAGTTATGTATGTCTAATTCCTTGGTCCGGCAACTAGAGAATTTCACCCCGTACCTTAGTCCGGCTACGTGTGTTGAATTACTAACGGACCTTCACCTCATATTAAGCATCATATTCAATGTATGGCTAAATTACTACTTCCCACCAATTGAGACTAGCCTATTAGATAATGTATACTAAATCTATGTTGATAATTCTTTTCCTATTATCTGCCCCCTTGGTCCGGCGAATAGAAATAGGACAAGTTCTAAAGCGTACACTCGTTAAAAAGAATTCTAACCTAAAGAATTATCAATACATGCAAGAACCTATTCTAAAATTGTTATTTAGCTAGTTTTATATTGTTAATTACCCATGGTTCCCACAAACCTTGTTGTGGATTTAGTTACCCATGCTTATAAATACACAATTCATAATTGTTTGATAAGAATACATGTACTTACTTTGATAAGTTTGAAGAAAATCCAGAAATATCACTTGAATTAATGAAAATATTGTAATAATCGATTCCGGAAACTTGAAGTAATTCCCAAAATCCAAAGTTCAACTTCCAATAACAAAAGTATAAAAAAAAAAATCTAACCCCAAAAACGAGGTTTTTAGTCCTATTAATAATAATAAATTCCTAAAATAAAAGGAGTTCTAAATAAGGAAAAATCAGTCCAAAACACGTCTTTAGTCGACGACCCAACTGATGGTCCGTCGATGGAACGACGGATCGTTGACAGCTCCCGTCGGTCCACACTTCAAATCTTTTTAAGCCTCCACTTTTGCATCCTTTCTGTTACAATCGACGGACCAACAACACGGTCTGTCGATGGCCTCCGTTCCTCCATACTTAGTGGTTTCAAGTCGGATACTCGGACTACTTTTTGTTACCATCAACAATTTTCCAGGATGGTCCGTCGATCAGTCGACGGACCGTTGATCAGTTGACGGACCGTTGATCCTTCCGTAGCCCCACACTTGGTCAGAATTCCCCGATTTGATTTCAGCAGCTTGAACCTCAAGTCGACGATCATCACCTATGGGCCGTCAATGGGTCAACGGACCGTTGATGGTATCGTAGGTCATCACTTCTACACTGATTTTACCGTGAAACCACGGTACATCAACACCCTCAACTTAAATTTGTTGTTTGTCCTCAAGCGACGTACTATGACTCACCACAACACCTTTGTACAAAAGTATCTTCATTTAAGCTTTCACAATCATCTGGCTATAAATCCTGATTATTTTCATTGTTTTTATGCATGATATAACTCTTACGCTCATTCATATGGATCAGACCATGACACAGACTCACCACGCACGGACACCTCTCCTCTTTTATCTCTCACCAAGGCACCAACTTTCCAATATTGCAACTAGTGTCCTCACTTTAAAAACAACATCCTCATTTTTCACACAGTGATTTTAATTTGAGTATAAGGATTATTTTTCAAGACTCTCTCTCAGAAAAACATCACACCTAACTAATACTTGTCGCTATAGGCTTGCCCGTATTTTCACTGCTTTGAGTTCACCATATTAGACTCTCAGTATCACAATACGACTTTCTTGGCTTGTAACGTAGGCTCAGGGTCAGGTAGGGTACATTTGGATAAATTTAGTGACTTGTTTCCCTCCTTGACATAACTGCTAAGCGTCCTACCTTTTCATCATTTATTATGCCCAACTCTTCATTTTCTTATATTCTTTGCCTTGATTTTCTCCTTTCGTGCAAATGACTTTATTTTTATTTTTATTTTCATATTTTCAAATTTTCCACTTGATTTCAACTTTGATTGAGCCACTTTTCTTTTGTTCTTTCATTTTTTTTACATTAATTCTTTCAACCCCGCTTTCCGGAACATTCCTCATAATAGCCACCCTCAACTCATGGCTTTGCCATGAGTCAAGGTACACAATACCCAAAATTGGGTCAGGGCCAGGACGAGATTGGTTTCTGCATAAGCCACCCTCAACTTATGCTTTTGGCATAAGCTGAGGTGCACATAACCAAGGAGGGACCAGGGCCAATACATTGTACCCAGGAAAAATGAGTTGGGGTAGAAAAGAAAGGTCCATTGTAAGCTCAAATCATTTGGATAAAAAAGGATTAATTTCATTTGGTTTTCTTTCATTTAGGCTAAAGATAGATTATTTTGATTAAGGTCCTATGATCCTTTCCTAATTGTCTAACACGGGTTACTTTTTGCAAGATTAACCGGGCAAGTTCTAGCTAGGTACCAATGGTGGACTATTAAACTTTCCTCATACTCACTTAACACCTCATTACCATACCAGATTATCGGACACCTAGTTCGAGCGTTAGATCGAGGGTCATGCAATGGTGTATCTCTATGTCATGCTTAGAGCCAACACATTTAATATTCACTATGTCTAAGCATCAAAGAATTCATTTTAGAACGGGATGTCATTGTATTGAGCCATCATGCTTAAGATTTCACATTCATACTTTGTACAAGGTAATAACATGCCGGTTCAATAGTAAAATTATCAGTCTCTTGGGGAAAAAGAACACAGGCAAGAAAACTCCAAGAGAGGATCATGTGTTGGTATACTCAGACTTCACCCTAGCGCTCACTTTCCATTTACCCCACCCCCAACAAGAAAGCACGCAATTGTCCACAATGCATATGAAATATAAAATAGGGTGGTAGGTGAAGCAAACCTAAGGCGCATAGCGCCGACGATCAACAAACTGGCGGGTCCGGTTTCTCGGAACCCGCTCCCTCAGTAGTAGGGACACCATCAGTTGTGTCCGAAGCAATGTCAGCACCCTCAGTAGTGCTCCTCTCAACATCAACAATCCTGGAGCTAGACGCCCCAGCAGCCAACTCATGAGCCCTCATCTGTTGGGCCTCCTTATACATCAATGAGGCTCTCCTCGCAGCCTCCAACTCAGTACGCCCTCTCTTCCTAGCACGAGACTCATCACCCTCTCTAGTTCGTTGCCTCTTGGCATGCTCACATGGAAGAGGCGGTGGCGCAACGGTGGTCTAGAACAGTGCGGAAAGAACCGTATCCTCAGCAGGCTGTGCAGGTGTGGCCTCAGGCTCAGGTACCCGCGCATCCAGAATGGCATCCACATCAGCCCTCAGACTCGACACATTAGCCTGGAGAGTCATCAAGTCAATAGTAGGGGATGGTCGAGCGATAACTCTCAACTCGAAGGCATCAAGGCGTTGGTGGACTGCCAGAATCTGCCTCTCGATCTGCTGGTCAATCCTCTTCTCGATCCGATCCTCAGCCTCAGCAATGTACTTCTGCATGTGAGACTGGATATGATGCAGCAGTGTGGCCATCTGGGCTTCTATCTTTGAGACCCTAGCAATCGGGACCAGTGCTGCAGATGGAGTAGAGCGGGAGGAACTCGAAGATGTGCTAGTACCCGATATAGAATCAACCAGGGTGGTGCCGGTAGGCTCTAATGTAGCCTGATCATCCCCTTGGGCTTGCTCTACCATGTCTGCCAAGTTCTCTCCTAGCGGCTGCACCTCCACTCTAGGCCCTCTGTTGGGTGCCGCCTCATTGGCCTCATCCCGGATGAGACAGATATCAATTGTCCTAGTAGGAGTCCTGAGAACATCAATATTCCATATGGGCACTCCAGAAGACATGCACAACTCGAAAATCATGCAAGGAAAAGGGTACGTGGTGGTGGCCTTAAAGTCCCTCTCATGAATGACTGCCCGCAATAGTCTTGGAACATCCACCTCGAACCCTGCAACCATAGCAGCTACCAATACTGCTCTATCCCATGTAAGGTTTGGCCGTGAATGTGAGGTTTACCTTCTTGATAACACCTCTAGGCTCCAACACCCAATCTGCACCCTCACCATCAACGAAAATGTGCTGGGCTATCCACCTCTTGGTGGTCTCTCTTACCCCCGTATTATGCTGGAAATGGCCCTTCTTTAATCAGCTTCCATCGATAGTCAAACTCGCGGGTAGGGGGCTCCCTGGTAGCATATGTATGAGCACCGTATAAGAAATGGCAAATAGTGGGTAAAGAGATGTCCACCCTGCTGCCACGGACTCGAACATGATTAAGTGGTGCCTGTTCGGCGGGATTAGACTATCTATCCAAAGAAGACCGAAGAGTCGCTACATAAGAAGTGTAGAACTCTCGCACCACCTCCTCGCTGTAGCGTCCAACACTCGTAGCCATTCACTCTAGCCAATGGCGGGTGAAAAGAGCATGTACATCAGGGACAGTGTGGAGATTCCTTGTAAGAACTCGCTGCTCGACTGTCAGAGTCCGAGTCATGACCCTTTTTTCATTAAGCAGCTTCGCATCCCTGTACACCTGGTATTGGCCTTCTACGCACCACCGATTGGTCTAATCAGCAACTGGTGCAGGGACATCGGTCAGGGGTGCTGGAGTAGAATTCGCACTATCGGCCTCATCAGATGAGGTAGAGTGGGCAGGTGCAGCAGGAACAGTGGCACCATGCGACCCAGACGCTCCCTCAGACCTGGAAGCCTCCTCAGAGCCGGACGCTCTCTCAGACCCAGAAGCCTCCTCGGATCCAGACGCTCTCTCAGAACTCGCGGCAGACCCAGACGGTGTGCCGGTCAGTGTGCGCTCCTCATCAGACTGGGAGGCAGTGACTACACCGGATGCCACCTTCTAGGGCATGCCCCGAGTGGTCCTAGCAGCACGTGTCGGTGTTTGGGCGCCTGGTGGCACGTATTCTGGATCACAATCATCTTTCAAGCCAATCACCATCTGGCGTGAATGGGCGACACACTTGGAACGTCCTCTAGAGTAGACTAAGTCTGGCTTGGGGCCATTGGTACGTGTAAAAGAGAGTTATTAGTTTCATTGGAAACATCTGACACACCCAACAGAAGCAAGACCAAATTTGAAAAAAAAAACACAGTCAAGTTTAGAACTTAGAACTTAACAAGGGTCACTACAGACGGTCCGTCGATGAAATGACAGTCCGTCGGTAGGGTCCGTCGGTGGACACTTAGTAAATGTTAGAAGGTATATGTCCACAGTGGTTGCAGTTAGAAATGACGGATGTGCAGAACAGTCTGTAGATGAAACGACGGACCGTAGTCCATTTTAGTCATTTGGCTCTTCGACAAAAATTTGAGAGCTTCAAATCAAAGGTTCTGTTAGAAACGACGGACTTGCTGGACGGTCCGTTGATCCTCTGATGAATCGTAGACCTAGTCTGTCATTGGACACTTAGAAACAAATTAGAGTGCTTGACATGCCAAGGTTCTGTTAAAGACGACGGAGGTGCAGGACGGTCCGTCCATCAAACGATGGACCGTAGGTCACTTCCATCGGTGGGCACTTAGACTAAATTTTTAGACCCTCAGAAAAGAGGGTTCTGTTAAAGACGACGGACGTGCAGGACGGTCCGTCAATCAATCGACGGACCGTAGACCTAGTTCGTTGTTCTAGAGTTGAACAAAATCAGGGAGTAGCTGTCGAAGGACCCCATCGACGGTCCATAGATGGGGACTCGTACTGTTGGTCAGAGACAGATATTAGTAAGCCATATTTGGTACCCCCAATGGACAATTTCAAGCAACTTAAGACACATAATGTTCATATATCAAGTAACACATAATTTCTTCATTCCTAGGGCATCGATTATTGCAATTTCAATCCTAGAATCTAACAGACCATCAAGCCCTAAGTCGGAAAATAACAACACTCATAAGACAGTTCATTTAGACACTAACATCCCCAACCCATTCACTTTCCATCGTTCTAAGGGACTAGGAACCCAATTATAACAATTTAGTCATGCAATTGCGTCACGAAGTCAAGACCCACATACATATTTCATTGATTTCGCATGCAAATGAACGAGAATTCATAGATGAGAATGCCATACCTGTGTACTGTAGTGGAGTGAGTGGGGAGATGAATTTGTGCATGAACAACATCGAACCCGCCTTCGAACACCGACCGGAAAGAGGGAAGAAAAATGATGGAAAGTTGGGAGAGAAGGGTTTGGGGATTTAGGGGAATACGGAGAAGATGGAAATCAGAAGTGATTAATGGAGAAGAAGTGGGTGAGTGAGTGGGGGAGTTAAAGGAAAATGGGGAGTGAAACGGTTGGTAAGGGTATTTGAAAAGGTAGGAGGTAACTGAAGAGTTTAAAAATCACTATATAGTTGGTCAGGTCGGATCGGGTTATTGGGTCTACGGAGATAACGATTCCCCGTCGACGGACTGTAAGTCCATTGACGGTCCATCGACTGTTCTGTCGACTGTGCCCTAACTTAGACCATATTGAAAAACAAACCTTGGATCCATGAACCGTATCGACGGTCCGTCGGTGGGACGACGGTCCGTTAATTTGTACGTCGATCAGTGCACCATACAAATTTCTGCAGATTTCTGCTGGTTTGGTCCCTTCATATTGAACACCCAATAAGCTAATCTTTTGTGTTTTCTAGATACTTTCAAGACACGGACCCTAGTCTACTCTCTAGCCAACACCTCTAAAAGAAAATCAAAGAAAATCCATACATGACATAAAGTAAAAACAGAAATAATGCAACTACTCCTATAAAATCAAGAAAAAAATATTGTTGGCTAGAGGATACATATTGGGTTGCCTCCCAATAAGCTCTTGATTTAACGTCGTGGCACGATGCAAGACTATTATTACTAAGACTTCATCAAGATGGTATGCCTCAACCAATTCATTGGTATTTTCCGCATGCCCTAGGTAGATTTTGATTCTTTGTCCGTACACCTTGAACCTTAAACCCTCCTTGTTCTCCAACTCAACCGCACCATGAGGAAATACTTGAGTGATCAAGAATGGACCAGTCCATTCGGACTTGAGTTTTCCCGGAAACAAGCGCAACCTAGAGTTGAACAAAAGCACCAAATCCCGAGCCACAAAGTCTCGCTTCTCAATATTTTGGTCATGGTACTTCTTCATCTTTTCTTTGTAGAGGGCTGAACTTTCATATGCCTTCAAGAGAAACTCATCGAGCTCATTTAACCCATTCAACCTTTGTTCCGCTGCTTCATTCCAATCCATTTTCAGTTTCTTCATTGCCCACATGGCCTTATGCTCTAACTCAACCGGCAAGTGAAAAGCCTTCCCATATACAAGTTGGTATGGAGACATACCTATGGGAGTCTTGGATGCTGTCCGGTAGGCCCAAAGAGCATCATCAAGCATCCTTGACCAATCCGTTCTACTCGCATTCACCATTTTCGCCAGAATCTGCTTAATTTCTATGTTTGACACCTCTACTTGCCCACTAGTCTGAGGATGATAAGGAGTGTCCACATTGTGGCGAACCCCATATTTCTCCAATAACCCTTTGAACAACTTGTTGCAAAAGTGGGATCCCCTATCACTAATAATGACACTTGGGGTGCCAAATCTGGAAAATATGTTCTTTTTCAAAAATGTGCTGACACTCTTTCCTTCATTATTTGCAAGTGCTACGGCTTCCACCCATTTTGACACATAATCAACCGCCACAAGAATATACTTCATCCCATGAGAACTCACAAAAGGGCCCATAAAGTTAATGCCCCACACATCAAACAACTCAATTACAAGAATGGGATTTAAAGGGAGCTCTTGCTGTTTAGAAACACTTCCATCACTTTGGCACCTATCACATGCCTCGGCGAACTCATGAGCATCTTGGTGGATGGTTGGCCAATAGTATCCACATTGCAAGATTTTATGGGCAGTCCGGATACCACTATGATGCCCACCCACAGGCGAGGAGTGGCATGCCTCCAAAACACTTAACATATCAACTTCCGGCATAGAACGCCGAATAAGACCATCGGCACAACTCCTATATAGATATGACTCATCCTAAAAAAACTTTTTCACATCATGCATGAACTTTTTCCTTTGGTGAAAGGACAAGTTCGATGGGATGATAACACTAGCCAAGTAATTTGCAAAATCTGCGAACAATGGAATGAAGTCATGAGAAGCGGCCAATACATGCTCATCAGGGAAAGTATCACCGATTTTAGCCTTTTGACCCAACTCTCACATAGTTTCATCCTCTAATCTGGACAAGTGATCGGCAACTTGATTTTCGGTCCCTTTTATATCTTTTACTTCAAAGTCAATCTTGCAACAATAATACCCATCAAATCAACCTCGGTTTCGCATCCTTCTTTGCCATCAAATATCTCAAGGCAGAATGGTCAGTATGCACTATAACTTTCATGCCAAGCAAATAGGATCGAAATTTTTTGACGGCAAATACCATCGCTAGTAGCTCTTATTCGGTCACAGTATAATTCTTCTGAGCTTCATTAAGGGCCTTACTGGTATAATAAATGGGGTGAAGGATTTTATCCCTTCTTTGTCTCAATACAACACCAAGAGCAACCCCACTAGCATCACACATAACCTCAAATGGCTTGCTCCAATCAGGAGAAATAATAATGGGTGTAGACACCAATTTCTCCTTCAACTCTCCAAATGCCTTCAGACAGGATTCATCAAAATAAAATTTACACTCTTTCTCAAGTAACTTGCAGAGCGGATGTGCAATTTTTGGAAAAACCTTGATGAACCTTCGGTAGAAACCCGCATGCATAAGAAAACTCCTCACACCTTTACAGAGATAGGTGGAGAAAGTCTCTCTATCACCTCAACTTTGGCTCGATCAACCTCTATACCCTTCTCTGAGATGTGATGGCCCAATACAATACCCTCTTTCACCATAAAGAGACATTTTTTTCCAATTTAGCACAAGGTAGCAATCTTCACAGCTTTTGAGAACTTCGGCCAAGTGACTCAAACAATGATCAAACGAGTCACCAACAACAGAAAAATCATCCATTAATACCTCAATGGTGTCCTCCACCATATCGGAGAATATAGACATCATACATCTCTGAAAAGTAGTCTGTGCATTACACAACCCGAAGGGCATCCTTTTGAACGCGAAAGTTCAATAAGGACAAGTAAAGGTGGATTTATCTAGATCTTCCGGTGCATAGAGATTTGGTTGTAACCCGAATAACCATCAAGAAAAAAATACCACCCCTTTCCTGCAAGCCTATCCAACAACTGATCCATGAAGGGCATAGGAAAATGGTCCTTCTCAGTCCATGCATTCAATTTCCGGTAATCCATAAACACTCTGCATCCGGTCACCAGCTTCATTGGAACAACCTCATTTTTGTCATTAGGGACCACAGTCATTCCCCCTTTCTTAGGCACACACTGAACACGGCATACCCAACTACTATCAATGATCACATCTATGACTCCGGCATCCAACCACTTAAAAATCTCCTTCTTCACTACCACTTGCATAGGTGGATTTAAACGTCTCTGGTGCTCAATACTTGGCTTATGATCGGGCATGAGTTGGATATTGTGTGAACAAATATTGGGAGGGATACTAGTACTATCCGCAATAGTCCACCCAATAGATCTTTTGATCTTCTTCAACACTTCAACTAAACACTCTACTTGTTGCACCTTCAAATCTGATGAAATAATTACCGGCAAAGTGTCATCTTTCCCCAAGAATACATACCTCAGATGAGGTGGTAGAGCCTTAATCTCTAGTTTTGGAGCCTCTTCAATAGATGGTTTTGCAGGTGGAGACTCGCGATGTTTCATGTCTAACACAAATTTCTTTGGTTTGAATCGTAAATAACCTCGATCAAGTGCCGCAACCAATGTCCCATACTCTTCAATACCATCAATCTCAAAATTCTTGATTAATGCCTCAACACCAAGGCGCTCTTCGATTTGAACATTAGACGTACTCTCAACCCTATAGGATATAGCAGATACCGTTTGGAACTCACTACTCTACCTTATGGACCTACAAATGTTGAAAGTCTCTTTTTCATTGTTCAACCGAAACTTCATTTGCCCTTTCTCCATGTCAACCAAGGCGCGACCGGTTGCAAGGAACGATCTCCCAAGAATAATAGGCGCCTCAAAATCCACCTCACAGTCAAGAATGAGAAAATCGGCCAGAAATATGCACGACTCCACGTTCACTAACACATCGTGGAGTATCCCAATAGGACTCTTCACTGTTCGATCGGCCATTAGTAACTGCATCGCAGTGGGATTTGGGTCACCCAAACCCAACTTCTTGTAAATAGAGAGAGGCATGAGATTTATGATTGCCCCAAGATCACATAATGCTTTAACAAAGTTTAATAACCCGATGGTACATGGAATAGTGAAAGCACTAGGATCTTCTTTCTTCTGCACAAGAGTCCTTGTAGCAATAGCACTACAATGTTGCATCCGATCATCATCCTAAAAACTCACCGACCTCTTCTTAGTTACCATATCTTTCATTAACTTGGCATAACCGGGCATTTGTTCAAGAGCTTCTATCGAAGGTACATTGATGGAAAGCTATTTCAACATATTAATAAAACGCCGGTATTTTCCATCCTCGGTCTTCTTCACCAATCTTTGTGGAAATGGTGGTGGTGGTCTAGGAACGGGGGTCACCTTTTGGGGCATCTCTAATTCTTTTGCCGCTTCATTTACCAACTCACCACTAGCTTCTACTACCACATCTTCTCTTCTCACCTCATCTTCAACACCAGACGGCATAGGTGGATCAATGGTTTGCTTACCCCCTCGAGTTGTGACTGCCATAAAATGTTCATCATTTTTTGGATTTTGGACAATATTGTTAGGAAGAGTACCCGGTTGACGAGCGTTCACAATAGACGACAATTGGGCCATTTGCATCTCAAGATGCTTGATTGAGACTGTATGTGCATCCACTTTTTCCCAATGTTACCTAAATCACCTCACAACTCCTTGTCATGCTCATCACTTGCGTCAAA